>CM064340.1:40840000-41390000 GCA_032595735.1 Pelochelys cantorii
CAATTCTGTAGAAAACATTTAGGGAAAAACAAGAGTCTTGTTCAACTCAAAAGTTACTGGGATGCAATCATTTTTCTTAACATCTTGACAGATTTAACCATGTAGACCTAACTGCTGTATGTAGAAGACACCATCTATAGGAACAGGAAGTAAAGGATCGGGCCTAGAAGAGGAGAAAAAAGTTTGTTTAAAAGATTTTTATTTTCTGCTGCTTTTTTTTTTCATTAAAAACATAGTTCTCTGGTTTTGGAGACGTACTGCGAGTGTCAAAAGCTATTTCCATTGCACGCATTTCCCTTTAGAAGAGTTTGCTAGTAGTATTCATAGAAAGTTAAATACAGGATGACAGTACAAAAGTTGAGGATTTGTTTCTGTAACAATCACTGGAAATTTATTAAATTGCTTCATTAAGATGCACTTTTCCTGTTTCCGGATAGTAAAAATAAGCTTTCATAGTGCATAATGTGACATTTGAAATGGTTCTCAATTGCACGTAAATGTCTAATAACCTGCCTTTTTTAATTGGAGGGTTTGATGAGCAGTTTCATTTATTGTACTTTAACTGTGAGGAGGAAAGGACTGCATTCTCCATGCTGCTAGATGTAGTTAGGAAAGTTAATTGCTTTGGTATTGCTACTGGACTATGTCTTGGTTCTACTGTTTACTACAGTTTTCAAAGCTATACTGCAGATTGACACACATTGCTCATAGTTACAAGTGTTCTACGTTATCAGCAATAAGTAGTGTGAGTCAGTGAAAATACTGCAAAGTGTCCTTCCTTAGTTTTGAGTTAATGTAAGCTTTGTTAAATATATAGGCTTTTTCCCCAGGGTCAGCATTGACTAAAGGGAAATCTTTACCTGTAAAATTCAGATTCTGCATGGGATCTGATTGGGTGAAGAAGTGCATGGGTTGTGCAGTTCCATTCATACCATTACAGCTTAACACAGTTTTAGCAAAGTGTTGTAACAGTGTCTGAGAACTTGTGGTCAGTGTTTTGTTTTTTGTTTTTTGTTTTAAATTAAATCCACATCCAGATATTCTAGGAATTCATAAATGATATTGATGAACGACTAAATGACTGTAAAAGATTTTTCTTTATTTTATTTAGCATCTCTTTTTTTTCCCCTGAGGTGCTCGGTACTTTACCAAGGTTCTTTATCTCAGTATTTAAAACAAAATACAGTTGGAAAACCCTGTTTAATGTTAGACAAATAAAGGTAATGGTATATTTGACCATATGTGTTGTTCTAAAAAGACAGTATGCTCAAATGTGCCAAGAAATTTAATTCCTGAAAAGTATGCCTTATATTTTCCTTGATGATATGCTTTTAAATGTCTTGTAGAAAAGGTCCAAGAGGATGATAAAACTACTTTATATGACTAAATGCAAGAAAACTTGAAATTCATTGCAATACTGACATTCGTTTATTTTTAAGTTAAAGGGACACTGTCAAGTAATTTATAATTAAAACATGACCTCTCTTTAAAGCGCTTATAATCTAATGGAGAATGTCCTCCAGATTCTAAGTTCTTTTTTTTTTTTTTTTTTTTGTTTTTAAAAAAATTAATGCTCTGTCTCTGAGAAATTAAATAAAAAAATTAGCCACTGTTGATTCATGCCTTTTATTTATTGTTCTGCTTCTGCTGCAAAAGGCAGCCATCCAGCCACAAGGGGAGCAAAAGCTGACTAACAAACCAGAACTGTGCCGAAATCATTGAAGAGGCCTATGACAACATAGAAGTTTACAAATAAAGCCAAGTTGGCTTTTGCGCCCTATGAAATGGAGTGGGGGGAGGGGAGGAGAGATTCAGCTGTTGCCAAATAGAAAAATGTGGTATAGGGGTAAGGAGTGGGCGTTTTATTTTCAAACTTCTCAGAAGGCGTCATACACAATGGAGAATTTTTGAAATGTAAACCTTTTATTTTAAAAAAATACTTGACAGTGTCACTTTTTGGAGTATCCCTTGCAGGGGTTGAACTTTGCTCAGTGTAGCACTCTTTGAGAAGTAGCGCAAAATTAGCAATTTACGAAGAACTTCTCAGACATCTAAAGAGTAGAAAGACTGTCCACTTTGACTAGTGAGACATAACAATCATATCAGGCAAAGCAGAAAGCTGCTGGTAATTTTAACCTCTGCCTAGAGCAGGCCTATAACTTTATTTGGGAGCAATTACTTTGTTGCCTTTAAAACAGCTCTGTAACCACTCTTTTTATGATTAGCTATAGTATGACCTTTATCCCTTTCAAACTATGCAAACTATTCAATGTAAATTAGGATTCAATTAAAGATAGTTGATTATATTACAATCAGATGGCATTGATGCACTAACTGGAGTATATACAAATAAAGCTATTAGTATGACTTTTGTATGCTAACAGCAAAATATACCTACCTATTCTAAAAATGATGAACATTAATATTGTATAACAGGACTGCAGGGGTGGGGAGGGAATATTACCTCTTACCTTAAGAGGATTTAATATTTTTATAACTGTTTTCCATAAAACTTTATTTTTGTCAAATTTTTAGGTATTTAATTTGTAAAATAGATTTTGCTTTGTACTAGCATACAGAAAATAGGGTATTGATTTAAACTTTTTGAAGCCACATGATCAAGTAAATTTGTAATAAAAAGTCAATGGATCTCTATTGGTTGTACTCACTGTTTTCATTTCTTGTACGTTCTAATGCAGTGGTGCTATACGTCTCCCAAGAAAAAAGTAAACTGAATTTGGGGAGCAGTCCTGTGGCACCTTAAAGTGGGTTTTACCCACAAAAGCTCATGACCTAATACATATGTTAGTCTGTAAGATGCCATAGGACTGCTCGTTGTTTTTAAAGTTACAGAGTAACATAGCTACTCCTCTGTGAATCTGGGGAGGAATGGAGTGGGATGAGGGAGAAAAAGGATAAATATTGACATAAATTGAAATGATTTTTCATATCCAAGTTACTTTTACTGTTAGTCAGTGAAGATTTGGTAGATATGCATTTTTATCTAATGCTAACACATACAACTTTTAATAATTCAAATCTGAAGTTCTTGACTGTGCTTCTTGACATTATGCATCCATCTTTATGTAATCCAGTACCTGTAAACTCTTAAACTGACCCTTGGGGGTTTTTTTTCCTGGCCTTTAAGAAGAAAAAATGCTTAGTCTCCTCAAAGCCTTACAAGGTTACCATGTTATATTTTTGCACCTTTACATGTTTCTTCTCCTTCAAAAGTCTCCCCTGTTTCAATTTCTTTAAGATAAACATTTAAAGCTTTTTAAGCAAAAAATACGCTAACCATTTTGGATTGGGGACTTCAGTGGATTCAGCAACTTTCACAAGCACTATTTTTTTTAAGTCCAGACTTTCCATTTCAGGGCATATACCAAATCTGATTGACTTCTTCCTGTTATTTGTAAAGTTGTCGGGGATGGAGGTGAATATCCTGACATTGATGTACAAGAATGTTAAAACAGGTTTATACTGCTTGGGAACTTGTGCAAAACATGAAAACCTCAGCATAACTTAGTGCTGAATTTTCTGTCTTTTGCCAGCTCAGTTTGTAGAAAATGAGCATTGGTATATGATCAGCTAGTTAGAAATTAGATTGCTCATTCAGAAACCTACTACTAATTCATGGTAGTTTTCAGAAAGGACAGGAATTTGCTGACGTTCATTCCGGAGAGTTTTGATGAATACTGTCAAGATTTTTTTAAAATTAAAAATCATTATTTAAAATCAGTTATGCTAATACATTAGCTTTTTAAAATTTTCTGGTTTACTCCACCTTCACTTTTCCTCTCCCATGTTAGCTGTCTACTTTTTTGCTGTTAACTCAGTTTGGGTAGTTGAAAAGTCACGGTCAATTTTGACATCTAAATAGTCTGAAAAAAGCTCAAGTGGTTGAAGGTTCTATCTCTGCTTCTGAGTCTCCTGCCAGTTCTTGTGCTTTAACAACCATCTTTTATTATTATTTAAAATATTCTCTCTGTACTTAATAAAACTTTTTACTCTTTACCCTGCCCCACAAAAATGGAGGAAACGGAGGATAGCTTCGGTAGTGTGACAGTGAAACTGCACACACAGTGCTGTCAAAATGATTATTTGTCCTTTTTGTCAAAACAGTCAATTTTTTTCTCTAATCTTTCAGCTGTGGGAACCTTGCATGTTGCTTGTAAAATGAAAGGTAACTTAAAAGAGATTAATGGTGTCCCTTTACACTGGCTAGGTTCACTTTGCTTTCAGTCAGTTTAACACTCTCTGGTTCTCTACCATTATGCAAAAAGCTTTGTGTGGGTTGCAAACATAGCACAGAGGTGGCATTTTTTTTTAACTGCTCATGTATTTTTAATATAATGAACTTCTCTAAACCTGGTATTTAGAAATTTTGTTAGCCAGAATCTAAACTTTGGACTTCGTGTTTGGCATTGTTCGTTTAAAACTAATCTCTTGTGTGTGTGGAATTACTGAGAGCAATGGTCTGAATGCACTTGAAAAATGCTGCTTTAAATTTTGGCAGCAAGGAATTTTTGTGTTAGAGTGGAGAAGCCAGGAATGGGTCAGACAGGTCTTCTCAAACGAGTGTGACTCATCTCCTCACTCTCATGTTCATGCTAGATAGTTGTCTTTGGCTTGCTTGTGTTGGGTTTTTTAAATCTCCCTCTGCTTTTGTTTTTTGAAGTACATTAGTTACTGTGAAAATAGTCATTTGTATGACCAGGGCATTAGAGGCATACATGAGGGCCATATGAAGTCATTTTATATAGCAGTTTGAAATGTATTCCATGATTAGTGAAATACAAAGCATGGGAGGGCTATGAGGGTCAGGCGTTGAGTTTATCTATGTATTGACTCTTAATAGCCCTACATGGCATATGGGAACCGAATACCAAACTCTCTGCTGGCTAATTGGGTAGTTGTAGCAAGTCCCAAACACTTAAAATTGTGGTGAGAGAAGTATAGGGGGAATTGAGGGTAGAGGGTGGATTTGTTTTCTAGGGTTGCTTTTCACACATCTAGAGCATTGTGTGAAACTAAAAGAAACCGAAACAGGATTGTTAGCAATCTGGGTGCAAAGCAAGTCATTTGAACTGGAAGAGGTTATAAAAAAGGAGAGCAAGGTATACTAAAGCGTATAGAAAGACTTCGCATTGAAATGTAGCTTTGAAGATAGCCGCAAGAGAATTCTGGACTCCTTCATGGGAGAGCCCATCATTGTGGTCCTGGAAGGATCTGGCCCAGTTTAGATGGTACCCGGATTAGGAAGTAGAGCTAGATGATCCAGCAGAGCTAGATGGCTTTGAAGAAGGTGTATGGTCTAAAACTGCAAGAAGATTGTTCAAGCACCTCAGGCCTAGATTAAAGAGTAGATTTATCATCAGCTCTCAAACTTAATGTCTTATCACTAACCAGCATAGCTCCTGGGGAGATGCATGTTACCAGTCCTCTTACCGAACAGATGGTTGCATTCCGCCACAGTCCTTGGCAATATTTTCCAGAGGTGTTACCTTGGCAAGGCTCAGAGGAAGTTCTCAGGGTGAAGGGAGGAGGAGGAATGGTTGTTGTGGAACAGTGCCTAAAGTCCCTTTCTCAGACAGCGAGTCCCTAGTCGCTATTTGTTCATCAATCTAAGATGAATGCTGTGCGTGCCAATGCATATGACCTCCACTTCAGACATGCTGTGAGATTGGCATGTCAGCACCCCTCCCCCCAAGTTGCATGGTAGTGTAAAACCTGCCCAACAAACTGGTAGGTAAGCAGTAGTGACACAGTAGGTCCCAGATGGTGAGTGGGGGAAATAGTCCCATTCACAGAAGTCCGGTGCTGTACAGTTCATTGGGAACAAGGTATATACTCTGCCACCTGCAATTCTAGTAAAACCCAACAGCACAGTGGAGTGTTGAGAGACGGGGAGCATATCAGGTCTATATCTTCAAAAATCAGGTAGCAATTGATGTGCAGTAACTCCGTGAGGTGTAGGAGCACAGAAGGGAGATGGCTGGATTTTCTTCTGTGAAGCAATTCTGTATTTCTGATGCCACCATGGTTGTACCAGTGTAACAGAAGAAAATGTGGTTCTAAAAGTTGTATGTAGAGGGCAGTCTGCACAGGACTGGAATTCTACCTGTTGGGGCGATTTCTTTGTGTGTGTAAATGATGTCTCTTCTCAGCTACCTTGCCATTTCCTGATGACCATCTGGGGCTGTCGTAAGTCATTTGTCTCCATGTCAATTCCTGGCCTCCTTTTTCCATTTTGTTTTTGAGCTTGGATTAGGGGACTTCAGGCATGGATGTCATATGCTGGCCTCCTCACCCACCACTCTTGTTAGCCTGTCAGATTGGGCCCTTCAGTCTAATGGAGCCTGTTCGGAGGTAATAGTACTCAGCCGACTCTTTAGCTGGTTGTCCCGCTCATGACCAGTAGGTTCAGCATCACTTCTGTTGTTGGCTATGAGAAATGGAGGCCCCTACATGGCCTTCTCTTTGGCGTTTTCCTCCTGAGACACTGTAATGAGGGGAATTAGAGCTGATCATGGAAGACGTGGACTAAGCCCAACCTGTCATGGTGGAGTCTTCTGAGGAAAGAGGCTAATTTGCCTCTACTGTTGATCACAGGGATGCTGAGGAAGCTTTGGGCAAGAACTTGTAGCTTCGATTGAATTTGTAACCCTCTTGGCTAGTGAGAGCCAATAGGACAGTGTGAAGGCTGTTCTAAGAGCTGATTGGCAGGGTCCGCTAGGTGACACTTCTTTGAAAGTGCCCACTTCTCTTACCAAAATGATTAGGCCCTTGCTCAAAACAAAAATCTTGATGCTGACAAATTTTTCCTTTTATCATCCAGTTTGAATTGTCTGTCTTTGGAGAAGGCTATAGAAAGACAGTCCCAACCGCACCTGGATTCCTCGGGTCATCTTGACCCACACCAATCTGGGGTAATCCTGACAGAGATACTGAGACTATGCCTGGGGGTAGGATGTTGCTGGCTGCCTGGTGGCAGATGTCCTAACCCAGGAGTACCCAGCCTGTGGCTCCAGAGCTGCATGCAGGTCTTCAGAAGTTAACAGGTGGCTCCTTGCATAGGCGCTGACTGCAGGGGGTGGGAGTTACAAGCACTAACTTTCAAGTGTGCCGGGGGGTGCTCACATTTCCACCCCGGCTTTGCACCAAACCCTGCCCCCACTCCACCCCTTCCATCAAGGCCCCCGCCACTTCCCCGAACCTGCTGTGCTCTCGCTCCTACTCTCAGGGCCTCCTGCAAGCCGCAAAACAGCTGGTTGGGGGAAGGGGTGAGGGTGCTGACAACATTACTGTCTCTCTTTGGCAATGGACATTGGTAAATTCTGGCTTTCTCTCAGGCTCAGGTTGGCCACCCCGTCTTAGCTGATTAATAGAGATCTATTAGTTCACTTGGCCAGGAAGAGGTGTTGACCCTCTGCATGAGCATATGGAATCTGTCCTGCGTGTCTCAGTTCCCTTTTTTCTGAGAGATCCCATGTCCTCGGTACTTGGTCATGTGTGCTAAGCGTTCCACTGAGTCATGCTCGGCCCTCTTGTTCCATGTACGAGGAGTTGTAAGTCTGGTTGGTGAGGAAATGCAGCTGATGGTGTCATTGGTGTGAGGCATGTGTGAAACCTACTTCTATGTGTTGGTCCCATGTAATCTGGCACAATATCATGTAGCCAGTGCCTAGCTGAGCCTGGCACTTGAATAAAGACTAAGCGGCAGAGGGTCAGCTCATACAAAACTCAGATCATTCTTGTTGGCTGGAGTAAATGGTTTGAAGAATAGGCAAGGGGCTCTTTTAGTTTCCCTTATTTGTAAGGGGGTCTCTGGCTTTTGTGACCCAGGTTCACCGCCTTAGGGATTATTGAGTTCTCAACTGCTTCTGGATGATTAGGCACCGGCAATGGCCAAGAATTCTGACTTTCAGTAGCTCCCTGTTGCAGGTCTTTGAGATGTGTTGGCTGTGTGAACCTCACTGTGGGTGTTCAGAAGGCCTATCAATGCTGGGGACCCATTCTGCCAATGTCTGCCTTTTTCCTTCTATGATACCATGTGACTGGAGATCAGCAGAGGTGCTCAAATCCAGAAGCCCCCCACTACGGTCCTGAGGGCAGCATGTCTTCAGAGAACAGCTTGTGTGTGGAATCTGCTTTCTGCATCAGTCCAGCACAGCTAGTGGTTCAATTTCTGGGCAAGCTGTCAAGATTTTTGGGACTGGATTGTTTTAAGAAGGGTGCATGAAGACAGTTGTACTATGCAGGAATAAGCTGGTGGTCCTTACTGGCCTTACACTTTATGACTTTTGGGGGGTGGTATAACTTCCAATAAGATGAGTAGGAGAGTCCATAACTTGCCATCGGTTTATCAGAATGTTGAATTTTTAATGGAGCAATGCTATTCTATATGAAAACTGTGTGGTGGGGGGGGAGGGGTGTAAATAGCACCTGAGGAGGATTAGATGGTGTTCGCTTTCAGGTTTTCGTAAGAGGGATTTTTTTTTAATGACTTGTCTATAGACTAAGATGGTGGAGTTGTTACTCCTGGGGCATACTTGTTAAAGCCAAGACCAGACAGAAAACAACAGATGTGGATTTTGTCTCAGCACTGCATGGCAGTGTTGCAGGGTGATGGATTACAACAGGGCTGGGCAAAAAATACAGCCCACGGGCCACGTGCGGCCCGCAGGCCAGCGGGGAGCCTCCGGCAGGCTCTCAGCCTGCCTCACAAGCTGCTCAGAAAAGCAGCTGCGGGGGCCCTGTTTGTTTTTGAACAGCTGCAAGCCTGGGGGAGAGGCTTAGCGCGTTGCCCCCCAGCACAATCCCATTGGCCAGTTTCTAGCCAATGGGAGCTGCCTGTTGGAAGAGCGGACAACACATGAAGTACCCTTCCCTCCCCTCAGCCTTGCAGTTATTCACAGCCACACGTGGCCCCTGTGTGGGGGCAGGGCAGGCAGGGAACCTGCCTGAGAAACCTGCTGAGCTGCTGGTTGGGAGTCACCTAGGTAAGTCTCCCAGCCAGAGCCTGCATCTGGCACCCTAACCCCTTCCAAACCTCTCCCCTCCTCTTACATCTATATCCAACATAACCCAAATCCACTGCCCTCCCTTCCTACACCCATACCCCCTCCCAGACCATGCACTCCAATCCCCTGCCCCAGGTCACAACTGCCTCTTTTACCCAAACTCCCTCGCAGATCCCACACCCTCTTCTGCACCACAATCCCTTACCCCAAGCTCCCTTCTTCACCCAACGTCCATCCCAGACTCCACACCACCCCCATTAATATCATGGAAGAGTACATGACCACTTTTCAGATTTTTGTAGAGGACCCCCCCCATCAAAAATTATTGCCCATCTCTGGCCTGCAAGCTATTTTCTGCAATTAATATTTGTGAATTAAATACTTAAAACTGATACGTAATGACTTTTGGCCAGTGTATGTAGTGGAGTTTGCAGATAGGCCTTTTGATCACACTGCATGAAGAGCTTGATTCAGCAAAAATATGTTGGACTTCCATGCTGCATTAGGCATGGAAGTCCTGGGAAATTTGGTTTCTGCAGGTTTTGCAGAGCTATACCATAACTTGTGTGCTGAATCAAACCCTTCAGTTGGTGGGCCAAAATAAAGCCACTGGACCTGGGCATGGTTGTCACTGAAAGATAAATCTTAGTATCTAGGAACACAGTCATAATTCCTAGTTTGATTATGGAGGTATAACAGATTAACTATGGAGATCACTGCACTGGGGACAGAATGGCTTGCTTGCCTTGTAGATAAATGACACATCTGTACAAGCAGTGCCAGGAACTGGTAGTCCTTGGAGCCTCAGTTCAGCATCTGGAAGCCAAAGACCCTGCAAGGCGGAGGACAGAGATGGAATTACGGCCAAAACCAGCATCTGTAGACATTGTAAATCGGGTTTTATCATCTCAGCTTTGGCTTCATCAGTCCTCCACTTGAGGAAGCCTGGCTTATGGCTGGGGGCGGCAAGGCAGAATGGAGGGACAAACCCTTGAGGCTCTACCTTTGATAGAGAAGAGACTGTTCTTCGCACACCAGAGTAGGCCCCTTCAGTAGATAGTTGTGAGCTGTAGAGGGACTACATGGTAGCAGAGAAGCAGATGATTAGAACAATGGATAGCCAAATGTATGGTTACGGTGAGAGCCATCTGCTGACTTGCTTCTCAGGTGCACAGATAACACATCTCAGACACCTAGGTAAACTTCTGACGAGTGCTGGGGAGAAGCTTGTGGCTGGGGTACTTATTGGAATCCATGATGTGGCGGTGTTCGGAAATCTACGTTTTGATACCTAGGAAAGAGGCGTTTGGCCAGTATATGTAGTTCAGTGTGCAGATAGGTCTTTTGATCACACTTCATTAAGATCTTGATTCAGCAAAATATGTGCTTAGGATGTAGGGGGTACCTTTTTCTGAAGTGCTGTCGTAGCAGGCTTTGCATGTGGCGAGGCATGGAGGTGCTTTGGAGATGGGCGGCTGAGAAGAGATTGCAGAAAGTATGGAGGGTAAATAAATTCGGTGCTGAGGAACTTTGGAGGGTAAAGCTGGCCTAGCTAATCGATTGGGTTCTGCTTTAATCCCAAGTGGTACCAGACCAGTGGCATAGGAAGCTGATGAGGTTTTGGGAAGATTAAACTAGGAGCTGAGGGAACGCTGACGGGCGCAGTGGAGCAGTGGGATCGGATTAGGGCATCTGCTTGGGTTGTCAGTGATAAAATGGAATCTCTGCATATAGGAGAGAATTTGCAGTGGAAAACATAGCAAAGGCTGGCTGAGACTGCAGCAGTACAGCCTACAAAAGGACAGGGTGTCAGATGAAGGAGTTAACTAAGCACTAGGCATACCGCCAGCAATAAAAATTAGAAGTGTTTTGTACCAGTGCGAGAGGCTTACAAATAGATGAGCTAGAATGCCCAGCAATGGAAGAGGGCCTTGATGTGATAGGCATTATTGAAACATGGAGGAATCCTAAGGAGCAGAGATGCTGTGGTACCTGGCTGTACAAAAATAGAGGAAGGAGAGATTAAGTAATAGAGACGATGGAGTAACTCTGTACCTAAAACATTTCCATCAAATCTGAGAGAACTGGAATTGAACAACATATATTAGAATCTGCATAGAGACAAATCCCAAGTCATAAAGATACAAATGCACAAGTACGTTACTGTCTTCCTGGTCAGGGAGAGACTATTGACTGTTCATTGTTGAAAGAGAGAAAGAGGCAGTTGATTCTTCATAAAACTGTAATAAGGGGTTATTTCAGCTACCCATGTATGAACTGGTCAGGTCTTACAATAGAGCACAATTTGCAGAAGTAACTTCTTGACACCTTAAATGATTGCTTCTTGTAGCAGTTTATTCCAAAGAGATTCTTGATTTTTAGGATTAAATAATGCACAGGAATAGATTTAAGCAATATTGTTCAGCCATTAAGGAATACGTAAAACCAACCTAATACTACATTTAGGAACAGAAAATTTCAGGAAAATGAGGATTCTAATAAAAAAGACTCTACCATCAAAAGGGAGGGAGGTAAAATCCTTAGACTCGGCAGAGATGTCAGTTAAGTATCGCAAAGCTCATAAAGATCCAAGAAGGTGGCCACGGATCTGAAGCTAAAAGAAAGCAGGGAGTCAGGCACAAATTAGTATAGTTAAATGGCAAGGTATAAGAGTTACTGGAATCACACGAGTATCTTTCTGAAAATGGAAGCCCAACCCAAGTGAAGGGGCTAGAAACCTATGGCAGGTAACATGGAAAATGGTGATTCGGAGGGTTGAAGGTTTTTGTAGAGCTAGAGCAAATGCAGCTTGAAGTGTCTTAGAGGCAGGAAGGCTATGATGAAATTTGAGCTCACTGAAGTATGAGGCTGTAAAAGGAGCAACTAAGGCTGATGAGGATTTTGCAGAGAAGCTGAGTGACTTCTGGGGTGAAACCGATGCAGAGAAGAGTTTGAGATACCTGAACGTGATCTGCTCTTTAAGAGAACCTCATTTTCCTTATTTGATTGGACGGAAGTGTCCCAAGAGGAGCTGCTGGAACAAGCTAATAAATTAAAGTCCCATGATGACCAAGACCAGAGTTCGTCCAAGAGTTCTGAAGGAACTTTGGAATGAAAAGGCTGAGTTGCTAATTAGGATACAGATCCTAATGAGGCATTTATTTTAGAGGGCTAAACAGTAGGCAATATTGTACCTCCTTTTAAGAAAGACATTACGGGTGAGCCTGGGAATTACAAACCAAAGACGTTTACAGTACTTCAGTACCAGGTAGACTAGTTGAAATAAGACAGCTAGAGGAACACGATTGGGCCACACCGGCTTGCCTTCTGCGAAGGAAACTGCACTTTTAATAATCTACAAGGATGTTTTGAATACATTGGCAAACCAGAGGGTAACATAGGACTAGCTGACCTAATGTATTTGGATATTGTAAAAGCCTTTGTCAGTTCCTCCAAGAAGCTACTTCGGAAACTGAGTAGAGGGTGAGAGTAAAGTAATGTCTGGGGGTGGGGGTAGATTATCTTGCTTGTTCTGGCCGTCGTGTACCACTCTGGCAGCACAAAGTGATCAGGATCCTGGGCCAAAGTGGCCACCTGAGAATTCCCTCAGCCTGGGAGAGTTCTCAGTTCCCGCTGGCAGTGGGAGTGGAGTGTGCTTGTGTTTTCCCATTGCTCTACTGTACGTACAGGCCCCTGAGACAGCTCTCAGGGCTGCTGGGGCTGCTGACAGACCAGGAAACCCATCCTGAGCTCCCTGACTAGATTGTGGTTCGGGAGAAAATCTCAGTCTGGGAGGATGAGAAACTGGCTAAGGAACAGAAAACAATAGGAAACTTTCGTCATAGGAACAAGGTTAACGTTGGGTGCCTGAAGGTTTCCTATCAGAGCCCACATTTAATGTGTTAACTGATGAGTTAGGAGGGGGAACAGGAGGCCTATGTAGGTTACTCAAGCCTTGAGAAGGTTGAGGAACATAAGCGGGGTCTGGCAAAGCTAGGAGACGAGGCAGATGGAACTGAATGTTGAGAAATGCCCCCCCCTCCCCCCCCCAAAAAAAAAAGCTCAGTGGAAGAAGTAACTTGCAATCCCTTGGCTATGTTCTTGGGTTTAAAAGCAATTAGGATGCATGAAGAATGGTATAGAAAATGGGGAACACTCTCTATGCGCCATTTTCTTCTGGAGAACCCTCTGTCAGACAGGGTATTGGATTAGGACAACTACTGATTTCCAGTTCACTTTGTTACTCCAGTCTGTGATGGTTGGGCCACAAATAAACTCCGTTACCTGCTAAGGCACTTGGTGAGTGCATAAAACTCTGACATAAAAGTTGTATTTTGGATCCTTCCCATGTTTTAGCCCATGAGCCTGTTTCTTAATTGCTTGGATTTTTATTCCAGATTCTGAGTGCCTGAGCAATGTTCTGAGGTCAGAGTGTATTAAACACTTAAAGCTTCATTGTTTTTAATACCGTAGTTTAATAGGTCTCCAGGACTTTCCTGTTTTTTCTCCTTGATGAATTGGCAGTTACCCAGTGAAAGTTTTAGTTTTTGGAAAAAAGCAGATTTCCCCCCAAGCATTAATTTCAATATAATCCTCACAATTTGTAGTTTAAAGTATATCATCAGGTTTGCAGAGTTGCGTAACATAGAACCCATTTTGCCTGCCTGACAGCAGTTGGCTATAGGAAGATTCTGTAATCTACTGTGCTTGCTGTTGAGTGATTTGAGTTCTGATCCTTCATATGTGCACTGAGCCGAGGGGGAGTCCCCTGACGATCAAAGGCTCTGCAGGCTCAAGCCTTTCACAGTTCAAGTTTTCATATTGGTTATGTTTTAATCTGGGATTAGCTAGAAAAATGTGTATAGACCAGTCAGAAAAGACCTTCTTGCATTGATGATTGTATTGCCTGGTCTAGTAATAGTGGTAATTCTTAATTTTCTAGGTTGTACGTCAAGTGACAAGCCTGTTTTTATTCTGAGGTATTTTTAGAGCAGGCATTTAATTTGTAATATTACTTTTTTTTTTTCAAATGTATTAAGTCGATCTGCCTTCAAATATTGTAGTTCGCAGTTCTTGTTGGGGCTCTCTAAATGGCATTCTGTACTTGTCTACACATTGGCTTGAGCTTAATCCGAGTGCCAAAGATTTGAAGAGGGGAAAATGCTGTGTATATATTATGTTTTTCTCCTTGTTTTTCACCATGGAAATAGTTCAGGGATGTTAAGTCTTGTTTTCCCCATTTTGTTTATTGTGGGTCTCTGTCGGAGGACCCACAGATGTGGGCTGGGATAAGGAGAAAAAAACATCACTCTGGTTTTTAAAAAACTTGGTAGGCACTCAGATAATATCATGATGGGGATGTTGTCTCCTCAGGGGTTTTTCAGCTGTTAGATGTCTGAGACAAGTAGGTGTTAGATTTAAAAATACAAGTTTTAAGTAGTCTGAGTGGAAAAAAAATTCCTTAATTGATCAGATTTCATTTCCAAGCTAGCTGATGCCATAAATCTACTCAGTCCCTAATCCTCTGCAGTCTTCCAGGAAACGCAAGGTAGACACGACCTGAATTGCTAATATAAAAACAGGTAGGAAAATAAACCTTCATTTGAAAACAAAACTCTTTTAGGTCTTTTTCAGCGACCGTAAAGACAAACAAAAGGGGGTACGTATTTCCTTTCCCGGTCTGCTTTAAGGCCAAACTGCACTCTCCTGGCTAGAAGGCCACAAAGTAGAGAATCTGTGCAGGAGGGAATGTGACTTATTGGGGTGGACACGTATCCAGCAGTGTCTGCCCCTAATGCTGCAGCTAGGGAAAAAGCTGGGCAAGATGGAGGCATGTCCAGTGGGTGCATATTCAAAGACCAAAATCAGTGTGGGAGGGGGGTCAGCAGGCTGCAAAGTACTAATTTCATCCCAATCAAATAACATGGTGTTGGCTACATAGACATCCAGGAGTGTATGTTTGGAAGTGGATTCCTTCCACTGTGCTTCAGCTCATGTCTCTCAGAGTAAAGCTTCATTTGCTTAGGCTTTCCTCTGTATAATGGTCCTTAATGGACTGACTCCTGTAAGAATTACATGCATGAGGGTGACCTTGAAACTTTAAAAGGTCCAAGTTCTCTGCAGTTCTTGTCCCGATGTATGTTCTCCCATGCATGTGTATGTAATGCCTAGTAAGATGAATACATTTCACGAGTTAAATATATAAACAACAAAAATGGCCAGTTTGTAAACAGGCTCATTGGTGGAATGTAATCCCTTCTGTAGTGCCACGGTATTTTGTATTTCAGCCACACGCATTCTTGTATCTTAAAAGGTACAATAAATAAAGAAATCTCTATTTGTAATGCCATTCACATACTTGGTGAGCTGGTTTACTGTAGCTGTTAAGTTTGTGTTTAGGAAGTTAAATGTAGTCAGTATTCAAGATGTCATAAACTTTAATCCTAAATTTTGACTACCAGAAAAGTTAAGTGAGGAATTTTGTTTTGTCCAAACATTATGTAAAGTTTTGTTTTTCCTTTGTATTTAGGTTATTTTAAAGCTGTTGTTTCTTTTTAGCCATGACACGCTGTTCTGTTCCATTGGGGTATCTAGTCATCTGGACCTTACATTTGTAAATACTATTGAGAATATAATGCTATGTAAAAATGTGTCAGTGGCTCATGTCGTATGTTTCTGTGGTTTGACTCAACCACCGAATTCTGGAACTTCTTGTACTTTGTACTTTGTTTAGATGTTAAACTTTTAACTCTTCTTCTCATGTCCAGTGTGGACCAACTCTTTATTTTTGGAAATAAATAAGCATGTAAATAAAATGAAAGGGTTTATAACCACTTATAAGAAAATTCTTTATTTAAAAGTCAGATAAATATTGTATATTTTATGATATCTCATGTGGTGGGATGACAGAATCCCAGAGGCTGAAATCCAAGCAGTTGTCAGGACAATGAGATGCCATACGATGTACAAATGAATTTCTTTTAAGTCATTCTGAAAAGGGCATCAGTCTCCCAGGTTCGGTCAGTCAGTCATCTTCCAAGAGTGTTAACTACAGTGTTTTGGAAAGTGGGGGATGGGAGGGTTCAGAAGGAGGTATATAGTTTTATTTCAACATGAGGCTTCTGGTTTGGGGCACTTACTTTGCCAAAAAAAAAAATCTGTTAGATAAGGGGCAGGCCAAGGGGTGCTCAGCAGTTCAATTTGAAACTGTCCTGTCCGCCCCTACTGTGAAATTCTTTAGAACTATAGAAGTTTAACCTATGGAAATCAGGAAAACAATGACATTTTTTTTCTCCATATAAACCAATATTTACCAGTAATCCTGTGTTTCTGTTTTTGTTTTTTGGCAGACTTTTACCAGTAAATATCGGTTTATTCCTGAAATCAGAAGCCCTAAACATACCTTTGTTTATAAGGTCAGTTGTCATTTCCTCTCTATCCTCCCCCATTTAATATAAATTATGTGATCTCTCAGGTAATTGAAAGGTACAAAATTTTCTTCCTAGTTTTTCTCCTCTGCACTACCGAAAAGGGAATTTACGGGACCTAGAGAACATCTGTCGGTAATGTAGATGTAATTTACAAATTACTGGTAGGTTTCCAAAAAAATTTGAAATTTTATTTTTCAGACTATCGGAGCTTGTGTAAACTGGTGGTGGGTGCTTAGAGAAAACCCCTAAACATTTATAATTAGGAGACTTGTACTTCACAATAGTGTGTGTAGTTCTGTTCAAATATTTATTCATATTACTTATCTGAAAGTATTCACTAGAAAAATCAAAATTCTCTCCTTGCAAGAGGTAAAAGGAAAAACAATTTGAACATGATCTTTTTTTTTAAACTTCATAAAAATATGCTTTGAAGTTGAGAGAGGAATCGAATAGTGAAATGTTCAAAACTTAAAAGGACATTGTTGTTTAGACCCCAAGTTTAGGTTTTCTGGTTATTTTTTTCAAAAAAAAAACTGGGTAGAAATACATTTGACAAAATTAATTTTTATTCATAAAAACCAAAAAGAGGAGTTGGGAGTATTTAAACACCTCTTTATAATGTTTGCAACCAAACACAACTGCATTGTGCTCATACTGAAGAGACAGAAGCTAGCAAAGGAATAGAAAATGAAGCTGACTCAACAGACCAGCCAAATTTCACTCTCCAGAACATGTGATATACAAAAAGTTAAAAAAAAAATTAATTTTAACTATCTACAGCATTCATAATGCAAGACTATTTTCTATAGCAGTTCAGCTGAACAATGTCCCTTTAAGGAGATGCAGCACAATTTGTAAATTTCTTCCTGGATGTGTTTGGTTATCTTGGTTGGTTTTGTGCTCTCTGTACAAATCAAAGCTCTTGCACCCTTAGTTGGAGTCCATAATGACCGGAGTCTTCCAGCAGTATGCTTTCTGAGCTGAAAACTACCTTTCCTCCCCTTTTGCAGCCTGTGTGGTTCTGACTGCTGGTAGTTCTGTAGTACAGCAGCTTTAATCTGAGCAATTGAGAATGGTCCTACATTATATTCAGTTGGCTTCAGGAGGACTTGTGTTCCCAGTCTGGTACTCAAATGCTCCATCCCACCATGAGAAGTCACTTTAAAAGGCAGTGATAGATTATCCTCTTTAGCACTAATGGAAAATTACATTGCAAAGCAGCTTTATTATGAACCTTTCCTATATTTATAATTCCCTTGCCATCCCAACTTGGAGATAAAAGCCTGTTAAAGGTTATATATTACTCTGGATTTTTCTTACTGTAAATATTGTAATTTTACAATACTGTCAATATTTTATTAATTTACAAATATTTAACAAAGTTTAATCTCTGTGAGTTCAGATTTATTTAATCGTGTTCTACTTCCCTGGTTTCTGCTGCAGTCAGTATTGCATTATATTCTATGTAAGATTAACTTGCATTTAAAAAGAAAGTTAACATTGATTTAAATCCATCTTTCTGGGAGAACAAAGTACAGAGGTGATTTCTTCTTTGAAATGTAACACTTGTACTCTTCAGGCCCAGTGCTAAGATAATTTAATGAAATACTACCATTACAGATTTTCAGAGCTAATGCAGCTAAACAATGCACTTGGAACTTGTTACTTGAAAACTTGAGAATACTTTGAATGTTAAATGGCTTTTCTCAGCCGGTTTTCAGTGAGCAAGAATCTCTGCTTTATCTAATGTATCTAAAATCTTAACTTTTTTTTATAATGAGTAAAGGGACATTGTCAGATCAGTTTTAAGTTTTTGTAAAAGCAAGGATTTGGAAAGGTTGAGTTCAATAGAAGTGTTTTCATTATTTTCTAAAAAAATTCCAATGAAAACACATTTTGCATTAGTTTGACTGTGTGCGTTCTCCGTAGTAGTGTTTGCATCCCAAAGATTGCAGTGTGGTAGTTATGGGTGAGCCAAAAAGCAGCTGGAAACTGACTAGATGCAGAACCTGAAATCTTTCTCATTGTCCAAATTAAAGGCCCAAGCCTATGCCCTGTAAAGTCACTGGCGAAGCTTTCACAGAAACCAGGAACAGGCCTTGACCGAGCACTTCCTTCATCTCCCTCAGCACTGATGCTGAAAATAAATTAGATTGTCCACAATTCTTTATTTTACTAATTGAAGGTTCTCTAAAGACATTTTCTTTTTTACAATTAATTTTTTTAACCCGATGGTGTCCCTTTAACAATTCAGTTTTCAGATGTTCATGTTCTTTGCAGAATTATCAAAAGCCAGTATTTTTTTCCCTATCAGAGGCCAGGGAAGGATTGATCTTTCATGTATTTGCAACATGACTCTCCTTAAAGGATCCAAAATATCTCAAAGGTGTTTGTGGGAGGTGGTACTTTTGGGTTTACAAGTTAATCTTTATTAGAGATGTGCCAATATATGCTGCTTATTGTAGTGTTGTTGTTTTATATTTAGGCATTTTAGCTAATTTACAAATATATACTGTAACAGTATACTTTGTACAGATTTATTTAAAATTTATTTGAAAATTGAAATAAAGTAGGCAAAAAATAAAGATGTTTATTTTTCATTTGACTATAAGCAGCTAACATTTTTTTGGTTTTAGTGTACTTGAGCACCAAACAATCTCAGAATGATCAAATATTTTAGATGATAGGCTACAATTCAGAAACTCTGTGGCTATGTGTATCTGTATTGTATGTTGACAACTGTTAACTCTGGAAATGATGAAATCATACTCATGTTACCATTCAGAAGAAAGCTTTTCATAGTTTGACTCTATTTTCTCTGTTCTAAGACAAAAAGGAATTTATTTTTTGTAAGATGTTTATGAAGGGCCTGCCGTCTGGCTTCTCCAGTCAATTTTTAAAATCCCAGAGTGGGGGTGATTTCTTCTTTAGCCCTTGCTGATAGACCAAAGTCAGCTTTGACATCATATTGGGGTGCTGCTCAAATCTGTGTTTTATGTTGAAGTCAAAAAGCAAAGTAAGAAAAATCAAGATGTTAACTTGACTAGAAAACAAATTCTTGACTGTACAATAGAATGGATATCTCTAATCACTCTGTTGTCATTAATGATAGATTCTTATTTTTTGAATTACTTATCTATTTAAAAACAGCAAGCATTGTATTTGCTAGTAAATATAAAGTGTTTACATGTAATTACTTAATAAATTATTTGATTTAAGATTGCTCTTACCGGTGATGATTTTTAACGCAGAAACATAATTTTTGACTAATGTCTTTCAGCTCATGCTGTTCTTTAAAATCTCCTGAAGTGTTTTTCCCCCCAGTGCATCAGTTTGTTTTAAATTAAATTCTGAGGAAGACAGAAAACATATGTTTCTCCAAGATTTCTGACAGGATTACTGTGTAACATTTTCCAACATTATCTGCATCATGGTATTTCTCTTTCCTCTCCAAAACAAATTATAATGCCGAAGTGGAGCAGTATGCTAATAGCTGAACTATTGCCAACTAATGGTATTACGTAGCCACAGTTTTCACTTGGTGAATCTTTCAGCTGACAGTGGCTTGTTACAAGGAAACATCATGTTTCACGGCGATGAATTGTAAAGCCTGACACTGAGTGAATTCAAACAGGACTGATGGAATGGTCCTTACATTCTTTCTCCGTGAAAACTTTGGGGGGGGAAGTCAGTTGCTGACTGGAGAGAGAGTTCAGTCAGGCACATCGCGAAGCAGCCCATAGCTGTTCTGTGGCCAAGTGGGTTTCTCCAGCTCTTCCACAGAAGAGGTATCCTCAGACGGATCAAAGTCATGGGATCTCAGTCTGAGGGGTGCAAGGAAGTGCAGGGGCTCTTAACCTCCCTCCCTTTATTTATGCCTTAGATAGGTCCCAAAACATTTCTGTCTTCTAACGGGGGACTGAGAACCACTGTTGTTCTCTAATGATTAATGAAGCCATGGGTGGTAATGATGCATGACTTAGAATGCTAGTGTTAGGGACTGTGAAAGTGTTAAGACTTTGTCAGTGTTGGAGAAAATCCAGTGGGCAAGGTAATGAAAGGGATTGCTGGAGTTTTGAGTTCAGATCAAACTCTAGCTTGGGTCTCATGGGGTTGGTCTCATCCTAGACCCTGATAGTGACATGATGGAATCAGGCCATAGTTCAACAAGAGTGCTGGTCTCTGCTCAAGAGAAGCAGAGACTGGACAGGTAGGAGGCTGGATTGAGTGAATATGGAGGCGCGATTAAAGGGACAGGCCTGAAATAACTCAGCTGTTGGGACTTATGACTGAGGTGTGTGCACGGAGTTTGTACAGAATCTGGCCACTCTGCCATGCTCAAGCTATTGCCATCAGTTCTTTATTAACCCTGCAAGCACCGAAAATACAAACAATGCAGTCTGTTTCTCTGCCTCAGCTTTGCAGACAACTTTTGGTGCAGCATACTAGTTAAGCCACCATGTTTTGGTTTAATGTGCTCAATATTAAACGTTAGATTTGGAAAACTTGTCTTACATTGACAACCTTAGGGGGTTGGAAATGGATTTTGTGTACACTTTATTGAAGAAAAGAATCGAGTTAGAGATGAGCAAAATCTGAGATTAACCCTTTATACTACCTCATCATTGTCAGAGCCTTGTTCTGATGCCCAGCGGAGGAGTGAGGCTAGGCAACATTGCATTCACCTGAACAGCACCGTCACGCAAGTCTTCGCACACTCCCACGCATGTGTGCAGACCCAGCTCTCATCCAGTAGTAGAGACTCGAGGGCATGCATGCCAGTAAACCCAAAGCAAAAGCCCTCTTTCTCAGCTTAATCCTGCGTGTATACAGATGCTCCAACTCCAGATACTTAGACTTCCTACTAATTCTCCTTGTATGCAGCGTTTCCTCATAGGGATGTGGTGTGTGGGTGTGTTTAGTTTAATTCACAGGAACTTCCTTTCTCATCTGGGGAAAGCTGAGGTTTCAGACAGTGCGGAAGTACACGACCCTACACAACGCATAGATTGAATTCACTATATGGGTTTGGGCCAACAATTCATTAATTTGATATCCAGCTTCAAGCCATGGCCAATATGCAGCACTTCAGAAGAAGGTGAAAACTTTCACAAGGCACTTGGCTAAATTGTGTAGTAGTTTTACATGTCAAGAGAATGTTTCCTGACCTTCTGCTGCAAATGTCTGCCAGTGTGAATCCTATTTGAGAGCGTCTTTCTTAGTATGTGTAATTACAGCTATTGGTGGTCATAAAATTATCCATCCCTTCTAACAATCCAGCTCCCCCATTTCCCTTTTGTAAAAATGGGAATGTTGCTAAGAAAATTATCTTTAATCTCTGGCCACCATTAGTTGGCATGGTTGGCCATTATAAAAGGTAGTAAATTGGTCATATGGCAACGGGGCTCTGTTGACTCCTGCAGGTAGTCTTTCATTTTCCTTGTTGGGAAAATCAAATGCAAATAAAGCATCTCCACCAAAACCAACCACCATAAGCTTGTCTCCATTTGTGTGTTAATTGTCTGTATCAATTTGTGGTGGTTGATGTGGGTAGATACTGTCTGACAGTATGAACTCCCTGACAGGAGGAGTATTCTGCCTTCTATTGAGAGAGAGCCACTTGGGTTCAGAGATGGGGATTTCTGGATACAGAACCACTTGTTATAACAATTTTCTACACTGGCCTGTGCAACACAGGGTAATTTACCATCTACTCTGAAAATTGGTTTCTTCAGATTCTTAAAGATCAGATGTGCCATTGTAGGAAACCATCTGAGGCAGGAGAGTTCAACATGGAGTTTGCTCCTGCAGTTAAGATACTTTTGATTGTCATCAAAACATAGTGGTAATGGTGATTTACGCCCCGAGTTCTGACTTTTCAACGTCAGGGTCGTGCAGGAGCATGCTGTTTCTTTGGCAGCCCACTAACAACAACAGAAGGCCCAGAGCTGAGTGTGATAGGCAAGCTGCACTCTTCCTTTACAACAACCACTTCACCATCACTGCCCCCACAAAAAGCAAAAGCCTTGATTTGAAGCCCTTCGCTTTGGACATGTTACTCCAGACAAAGTTGAACTTTCAGGGTCACTACTAGATGCTGCAAGTGGAGAAAGAGAAAAATTAGAAGGGGAAATAATAACTTGGTATGGCCATTGAACGAAAAAAGTTGACCAAGCATGAGAAATAACCCGATAATGGCTGCAAGCTCCCACCGAAGGAAGAATACCTTTCCACTTAATGCTATGGATTCTACAACTGGAAAGAAGGCTGCAGAGGACTGAAGACAAAGTACTAAAGATGCCATCCAAAAAAAAGTATAACAGGATTCTGGGCTATTTTCTCAGACAGTGAAACTCCGAGAACATCTCGGATGCAGTCAGCCAAAGCTTCTGAACTTCATTGAGAGAGAAGTAACGTCTTGTGCACTGCTAAAGCATAGTGTGGAAATCCAAACACTCGTCTGCAATCACAAACATTGTCTCAGTGGGTAGGTTGAAAGAGGAGAGCTGGCTCCTGGCTTGTCAACGACGCTCAGTGAAACTCTGAGCCAGTGGAGTACTGCGATGGAAACTTAGCAGGCGTTTCCCAAAATGAGAGCTCTGCAGAAAGGAAATAAACTTATACTAGTCACTGAAGGATTTTTTCAAAAGAACTTCACAGATTACAAACCTATGACACTCCAGTTCCGTTTTCAATAGGCTTGATCTATTTAATTACACACTGGGACCACATGGGGCAAAAATGATTCACAGAAGCTGTAGAATCTTTGCATAATTCAGCCACAGGACAGATCCTAGATGCGTAGGTTGAAACCAGAATAGGAAGAGGAAGCTGAAATATGGAACATGTTTTTGAGTCCTTTTCTTATCCCATTTAAAATCAAAGACAGTTTCCTATCCCAAATCTACATTTTCATTTTGTTGCCCCAGAATGGCAAAATACTATGTAAATATAAGACAGGGCAGCTGAAGGTAAAGTTTTGTCATTTTAAAGTAACCCGGTTACATGGATAATTCTGCCAGACCACAAGGAGAATCTGTTTTTGGTATTCAATCTTATATTCTTGGGAGTGAAGTATTTTGATTTTACTATGTTCCCATCCTTTGAGAATTTCTACAGGAGTAAACCCTTCTTTCAGCCTCTGTAGGCTTTGCCTGGTATGCACTGCCATTGAAAACCAAATTTTAAGTTAGCTTAATTAGTATGCAAACAGGAGCGAGGAACATACCTCTTCTAGCTTATCTTTAAAGAGAATAGTCGGCAGAGCATTTTTATCACTACAAATTTTACACCAAAACCAATACTGAACACTTGTCAGTGGTACGGCCCTTTAGAATTTCAAAGCCTTTTTCAGTAATACATTCATGCAACGTCTGAGTTCAGTAAGTATCTTCATTTCACAAATGGGGAAACGGAGGCAGCGAAAGGTTGAATTACTTGTCCAAGGTAACATAGCGAGCCATGGTCACAGCTTGAAAAATAATCCAACAGCTTCCAATTCCCTGGTTAATGCTGTATGCCAAAGTTAGAGTTGCTTTTTTTTCCCCCCTCCAAGCAATTTTTTTAAAATTTCAGGAAGGAGAATAAAAGTGAAACTGACCCTTTAAAAAATCTGAGATCAGGCACAAAGTAAGATCTCTAGCTTCTTCACCAGTTGAAACAGTTGCTGTAGCTAGTAAAGAGATTGTGTCTCTCTCTCCATTTCAAACACAAAAGTGTTAGACAGTAGCTGAAGCCTTTTGCAAACAGCTGTTGGAGAAGCTGATTAACCTTCTCAATCTCTGCCCATGTCTCCATTCAGTCTGGTAAATAGCAGAGGTCTGAGACTGTCAGGTCCATAGTGTATGCTCCTCCCAGGAAAGAATCAGGTGCGTTTGGCCATTCACACAGCCACAACTACCTACTGCCTCAAAAAAACCCAGCACTCAGTTGTGCAAAATATCCCAAGAGCTCTTCTAGCCCCCACAGTTACCACACCTCAGCTAGAGTTCCCAGTCCAGTCCTTGTACTGCACAGGTCAACCGGGAAGAATTGTAATGTGGTTGTGTGTGCAAGTAATTCACTCAAGTTGCAGTTGCAATAACAGCTTTGCTCCAGTTCTGTTTTTCCCTCTGCCTCTTCCAAGGTAACACACTTGTGCAACATGCCAGTTTTTCCTTCGCTGAGGCCGTTCCTCGCTCTGCTGCTGCTTTGAGAGCTGTGCAGCTGAGAGCACGGGTGAGTGTGAGGGACGTGGCCTCCCCAAACTGCAGGCCTCTGGCAGGTGGGGAATTTGCTCCTCCACTCAGTGGCCTGGCTGGAGCTGCCCCCCACATACAGAAGTCCAACCATGCCTACTGGTAATGGCCCCCACAGCCTTCGGCCCTATCCACAGGGCACATTTGCCCTGGGTCAGTTTCATTTTTGTCGGTTGCAGTACAGCTGGGGTAGGCTTCATTGCCAAGAGATTTTGCATGTTAAACTCAATAGGCAAAGAAGCATTGATAAATGATGCCATGTGTGTGTTCTGGGTCAGAAACATGGAAACCATCCAGGTTTCCCAGGAGGATTTGAGATCAACTATAGGTCAAATCAGCTGCAACGCTGGAGTCTAATCGTTTAATAGAAGGGAAATTAAAAATTGGACACTGTCATCAAATTAACCCTTGTTGGGCCAGTGTATAGTGTCAAAGTTTGTTATCCTAACCATTCCAAGATTTCATCTGTATTCCTGTAGCACAGAAGAGCCCAAATCATGGGCCAGGTAGGCCCCATACAGCCGGCCTCTGTCCCAAAGAGCTTTCAGGCTTAAGTAGCCGTGTTTCAAGGGCTGTCACAAAGGTCTTCCCTTTTCCTTCCTTCCTCATTCTTTGTTTATAAAATAGCCAATACCAGGGGATGGGGGCAACTGATTAAAGCCATGTTAATTACAAAAAAGCTCTGGCTAAATATGCCACAAGTAGCAGTATATATACCAGCAGTTCTCAAACTTTGTTTTATCCACAGGCCACTTGAAAATTGCTGAGGGTCTCGGTAGACCTTTCCAAACATTGTTTGTACCACTAGCTGACTATTGCTAAGTATTTTGACTAAAAGCACTGTATAAAAAAACCTTCATAATAATGAAGCGTTTTTTGGTTCTACAGGTAAAGCACAGAGCTCACATTTTAACATCAATAGCTTTACCTTTCCACTGGGATGGATGTGCCTAGTTTGTGAACAAAGTTCAAGGAAGCTGAGTGTAATGTTTGTCAGCGTTAGGCTTAGGTCAGCTTCAGCATTCCTCCTGCTTCTGGCTTTGGACCTGAGGGGGGTAAGTGATTGAAATCCTGTCTCGCACAGGTCTGTAATAGCAAATGGCACCAGAAAACATACTGCTTTGTCTGCAAGTCCTGGGTACGCTCCAGTTCTCTGAATCCAAAACTCAGGGAATGTCCCTTAAATTCTGATTGTAATGTTTTGTCGCAAGAAAGCTCCAACAAGCCCTCTTGTGCCTTGCTAGGCAAACCAAAAGGCAGCTCACTGATTTCAACACCAAAAGGATTCACATCCAGGTCTTTGGTTCAGCTTCTACTGGAAAGTGAGCTTCAAACTGTTGCTTAAGGGCAGCAAGATGTTCTTCAATGTCTTTTTTTCCCCCAAGAACCAGTTCATTTTCAGATAGGAAACCTTCCAAGGTTGGACCCTTAGAGGGAACATCACAGAGGTGGTGGACCACAGTTGGAGAACCTCTGATATATGCAATACAATGGAGGGCAACACTTAATAAAATCTCAGCAGGGGGAGAGACTTATGAATTATTGAATACCAGTATAACTCTTATTAACCAGGAAATGGTTGTTATTCCTTGTCAGCCTGTCAATTGCATACATAACAGGAAGAAAGAAATTTGGATCTTTTCTATTAGAGGGTTTAATAAAACACACAATCACTGTCTCCAAATTTACCTTTGTTTTTCTTGTATTAGTTTCAGTAGTAAGGATTAGCTCCAAGAATTCCCAGGAAGCTATTTAGTTGCTAGAGTTTGAGAAATTTGTTTCTCCTAAGGCAATGGTTAACAAAATGTCTTGAAATAGTCATTGAAAATTTTAAACCAAAAATGTTTAGTTTTTGGCAAATGATCAGTATTCCAGGGGGTTTTTCCTATAAAATTCCCCAAAATGTAAAAACCAGATTTTTTTTCACAAAAATTACCTCATCTTTAAAAAAAATTCAATTAATTGGAAAAAATCATTACACAGAAGTAGGGAGGTATGCACAGCAGGGATGAGATTATTGCAGGAATACTATGGCCAGTTCTGATGCTTCTGTAAGGGGGCTGAAAAATTGGGAAAGGTTCAGAAAAAAGCCACAAGAAAGATTTGGGTTCTAAAAAACATGGCTTATAAACATAGAAAGCTCAGCCTAATTAGTTTATCCAAGTGGTTTTCAACCTGTGATCTACAGACCCTGGCATCAGCAGATAACGTATAAGGCCATGTCTTCACGAAATGGAAGATCGATGCTGCTGCAGTTGATTTTCCAGGGTTTGATTTAGCAGGTCTAGTTAAGACATGCTAAATTGAACTCAGAAGGCACCTCTGAAAGCCGCTGGTACTCCTGCTTCTGTGAGGAGTAAGGGAAGTCAACAGTAGCGTTTGCTCCCATCAGCCTCCTGCTGTGAGGACGGAAGGGAAACTCGAATTAAGGTATGTTGATTCCAGCTACATAATTATGCTGGAGTTGCAGATCTTGATTTTTATCTTCCTTTTTAGTGCAGACCTGCCCTTAGATTTCCATAGGTAGGTACCTGCCCCTCCATTTGACATTTTTTAGGAGTCTGCAAATGAAAAAAGGTTGAAAAATATGGATCAGCAAGTACATGGGAGATTTCAAATAGCAGAGGGCTCTTCAGTTTAGTAGGAAAAAGGTCCATTGTTTGGAAACTGAAGCTAGTCAAATGCAGACTAGAAATAAAGTGAAGGTAAGTCACTGAAATAACTTACCTGGGGATATGGCAGATTGTCAATCACTTGAAGTTTTTCAGTCAGGATGGGATATCTTTCCCAGCTTGATACCTTAGCCCAAAGAGAAGTTATGGGATTAATGCAGAAATGACGGATTGAGATTTTGCATAAACAACGAGGAGTCTTGTGGCACCTTCTAGACCAGTGGTTCCCAAACTTTTTGGCATCACACCCCCTATTTGATTTTTGAAAAACCCTCATCTCTCTCCTCTCCCCCACCCCCCAGAATAGCAAAACGTGTTGAGCAAAAAAAAAAAGGAACTGACTGGGGCAGCAAAACTTGATGGGGGGAGAGCTGGGTCACCTTGCACCCCCCCTGAAATTTCTTCATGCCCCCCCAGGGGGGCACGGCCCCCAGTTTGGGAACCCATGTTCTAGACTAACAGATTTATTGGAGCATAAGATTTTGTGGGCAAAGTCCCACTTCGTGATCTGTGTTCTTCAGGGGATCAGAATAGATGATCCTATGAGTCCTTTTTAACCATACTTTGGGCTCCATATTTATGGACATTAAAATCTGACAAAAATAAGTCGAGCTTTCATCAATTAAACCAGGAAAACCCTAAGAAGCCCAATAGCCAAGAAGCCTAGATCCTCCTTTCCTCTGTAGCAATGATTGATACAAATTTTCTTCACTTGGTTCCTGTGTGATGACCCAACCCTTAACAAGAGCTTCCTCCTGCCAGCTGTGGGACTCCTGTGGGATGGGAGTGGAGTGGGGAGGGGACCCAGGCTTTCCAGTGGAAGGGAAATGGAGGGGAGGGGAAGTCCTGGCTGGCCCCAGTGTCTCTGATGGGAGGGGAATAGAGGGGGGAAGGGAGAAGTCCCGGCCGATGCCAGTGTCCCCAGAGGGAGGGGAGTGAGGAGAGAGGTCCTAGCCCAACTCTCAGCTGGGCCCAGGCCTTGGAGAGGAAGAGTGGCAGTGACTGAAGCTGGTGGCCGCTGGCTGGAGCAGGGACAGTGGCGGCTCCTGGAGTTCCAGCCTCCTGGGCCCCCAGGACCTCCCTCCCTGCTTCCCCATTGCCTTGGCTGCTACTTCCGTTTCCAGGCTCACTGCAGGAGGAGAGCTGGCAGCTCAGCGGGGGCGTTCATCTGAATTTGCAGTCGTGTCCGCAGCCGGGGAAGGCCTGGGTAACACCCCCCTCTCCCCCCAATACTGCTCCTTTGCCATGGCTGCTGGATGCCTCAGGCGCATGGTGGGTGATGGAAACCCATCCCTGGTCTTCTGTCAGTGCCATACCCTGGGAGCTGGGAATGCAGCCAGAGCTGCCCCGTGTGCGCGCTCTGCCCGGAACCTCCCGCGCACCGGCAGCTGGCAGCACTCAACACAGGGTCTCTCCAATGCTGTCTGCTGGGGGCCCGTGCTGGGTCAGGAGTGTGTCAGTGCCCCGCTCGGGGCCGCATGGGATGAGTCTGCCAGGAAGAGCTCTGGGCTTCGTGGGCCGTAGCTGGAGCCAGGGGAGTTTGTTCCCACAGGAATGGACATGGGAAAAGCTGTTCCAAGTTATGGATGTTTCAGGTTAACGAGGCCCACGGCAGAGGACTGCTCCTTGGGAAAGCATCATTTGCTGCCTAGCACTAGCCCCAAAGCGCTGGTGGTCTCCAACACACGGGAAAGCGGAGGCGAAGTGAAGGAACCTGCAGGGAAGCTCCCGAGGGCTGGTGCAGTGAGACGGAACAGCGCTTGGCAGCAAGGCGTCTGCCAGCCAGAGACTGACGCACAGTGACCCCAAAGGGCAAGTGTCACTGTCTCACAATAAAGCGCTCACGGGCCACTGCAAAGACCTTCTCAGGGCAAGGCCTCCGCTGGCAAAGTGCCAACGGCCTTCACCAGACCGTAGGTGAGCAATGGGCAAGGAAGAGCAAGG
This sequence comes from Pelochelys cantorii, assembly GCA_032595735.1. Taxonomy (NCBI): domain Eukaryota; kingdom Metazoa; phylum Chordata; order Testudines; family Trionychidae; genus Pelochelys; species Pelochelys cantorii. Next base: position 40,869,310 of record CM064340.1, read on the forward strand.
CACATAGGCTGCACAGGAAGGGGTCTGCACAAAAACCCAACGCCAGGCAATGCTGGAAGAGCCCGGGCTCTGAGCAACTCGTGAGCACACCGAGCGGCTTTGCTGACTCTGATCAAGAACAAACGTACTCAAACATGAAGAGACCCAGTGGCCAGAGAGCCAAGGAAATGTGCCACCCCAGAGGGGAAAGAATTGGCTTCCTTCAGGGCCAAAACCCATCATGCTTGGGAAATTCCACCTTCTTCCTCCAGGAGTGAGACTCCTGCAAACTGACCTGTTCAGAGAGGCATAATGCCCAGGTAAGTCATCTTCCTTTGTTTTTCCTCCACCTTGCTAAGGTGGGTCAGAGATGCAGCCCTTGTTTCCATCCTGTGTGTGTTACGGCATACGCTGGCTCTCCAGCTGCATCCGGCCACCTTTCTCAAATGTGCTGTGCCGAGAAATTAAACCAATCCAGACTCTGGCAAGAGTCCTGAGTTAATTACTGATTTGCTTCCAAACAGGGGATGAGACATCGCTCAGCCTGGTACAGAAGCTTCTGGGCCAGACGACTTCTTGGGATTCACATGTTATGTAGCAAGCATCCTCTTCTCGGCCATTCTCTGCAAAGCAAGGTTTGCCATCTGTTCGAGAGGGTTTATTCTTCTCCTTCCGGGGTGTGTGGACATTCCTAAGAAGTCTGGAATAAGTGTTGAATCCTCTGACTCTGGCTAGTAAATTGCCATTCATGCATGATTTCTCCAGCTGGAGCTCTTTTCTTTAATAGTTGTGCCAGCAATAAGTCAAGCTTGAGTTTGCATTGTCAGACCATCCATTACTGCTCGCTGGCTTGCTAGGAAACTCGGTTTGTTCCATGAGAGTGGTGTTTAACTGCCCTCTAGTGGTAATTCATTTGTCACCATCTCACGATTTCCCCCCACTTTCCATTATTTCCCCATAATACCCTCTTTTAAATCTTTCCCTTTCGTTTCTTTATTGGGAGTTTTCTGTTCAGTTTTTATTTCCCTCTGCCAGGGCAGTTCCAGGCCTCTGACTTTAGTGCACTTAGCAGGGTTCCATAATGTATCTTCATTTACTACTCCATTGTCATCCTCTTGCACAAAATCTTAAAAGCATTCCTCCTTCCATTCCTGTTGTGCTGCTTAGCATTAGCTCATTTGCGCTGCAGCTGAAAACTCATTTGGGTTTGCTAATTACAAGTTAACCCCAGTCGCTTTGCTTCTCATTCCAACAGCTATTTTATTCTGAGTTGGTTGCTTGGTTGGGTTTTCAGTACCCAGTACATCTGTCTACAGATTTGTATGTAGGGTTGTTGGAGCCGGGTTGGTTCCCAGATGTTAGAGAGATGTCTCACCCAGCTTGGCTGTCTTTTTCAACATCACATTTCATTTCGTTATTTAGCTTACTTTAGCCTGTATTTTGGATCAGTTTCTTTTTCTATAGCCAAACAGTAAACATTAATTGATAATCATGTTGATGGGGGGGATGGAGTGGGAACAACAGAAAAAGCAGTAAGTTGAACTGTAACAGCATTTGAATTCATCACAGGCCTTTCTGCACTGTGAAGGAGATATTTATATCCACTAGGCAACACTGTCTTGGATTAACATCTATGGCAATTAACAGGCGCTAAATGAGCCATGGCTGGGCCCCTGAAGGAATGGAAACGGAGTACTGAAAACTGCAAGGGCAAAGTGAATGCAAAGCTAAATACCAGCATTCAAGGACAGTGCCCCGTTCCTTGGTTCATCAAGATCTATGTGCATGCAACTCCTGCAGGTTTCATGGCCCAGGTGCCTGCTTCCCCAGCAAACCCGGAAGAGTGTAACTGAAGGAAGAATTTGGTGCAAGGAATTTCTGTGGGGCTCTCCATAAAGCAGGCAGCTTGTAAAATGATTTACAGTGTGATTAGCCCCAGGACAACCCAGACTAAAGTCCCAACAGTCCATGGGGCCATGTAGCTACTAGGTTATTAATTAACTGTACTGCAGTAGTGCTGAGAAGTCCCAGGAGAGCCCCGTGCAGTAAGTGCTCTACACACCCACAGCAATGAGCAGGTGGTGGGGCCTTGGGGGGCAAGGAGCAGGGGCGGGGCCTCAAGGGAAGGGGCAGGGCCTCATGGAGAGGCGGTGGCACGAGGGCAGGGCCATGAGGAAAAGGGTTGGTGTGGAGACAGGGTGTTGGGGAAGGGGCAGGGCCACCGTTCAGGCCCCCATGGTTCACCCATTCTTAGAGACCTTCCATCACTTCTAGGCAGCAGTGCACTCGTACAGACAAGCTCACAGTGCATGCACTTGGTGCCTGGTGCATTTTCTCAACTGGACGTGCAATATTCATGGATTCATAGGTCCTAAGTCCAGAAAGGACCCCTGTGACCAGCCAGTTGGACCCGGTACATCCCACAGGCCCGAGAACAGCCCGTTCTGGCTGATTATGAATTCGCGGGCCAGGCTGTCTCTGAACCACAGAGGATGCTGGCCCAGGGTTCAAGTCTGGGGAGGGACCAGATTTACATTTTGTCTTGCCTGCCTCACACATTTGTTGGGCAGCCTGCCCCCACCCTTCCCACACCATCGCCACTCATGAAGGAGATGGGGCCAGCTGATTCTGCAGCTCCAGATTTGCACAGCCTTGCCCCTGCACCAAGCACACTTACCATCCACAGGGAGCTGCCACACAGGCTGGGCCCAGCCCAGGAAATGAACTGAACGCTAGAGGACAACATGGGAGGGGATGACTATCAAAGAAGAGCAACAAAATTAACAGAGGCCAAAATTCTCCCCCATGGCTCCTTGCTGTTAGGTACTTCGCTCCTTGGGATGGGCCTGAAAATGGCCTAAACTATGTCAAAATTCAGAACATAAGAATGGCCAGACGGGGTCAGACCAAAGGTCCATCCAGCCCAGGGTCCTGTCTGCCCACAGCGGCCCATGCCAGGTGCCCCACAGGGAGGGAACAGAACTCAGCACTTTTAGAGGCTCCCCCCTTGCCGTCTTCTCCTGGCTTCTGGCAGTCAGAGGTTTAGGGTCACCAAGAGCGTATTTCTGACTATCTTGTCTGATCTGGCCCCGCCCCGGAGCAGGTCTCTGTGTAAGCTGCCAGCGAAAGTCACCCTCTGGAGACATTGCTCCCATAAAAGTTATGACTCACTCCCCTTGTCTCTCTCATCTCCTGGAACCGACATGGCTACCACAGCACTGCAATGCCCCTGCAGGAGCTACCCCCCTCAAAGAGCGGCCTTTCATTGGTTAAACCAGGGCTATTCAACCATTGGAAGCCCCGGGGGCCACAATGATACACACAGCACATGCCAAGGGCTGCAACTTAAGCGTGGTTGCATATACATGCAAATAGCTTCTTTCACACTGGCATGAATACAAAGATTAAGGCAAGACTACACAACACGCAGGCCCCATTTAAGTCAGTTCCACTGATATTAATAAAATGCAATATATACCCAATTTCCACCCATATGACAGAAGACCATTCTATTGACTCACCATTGTGGAACATGTTCCCAGTGGAGGCTATGTTCAAAGGATTGCACCTGCGGACCACATGCTGAGCCCCACGTAAACGCAAACCACCCTGCGGACTGCAAACAACAGGCTGTGGGCGCTTCATGTTGCGTAGCCTTGGGTTAAATTGTAACTGCCTGCAAGCAGGAAGAGCATGCACCCCAAAGAGAAGGGAAGAGTTGAGTGCAGTGAAGGTGATAATGAGGAGCAGTGGGATGAATCAGAAGAGAGGAAAACTTGGGCTGAGTGTCAGAAAACATTTCCTGGGGCTATTAGACGAGGAAATAGTTTCTCCAGGGAAGAGCTGAAAGCCTCGTTTAAGTTCTTTTCATAAGTAGATTAGACAAAGCACTCAGGGCGTAGAGACGGCCCTGCAGAAGCTGGAAGGGTGGATAAGATCCCCTGGCTACAAGGCTTCCAGACTGATTCCTAAAATGATGCCTGGATAAAACACACTGTTTGCTTGTTTCACAGTTTGTCCCTTTTTTAATACCCCTCACAGCTCCCTCCTCTAACCACTTCCTTACCCTGGTCCCATAAAAAGAGTCAGAAGCACAGTGGCTTGGAACCTAGCATTTAATTCATCTTCTGGACCAAATGACTGGGGCATAGATAATGAGATGTCATTTTTCAAAAGGGCTCCAGAGATGACCCCTGAAATGACAGGCTGGTGAGCCTAAGGTCAGTAGTATGGGCAAACTGGTTGAAACTACAGTAAAGAACAGAATGATCAGACACAGCAATTCATATAATTTGATGAGGAAGAGGTTACCTGGTTTCTGTAAAGAGAACTCATGTCTCACTAATCTACTAGAATCCTTAGAGTGGTGGACAAGCATGTGGACAAGGGGGATCCAGTGTATTTAGACTTTCAGAGAGCCTTTGACAGGGTCCCTCATCAAAGGCTCTTAAGCTGTCATGGGCTACAAGGGAAGGTCCTCTCCTGAGCTCACAGAAGTCCCCTGAGAAACACATTGCATTGAAAGATTCATTTCCTTGACTGCAACATGGAAGGTCTGGTAGGAATTCACTACCAAATCACTTGATGATTGCCCTATTCTCTGTATTCTCACTGGCCACTGTCGGCAGAAAGGACACTGGGCTAGATGGACTTTTGGTCTGACCCTGTCTGGTTGTTTTTACCCTCTGAGTGGCAGGATGACATGAGGCCAAGATAGTGCTTCTTGCTGCTTTTCTCTCTTCCTGCCACAGAAAGGCTTTCTTTTGGGGTTAGCCTGTGCACTTTGTGTACTGGGGCATTCACTGCTTTACACTGCTCCTATTTATCTTGTTGGCTGTGGGCGACTCAATTTCTGGTTAACCTTAAGCTGTGCTACTCTCTGCACGGTTCCCATCAGAGCTCCCACGCGGAGCCAGGCTGAACCAATACTTGGCTGGGAGTCTAAGGAAAACTCAGTGCACCCAGAAGGGAAGTGGTTTGGCCATCCAGGAGGGGGCCCTTTTTCCTATAATTTAGGATGAACCAATGCTGCAGCGTGGCACCGAGGGCCACGTGCTGCCTTTCAGATGAGACGCAGACGTAACAACTTTTGATTCTGGTACGTTCACAAAAAACTCCAAGGTTGTGATCCCACTGACCAGGCCAGATTCCCCTCCGATTATTATTTTCTGGTTACCTAACTTCCCCCAGCAGTTCCAGTAGGAGGGGGTATTCTTATCCTTCTTCACTTCCTGCCCCAGTTACGTAGCCTTCCTGCTATTCAGCTCTTCATTTCAGAACAGAGGCGGCAGGGGAAATAGATCCCATGTCTAGTTTGTTTGTGAAGTCTGTTGCGGTGGAACATGGAGTCTGGCGTGGGGGATGGTGGGATGGAGGCATCTGAACCCCCCTTCCCTGCAGAAGAAGGAACATCGAAGCACAACAAATCTGGTGGGATCAACAGGACCTCTGCTTCTTCCTTCTGCCTATTCCACGTAAGTATTTTATTGTTATTGGCCATGCGAGTGGAGTAGTTGCTCTCAGGTTAAAATTCACCTAGTACGTAAAATATTCCCACTGGTTTTACTGGTAACAGCATAGTTTATAACAACTAGTAGCTGAAACCCCATGATGTCACATAGGTGTGGCACCTGGGCCAAGTAATCCCTCATTTGTTTAGTCTCCTTCAAACAACCAGTGAAACTGGTGCGTGTAAATTGGCTGCTGGGTAAGGGTGGAGATTGGTCGAGTGACCTCTGCTATCACCCTGGTCTGGGACGTTAAGCGTGATAGAGCTACGTGCCTCACGTAGCTGTGTATCACATGGGTGTAATTCATAAAATCAAAAAGACAAAGACCTTAAAAACAGGATGGTAACAGGTCACAAATCCCGGTGATGACTGAACTTGGTGATACTCTTTTTTTTATTAAAGAGCTCTCAGCAACGTCTGTAGCTATTTCCATCAGTTCACATTGACTCAACAGACATTCTAGGCTTCCAGGTGACACAGAGTGAAAATGTGGGCAACTTATTAGATAGGAAAATCCTGGTCTCCCATGACATTAATGCCAAACCTTCCATTGTTTATAGTGGCGCTGGATTTCACCTTTAATTTTCCTCACTGGTGTGTGTGTAGCTGATTCACATCATGAATTTCTCACTGCCTGGACAATAAAAACAGATGAGTCACTTTCCCTTGTTTTTGCTACCCACATTGACTTTCTGGTTCACATATTTTACGCACAGATTGCAAACCCGACTTCAATTTGATTGACTTCTTGAAACCGAATAGAGTGAGTCTGTTATAGAACCGTCTCTGGGCATTCTGCTTGCTTCTGGAATTATAAAGATATAGTGCAACTAAAAATATTTTTGTCATCATTAATAACATGAAACCCCCAAGATCCCTTCTTGAAATCAAAGTATTTCCCTGTGACAAGCAATTACAACATCCCACAAGAATTTGCTTGGGAGTTAAAGGCAGCCAAATCTGGGCCATGTCCAGCTTTGGAGATCAAGTTGGCCGTTAGCCCAGATCTGTGAGTCTGAGCATCTTAGAACCTCACTCGTGCTATTCAAATGTGGCGGTTGTAAATGTTTATCTTGTGGCTATTTGGCAGACAAAACGTACCATACAGAGTGATGATATTAGCAGCAGGTGCCTTCTTGGATACATGTTGGGGAAGGCACACTTTCCATAGTTAACGTAAACTTCTGCAGACGTCATCCCTTGGAGTTTAACTGAAGTTCTTTGAGGGCCCAATGGTTGAAACTAGAGCTCTGCAAATAATGGATTTATTAGGGGGCTAAAAATTCTCAAAAATAAAGATACTGTTTTGGCAGTTGGGACAAACCAAAAATGATGCGGGGCGGGGGGGTGGGTTGTGAATATATGGAAAATCAAAAAGTTGAAAAGCATTGCTTTGGGTCAAACATGTCATCTGATCCAAAATTAAATGTTTTGTTTCAGTTTTGAATATTTTAAAGGTTTTTATTGTTTAAAAATTGAAGGAAATGTCAAAATGAAGTTGTTCCAAATCAAAATGTTTCAACTTTTTTGGATTTTTTTTCCCCAACACAAACAAGTTGGTGAAACTAATGAAAATTCACAAAACATTTCAGCGTTACTGAATCTGCATTTTTTTGCAGGGTGGGAGGAAAAAAGTTTTGGTTGACGAATCTTGCCCAGCACTAGTTCAACACTTATGCATGTGCTAACTGTACTACTGGAAACAGACCCATGATTTCAATGGAATTGCTCAGAGTAGTAAAGTTAAGCATGTGCTTTAGTGTTTTGCAGATCAGGGTCTGAAGGAAGAAGCAACAACTCTGTCTTTAGAAGAGCGAGATCTCTTCATGAGTGCTGAGAAAAGTCTTGTTCCAAGCTTTGCTCCCACAAGCCAAAGAGGAGGACATTGGCAGCTGGAAGAAGGAAACCAGAGATTATTGGATTGGCTCTGTCTCTCATCTGGACAGCTACCTAAGACCCTCCCTACGTTGCAATTTCAGTCACTTTATATCTATTTAATAATTTCACACATCCTGGTTTTCTAGATGGACAGCCCCTCAGAGGATCAGTAAATTGGAAATTCTTTCCTTCTCACTTAGTTAAAACCAAGCTTTTCATAGAGACTGGAACTCGCTGTCAGTTACTATTTTGAGGAATGTTCTGTTGTAAACCTGCAGCAAGCTTCTGTTTGCTAATTTAATTTGTATTTACAATGTTTTTAACATTTAGACCTTACATGTTTGTTATTTTTAAATGTAGAAAAATGTGTGATGAATCCCAAGACCAAGGCCTTGAAACGTAGGTGCTTGAACTTGGCCTCTTTAGTCCATATTTAAACACCTGTTTTCCGTGCTCAGCAGTTTTGAAAATCAGACTGGTTATTCAGGTGCCTAAATATGGATTTAAGACCCATATTTTAGGCCTACTTTTGAAAATCTTGGCCATAACCTGTCCAAAATATTCTCAAAGCAGAACTCTCGGTGCTATGCAAAGCATGAGAAATAAGCAGAACTTTATTTTACATGTGCAATAATCAAAGTTTTAAATTTACAGTCTTGTTTCTGCAAGTGTGGTAAGTGTATGTGCATAATAAACTGGCATGTAAGTGATCGAATCCATAATTGTATGTATTGTATTTGCTTTGTACGTGAAAAATGAGACCGTATATCAAAGCACAGCAGAAATAGCTGGGTACAATGTGTTCTCCTCTGTGCAGTAATCCTTTATATGTGTATGTACAATAAATGGCCAGTTACCTCACTCCAGTCAGTAGTTTTTTTCTCCCATGACTTTAACATGGTTATAAACTATTTTTTACCATACAGTGAAAAGCGTTTCCTCCTAACAAACGGCTCCTGCAAAGTGCTGGGACATCTGCTGTCACTCTAATGGGAACTGGCTGGAATCTTCATTCCAGACTTTACGAACTAGACCGAACGGGGAAGGGAAAATGCGCCACACCTGCATGCCACCGCGCAAGAGCTGTCGATTCTGTGTTCGCCATCGATAAATAGATTGCAAGGCCAGAAAAGGCCATTATGATCATCTTGTCTGAGCTGCTTATAACATATCCCCTAGACCCTCACACAGGAATTTCTGCATTCAGCCCAGACCATCTCATGCAGCCGGAGCACTGTTAGAAAGACACTGTCTTGATTTAAAGACAAGTGATGGAGAATCTATCTCAGCCCTTGGTGATTCCAGTGATTAATTGCCCTCATTTTATTTCTAGTCTGAAATTGTCTAGCTTCCGCTCCCAGCCACTGGGCCTTGTGCCCTTTCCTTCCTAACTGAACAGCCCTTTACCCATGCAGGTGCTTGTAGACCTTGATCCACTTGACCTTTTCTTGGATAAACTAACTAGACTGAGCAAAACCAACAAGGAGACCGGTGGCACTTTAAAGGCAAACACATTTATTAATTTGTAGTATTAAAATGTATTAATGTATAAAATTATATACATTACATACCCATATATATACAATTATTATTAAAATTATTAAATTAATTGGAATAATTGAAGTCTATTATATTAATTAAAATTAAACACAGCTACCTTTCTGTAACTAGATTGAGCTTCTTTAGCTCACTTGTCTCATTACAAGGCATCTTTCCCTGAACTTTGAATTTTCTTTGTAGCTCCTTGCTGATCCCAATGCCCTTCTAAGCTGCACACCTGGGCAGGGCTAGTCTGCTTACTCTCAAACCTGGCAGTGCCTCCTCAAAGCAATGGGTCGCGAATCAGGCAGCAAAGACGGCAAAGTGCTACTTCCAAGGGTGAGTCTGAGTTCCGATCGCTCAAGACTGCACCAAGGTGGAATTAGGATGGCGTCAGGCATCAACCAGTCTGGTTAGCCAAATGTTGCACATCAAAATGAGAGATTGCACAGACCTTAAGCCTACCGCCTTTCCCCAGTTTTGTCATTTGTACATCGGTGGTTTATTGGCGGTGTGGCCATTAATGCACAGACTTGTGGCACATGATGCTACGTGACACCAGCACAGTGTATGACATTGGTATAGTGTCATGGGAAGATAGCCACATGTTGCCAAATAGCTGCAAGCCAACACCCCCTCCTCATCAGTCAACTCTACAGGGCTCTGCTCAGACCAAGGGCCACCCATGGGTCCAAGCATGGGTGTGGTGTCCAGGTTTGAGAAGACAGGCAGGCCAGTGGGTGAAATTGCGACGCTGCTGAGGCCAGTTGCCACGGGGCCACGACGTCAGCCCACGTTAGCAGAAGTTCCTTGGGTGGCCAGGTACTGACTGGCCCATGCAGGGCCAGCCTTAGAAATGATGGGGCCCTATGCAACTGAGGCTCCCCCAGCTTCTGCTGGGGTCCCGGTGCTTCCTTCCCCCACTCCCGGTGTGGCTCCTGCCAGATGTCTGGGATCCCCCAACCTTCCCTGCATGGCTCCTGCTGGAGCTCTGGGGCTTCTCTCCCTCCTCCCCCATGTGGCTCTTGCTGAGGGTCAGGGGCTGGGGCTACCCTCTTGCCCCTCCCCTGTGCTGCTTTCCTCCCCCCTCTCCACCGGCCCACAGCTGGAGCGGAATTACAGAGGCTGGAGGCTCCTCTCTGCCCCCAGCCTGGCAGCAGGGAACCCTCTGCTGGCCAAGAGGAGCATGTGTGGAAGGGGCGGGGAGAAGCCCTGCAACACCCAGGGGTATACAGGCGCACTCAGCTGCATAGGGGCACCTGAAAATGTGGTGCCCCACGTTTTCAGGTGCCACGTATTTCGCATATGCCTAGGACGGCCCTGGGGACGTGGCCCTGCTGTCAGGTGCTTGCCTCTGTGTTCTACCGCCCTTGGCAATGGGCTCGCTTCTCCAAGCAGAGGATCTGTATCTGCTTTTGCGAAGAAGGACAAAAGAAATGTTCCTCGCAGTACCTGATGCCGATTGCTCAAGATTCCCCGAGCCACGGGGTGAGATCTTGCCGACAGGACTTCCCTAATTCCTCGTGAATGGCGGGGTGCCAGCGTCGACTGGGGGCGCCTTCAGCGTTCAATTTGACGGGTCCTTACTAGACCCGCTAAATCAAATGCCAGAAGATCGATGTCTGGTGTGGTAAGTATAGACGTGGCCTCAGTGTCGGTCTACCCCCGATCCCTCCAATGACCATTCCCAGGAGCCAAACATAGTTGCGCTGTTAGTCCCAGACCCCTCTTGTCCTCTCTTTCCCCTCCAAGCAACAACGCAGCTGCAGGAGGCACCAGAAAAACCAGCAGAAAGCAGCGGCAGTCGGAGAAGAAAGGTTGATCCTGAGGAAGGAATGTTAGCTGGAAATTACAGGACAAGGTTTTGATGCCATGGCCTGTGAATGCCAACGTGACTAAGAGCCTGTAAATCAGTTATTGTCTGCTAAGGATCAAGCGTTACCAGAGCTTGAAACTTGAGAGAGGCCGTCTGAAAGAAAGTTGTGAGGAATGATTTGGCCCGCCCAGCCGGGGAGGATTCCTGTGCCGCATTGGGCAAGATACACAACAAGTAGGTCCTGTTAGAGACAATACTTCCCAGATGAGGATTTTACTAAGAAAGAAATAGGAAACTTCCTGGGAGATTTCACTGACGGAACTGTTTACAAGGAGCAGACAGGAGCATTACAGAGACTCCAGCAATTCGGGGGTTAAGTGGGTCTCCATTTATATGCGTGGGAGCTAAACTAGAGTCCATGTGAGCTCCTGGAGGGCTATTGGCTAGCAGGGCACAGTCACAGGTGCCACCCTGTTGCAACTACTGTTCTAACCTCCCCTGTGTTTGATTAGTTTGCAGACAGAAGCTGGGTAGGAGAACACCTCCCTGCCTTTCCTGGCACTGCAGACTGTGCTGCACCCCAGAAGCAGCTGCAGCAAGCCCAGCTCCTGGGGGGGAGCACACAGAGGTCCCTGCACTGCCCCTGCCCCAAGCACTAGTCCTGCACTCCCATTGGCTGGGAACCTGCTGCTGGCTGCTTCTGGGGGCAGCATGGTCTGTGGGGCCAGGAGAGGACGGAAGCTGCTTTAGTGTCGTCTCTCTCCCCCCTCCCCCTCCCCCCCCCGCTGCACTGCTGACCGGGAGCTGCTCAAGGTAAGCCCCTTCTGCCCCAGCCCTGACCCCCACCCCAAGCCGCACCCCCCCCGCCCCCGCCCCCCAAAGCTCCCACCCTCAGCCCCACCCCAGTGCCCACAGTCTAGTCAAGTTATGCTGGGTTGTGGCAGCAACGATTTTCTTCAACTGGGCCACGAGACAGACAGTTTAAGAATCCCTGGCCTAGGGGCTCGCAGAGATCCTGGGCGCCTCTGTCTCTTGGCTGAGATCTGGCAGCAGCCAGCGGATGCCGGAGGTTTGCTGCTGGCCCCGACTCCGAGTTTGTTGGACACAGATAACGGGAGGAACCACTGCTGACACACGCACTGCGGCCTGCTGCAGCAGCGGCTTGTGCAGTCTAGCCAGGAAGCTGTGCGTCCGGAACATCTCGGACCTCTCGCTGTCTGGCTCTGCCCACGACAACGGTGCAGCCCCCACGCGTGCCACGTAGCCGGAACGCTGCCCTTCCACGAGCCCTCCCCGGGGGAGACGAGCCGTCTGCCTCCTGCTCTCAGACCCAGGAGGCGCCTGCCAAACCTGAGCAAGGGGGCACGTCTTGGGGGGACCTCCCCCTCACATGGGAGCGCCTGCGTAGCCAAATCCGCACCATTCCACTGGCCCGGGGTGCCAAGGGGAAAGGTGCTGGAGGATGGCAAATGTTCTGTTCCTTTGGGTACACAGACACACCCTGGTAACTCATCAGGCCTTGTCGCGCCTTAAAGGGACATGGGGCGAACTGAGGCGGCCGTCTCAAGTGCCAGACTGTGGGGAGGCGCCACTAGGACCCAGAGCGTAGAAGTTTTGGCCCAAGCGAGGGAGCATGGGGGCGTCATTTGAGCTCCCCGCCTCAGGTGCCAAAATGTTGTGGGCTGGCCCTGACGGCCATGAGGAAACGTTGCTACTAGCAGCTCTGATTGCTAACAGTGGGAGGGGTTTAAAGGCAGGAGGGTGGTCCCTGGTGCCTCTCTTGAACTGAACAGAGACGGGTGGGTTTCACTTCTGGTTCCCGGAGCACTGGCTGGTTGCCGGCTCCCGCCAGGGGATGAGGATGGAAGAGCAGGGTCGGTTTCCGGGACCTTTGGCAAACGGTGGCAGTTTTGCTCTGGCGGATGTTAGGTTTTGCACCGAAGCGGCTGACGTGTGATGCTTTGCTCCCGAAGCGACGAGCTGTTTTGGCACCAGTTAGCCTGCGCTCCTTTCCCACAACTCCAGAAACGGGGCCAAGGCGTGAGGTTCTGACGGGCGGGAACTGTGGCCGGGGGGCGGTGCCCTTCGCACGCCTAGGATACGAACGCTCTGTGTCAAGTATTATCGTTGCCATTCTTTCCAGGGGGCACTGGGGAGCACTGAGGAATGACAGTAACAACACGGGCGGATGTCCTTATGCATGGAGTGGCCGGTTCTGACTTGATTTCCGGTGTGCCGGCTCGCTAGCGACTGCTGGTGAGAGGCATTTGCACAGCACCTGGGGCTACTGCAGGCCAAACGCTGTTGTGATACCGACCCCCCCATTTCCGAGTCGCTAAGTGACTGGTCTAGCGTAGTCGATCACGTCTTCTGCCCCCGGCGGGCTTTGTAAGGACATGACCTAGCCGCCCACTGACCTCGAGGGGAGCCCGTAAACCACGGGCTACAGGCTTATCCTGCTGATGGCAAAAGGGTCTGGATTCAGTTTCCTTGTGTCCTTGACCCTAGATGGGGCTTGGACCCCTGCCCGGCGAATGTCCCCATGAGCATATGGTGCAGGGCTGAGAGTATGCAACCGTGTTTCCCTCGAGTGCAGCGCTTGGCAGAGCCGCTGAGCCGAGCCTGCCCTCGCTGTTTGGTCGCCCCCCAACCCAACCAAGACAAAACTAGGCAGCTGCAGAAGCCTCCTTGACGGCCTGCTCAGGAGCCCACCCGAGCGCTCAGCCCAGCTTTAACCACATTGCCTGCCCCTGGACCTTTCCAATGCACAGAGACTGAGCCATGGCTTCAACCGGGTAGTCAGGCTGCACTGCCAGGACGGGGCCAATCCCCGCCCCCCCTGGGTTTTCAGGTGGGGGAAGGCGTGTGTGATAGGCTCTGGGGGCGGAGCCAGAGCAGGGGGCGGGGCCTGCTGGGAGAGGCAATCAGTGCGGCCTCAGCAGATATTGACCGTGATCACCTAGCTGGGTGGCCTGTGAGGTGAGCCGGGGTGGAGGTGCACTTCCTTCCTACCCCCCCAGGAGGCTCGCACGAGCCGCCTGGCATCCCACTTGCTCCCCCCAAATGTTCTTCCCCGGCCCCTAGGAGGCTGCGCCCCTCAGATTGAAAAGCTGTGCTCTAACCATTCGCTCGAGCCAGGATGTGAGCCAGCCACCTACCGGACGCCACGAAACCGGCTCTGTTCATCCCAGGGCCCTGTTGGTTCAGAGCGGCGGATCCCAGGTTCGCGCCCCGCTTGCTCCCGCTGCGCCGGGTGCAACTGTCTGTTCAGCGTAGCGATTTGTGATGGTTTTTTCTCTGGCCACGAGGGCTGCAGCCTGTTCCTTGCTCCACACCGAAGGCGAAGCCCAGGAGCGGGCGGACTGAAAACGGGTGTGTGACCAGTCTACTTCTACATGCCTGCTCGGCCTGTCTCCAGGGGGTGGCGGCTCCGGCCCAGTGGGACCGCACGCGTCAGTGGGCGCAGCGCCGGCTTCGCTTCGCATGAGCCAGCACCAGAGTGGGTCACTGGAGCCAAAGTTTATTGCTGCCATGGGGCCATGCGCTGCGCCGGGCATGCCTTGCGAGGTACTAGCCACAGAGGGCCTGTAGCCCCTGGAGACAGCCTGTCCTTGCACCCGCTGCCATGGCTCGCCACTACTCAAGTGCGGCTCCGTTACTGTAGGTTTGACTTTAAAACATCACGAGCGCTGCAGCTTTTCCTTCCACCATGAGCCTGGTGGCTGGAAAACGGCAAACAGCAGAGGCGAGGATGTGTCTCCTCCTTCTCTAGCCCGGTGGGCCCGGTTCAGGCCCACTCCCTCCCCTCGCAAGCCTGTCCCCCTGCTTAGCCCATGCCACGGGGCGGCAGGGACAGCTCAGCTATCAGTCCCACATGGCCTGCCCTCCGTAGCGTTGGACTCGGGTGGGGGCCAGGGTGCTAGGGTTGCCAGGTGTCCGGTATGTTCGCCTCCTGTCCAGTAAAAAAATTCAGAAAATACCGGACACCTAAAATGTCCTAAAATATCCAGTACTTTGATTTTTTTCCCTGGCCAGGAGGCGAAAATCCTGGAGGCAGCCTGGCCACCCCAGTGCTTACCAAGTTCCTAGCCGGGAGCAGGGAGCTGTCCGGCCCCGTGCAGGGAGGCAAGATGGTGGGCAGCCGCCGGCAGCCTATTAGGGCCAAAAAGCCTCACCAGATGGTTTTGAAGGGGCCACGGTGGGGTTTTTTTGTTTTTTATTTTGCTCAACAAACTTTCCTGGCGTGGGTTGTTTTTTTTTTTTTGGTTTGGTATTTTTTCTGAAACGATCTGGTAATCCTACAGGGCGCACTGAGAGAGCACGACTGTTTCAGCTCACGTGTTGACTCCACTGGCCCAGATGGAATCCCGTGGAGCTAGACTCTGCTCCCTTAGCGCTCGGCATGGCTGCTCTCACAGGGTCCCCCACTGACTCCCCCAAGCATGCGACCCCCCTGCCTGCAAGTCCCAGTTCTCCTGCCCGGAGGGGAGCACATCCCGGCATTTCTTTGGTCTCCTGTGCCCCCTGCTGCCTACACAACAAGCTGAGCCAGAGGGAGCTCTGAGTTTGTGATTCATCTTCCCTTCCCGGTGGAGGGGAGCCGGTATCGTTCTGGAGCCTGTGCGTTCAGAGAACGTGCTCGTGGGCCCTCTAGTCCCACCTCCTGCCTTCACGGGACACGTCTGTGAAAGGCAGCTCCCACCCGCACCACATTATGCACGTGGCTGGGGGTTAGTTCCTGCCTGACTCCTGCAGTACCCACTTTGTGCCCAGGTGCACAAGAGGGGATGGCTGAGTAACGTCTCAGAGCGGTCGCCGTGTTCGTCTGCCTCTGCACAAACAACAAGGAGTCCCGGGGCACCTTGCAGACTAATGGAATTATCTGGGCATCAGCTTTTGTGGGCAAAACCCACTTTGTCAGAAGCTTGTAACCAGACTATTTGTCGCACGGTGCCCTGTCCATACCCTGGCCCATGGTGATCTGGCCTGGTGTCACCGGGCTGGCCGGTGGTTTTCATTACACCCCGTCGGAAGCACAGCAGGCTGATGTTTGGTTTCAAGCTGTGATTCTCTCACCCAGCCAGTGTAGTTTGGATTTTAGCAGGAGTGAGCCCAGAGATTGGTGCCTCTACCTGTGGGCTCGTCAGTCTCACGGAGAAAGGGCTATCTGCATGCAGCAGCTGGAAGCTGGAGCTAGACCAGTTCAGGCCAGTACATTTCTAGCAGCGAGTGTAAGGAACCGCTGGAACAATTTACGAAGGGGCCGTGGTGAATTCACACTCACTCACAATCTTCTGGCCAAGACTAGATGTTTTTCTGAAATCTTGGCCCTGGGAATGTTTGGGAGCAGTTCTCCAGCCATGCGATACAGGAGACCAGACGAGCTGACCACAGCAGTCCCAGCTGCTGGATCTATGGCCCCTTCCTTTTTATTCTTATGTGCAAGAGAGAAAAGAGGATGTACATGCACATGCTCCCATGCCCCAACTTCCCTTTTCAGCCCACCACGCCTGCCGGCCCCATTCATTCCCAGAGAGCAAGAACGTTCTTTTGCCGCCCTCGGTTTGAAGGTGGCGCTGGAATTTCAGGCTTGAGCTATTCAGTATTTAATTTTAGTGGTGTGGTTCTTTGCAGCCTGTGGAATTTGGCTCTATCTGTGAAGTGTTCTCCTTTCTCCCCCACATGCCCGCCCTGTACAACACTCTCTGGTCCAGCGACCTTCGTGGTCCAGCATGATTTGAGTGAGCCGGGTGTCCTCTTACCATGGGCGTAGCCAAGTTTCCCACAGTCCCATCAAGTCTGTTTACAGCCGCCAGGCCTGGCTCTGTGTTCGGTGCTGTTCTTTAGCTCTAACTTACCCCATATGTCTTCTCAGAGTCCAGTGGCAGTGTTGGTGATGCTGCAAGACAGTACTGACCTCCCATGGTTTGGCAAATTCTCTGGCTCGGCACCGGTCAGGTCCTGAAGATGCCAGACTAGAGAGGTTCAAGCTATAGTCAATGTGCTGTGCAAAACACAGACCTAGATTTCCAGGTCTGTGTGCGCAAAAACGATGCATGCGTTTTCACACTTGATCTGCCAGCACCATTACCACGACGGCACTCGTGAATTGCAATCACCGCACAACCAACTGCCCTGCCAGGAGTCTTCCTGGTCACATGCCCCATCACAGTCAGTGTGTGCGCAAAGTGGGCTCCCGGGGCAGGCGCACTTCCAGGTGGAGCTCTGTAAACCTCGGCAAAACACAAAGCCAATCTGAAGCTGGAATTCCAACTACCATTGAGTCTGCAGATTACCCTGCGAACAGACAAGGGTAAGTGGCCTCGAAGACACTCTCTGCCCCGCTCTTAACGCGAGGGGAATCCCATCTGGAGTGGCAGCTCCGGCCAATGTGCTGGCTCATGCAGCCTGGCCAGGTTTCTTGGGGGGCGGTGTGTGGAGATTCCAGTCGACAGTGCCGCGGAGCCCAGCAATCAGCGGTTTGGGCCTGTGACCGGCAAAGGCCCCACCCGCATCTGAAAGCAGAGTCCTGGGTGGGCCCCACACTTCAGGCTCCATCCTTTGAGTCCTGCCTGTGGCTGGGACACCTGTGGCGAGCAAATTCAAAGCCTAAACCCAGCACGGGCAGGCCAGGAACTGGCGCCGCAGGGCGGGGGAGCTGGAGCAGAAAGCCAGCCTCAGTTTCCCTTTGCTGCAGGGGAGGCCTGGCTCCAGGCTGCTCCTCCAAAGGGCGGGCCAGTGGCTCAGCGAAGGGGGAGGCAGCTGCTATGGGACAGCTGACTCGTGCAGGAGGAGAGCTGGCCCTCTAGGCTGATGAGTGTGACATGTGGATTGTGGAGGCGCGCTGCTGGGTACCAGCCACACGGAGATGGAGGGGGGAAATGGAGCCCCCAAGCAGCTCAATCGCCACAGGGACGGAGCCGCTTCCAGAGCCACCATGAGTAGAGTGCAATAGGAGGGACTTTCCCAGGACCCCGATACTACGGATGAACATAGTGCGGCTTGCAGGCACTCATATGGCCCTGAGCCTGCCCCAGCGCTAGCAAGGCACAGACAGTAACCCTGCCGTCTGCGCAGCCCTGGGGAGCCGGGTCGCTCTGCCTTTCCCTGCCAGTGAGCAGCAGGGACCAGCCCCCAGCAAGCCAGGGCCGCGGTGGCACTGCAGGGATCTAGCCAGCAGAATCCCCCTCTGGAGCCTGGAGCGATGTCAGGTGACAAATGGGTCTGGTTCAAGCAGTGGTGGCCCGTCCATAGGCGCGAACTAGGCAGTCGCCTAGGGCACCAAATTAAAGGGTCATTGAGGGGTTTGGAGGCGGGGGCACCGATCGCGCGTTTCGCCTAGGGCGCCAGTTGCCGGCAGCTCGTGTAGGGCCACTCCTGGGTTCAAGGCAGGCCCTTGCTTGTAGGTAAGAGAGGCCAGGGGGAGCACAGGAGGAAAAGAGTTCCAGGACCGGCGTGAGGCCTGAAGCCAGGGCCAGGCTCCCAGGAGTGGCCTATGTTCCCGAAGCAGCTGGGGGCCTGAAGAGAGGGGCAGCTTGACCGCAGAGGGACTGGAAGCATCTGTGTTTGCTGTGCTGGTAGTTTTAAGTTCTGCCACGGGGCTGCGGGGACAAGCCCCGGGATCGGCTCCTCTGCACCGAAGAGCATGATGAAAGAAGGGGCTACAGAGGCCTTCCATTTTGGGAAGAACCTTGTTGCCAGCCCTAGTGGAGCTGGGCAAAGGGAATTTGAAGGGGCCAGTTGGATACCCCAAAAGGGGTTTAAACTCTCATAGTGACCAGCCAGGGGGCTAAACCATGTCAATCACTGAGGGAGATGGGGAAACTGAGGCAGGAGTGCCACGGCGCTGCCCGACACCACCAGGGGGTGCTTGGGGGCAACGTAACCTGTCACACTTCCATAAAGCAGATCAACCCAGATTTGGACCAATTCGCCTTTCAGCTACACTGGTGTAAATCTTGTGTATCTCCACTGATCCTGATTGAGTTCCTCCAAATTTGCAGCAGTATGAATAAAATCAGAATTTGGCTGTACTGTCTTCTAGCTCCAGCTAGAAACAAGTCGTAACCAGCCATGCCCCCTTTCCTTGAAGCCGGGCCTTCGCTCTCTGCTCTGCCAGCAATGCCAGCCCTGAGGACTGTGCGCTCTGAATCATCGCCAGCGCCCGGCCGTTACCCTGGTTCCCACAGCTCCCCAAACCAACCCAAAGTGCCAGCTACCAGAAGCATGGCTGGGGTGTTGCACTATTGTAACACAACCCGGCCTTCCCCCACCGATGGCAAGATCCTTCGTATTTATTTCCTTCCTGCAAAGCGTGGGAGACATTCTGGGTGGCCCATCTGTCGTCAGCTCACCCCAACCGAAGAGTCCAGCAGAAAATGTGGGCAGAGGAGAGAGGTTTGTGCTAACTATCTGCTTGCAGGTGCAATCTGTTACAAATCTGTCCCTCTGGGGGTGGGGGATGAGACCACTCCAGGGATCTTGGAGAGGAGACCTGAAGGCCTGAGGGCACAAGGAGAGTAGTATCCTTCCAGTAGTTTTATTCCGTATATACATCACCTGACAGAGATGGTAAGATCGCTTGCATGTAATTGTGAGATATTCTATTCCCCTTTCCAAGCATCCAACGTCCTGACCCGGTGGCCAGCCCTGATAGGAGCTGGAAGAGGCTGGAGGTTGGTGGTGCAGGCTCTGTCCCGGCCTCCGTTGATTCATCTCCACGGCTGCCCCGGCGTGAAGGACCCTTACACACTTCTAAGCCGTAGCTCTGTCGATGATTCGCTGAGGTACTGCTGTGTACGACTTTCCTCCGAAACGGCTGCCGAGGACTTTTCTCTGGGTATCACACTCACAGTCACTCTTCTGAGCCGTGCTTGTCCCATGGCCGCTTTGCACAATTGGGTCTCCTGCTGTTTTGCCTCTTTGCCTTCAGCCTCTTCTGTCCACTCCACAATCACACCCCATCCACACCTATTCTTATTCATTCTTACCCTGACAAGTCATTGGAATCAATACATAACTCAAGAAAGTGTGTGTGAATCCTCCCAAATCCCTACAGCACAGGCAGCTGCCAGATCTCTGGGAACTGTTGCTGAGAGGAAACCAGGCCAGGGACAGGAACCCAAAGCAGCCCACGAGAGGGCAGTGTAGGTTGGAAAAGCAACCCGGCTCCGCGCGATCTCATGGGCAGCGAACTGGAACGTGGAAGGGGCAGGTGCAGGTGCAGGAAGAACCATTCATGTGGACGGGCTCAGGACAGACACTGGACGTGGCTGGGAGACTGTCTGGGCTGCTTCCTCACGGGTAAGACACTGAAGTGGAAGTGGAGTGAATGAAGGAGGCCAAAGCAGCCTGTGAAGAGCTTCAGAAAGCTCTCACCCAGCTGAGTGGGCAACAAAATGGCAAATGAAATTTCATGTTGATAAATGTAAAGTAATGCACATTGGAAAAAATAATCCCCACTATACACACAATGTAATAGGGACTAAATTCGGCTACAACTACTCAAGAGAGAGATCTTGGAGTCACTAGGGTAGTTCTCTGAAAACACCCACTCCGTGTGCAGCGGCAGTCAAAAAAGGAAACAGAATGGTAGGAGTCATTAAAAAAGGGATAGAGAATAAGACGGAGAATATCTTATTGCCTCAATATAAATCCATGGGACACCTACATCTTGAATACTGCATACAGATGTGGTTGCCTCATCTCAAAAAAGATCTCTTGGCATTGGAAAAGGTTCAGAAAAGGGCAACAAAAATTATGAGGGGTTTGGAACGGGTCCCATATGAAGAGAGATTAAAAAGACTTGGACTTTTCAGCTTAGAAAAGAGGAGACTAAGGGGGGAGATGATAGAGGTCTATAAAATCATGACGGGGGTGAAAAAAGTGAATAAGGAAAAGTTATTTACTTATTCCCACAATAGAAGAACTAGGGGCCACCAAATGAAATTAATAGGTAGCAGATTAAAAATAAACAGAAGGAAACTTTTCTTCACTCAGGGCACAGTCAACCTGAGGAACTCCTTGCCAGAGGATGTTGTGAAGACCAGGACTTAAACAGAGTTCAAAAAGAGCTAGATACATTCATGGAGGGTAGGTCCATCAATGGCTATTAGCCAGGATGGGTAGGAATGGTGTCCCTGGCCTCTGTTTGTCTGGAGGTGGGAGACGGGGGAGGGATCACATGAGGATTCCCTGTTCTGATCCCTCCCTCTGGGCCTCTGGCAGCAACTGCCAGCAGACAGGACACTGGGCTAGATGGACCTTTGGTCTGACCCTGTCTGGCCACTCTTATGTTCACACAAGCTACTGGCCTTGTGCCCCTACCACACGGCCACCTCGCTGCACGGCCTCCTGGGAGCAGGGATGGCTACCTACCTTCTCACCCAGGGGTGCCTGAAGGGAAGACAAGTGGGGGCTCAGTCCACACAGCCCCTCTTTTGCAACAGGCTTCCAAGCGATCCCTCCATATCTGCTTTCCCTCCAGTTGTGGGAGGAGCTGATACCACTGTGCCTGCCTCACT
Organism: Pelochelys cantorii; assembly: GCA_032595735.1. Lineage (NCBI taxonomy): Eukaryota > Metazoa > Chordata > Testudines > Trionychidae > Pelochelys > Pelochelys cantorii. Next base: position 40,890,555 of record CM064340.1, read on the forward strand.
TCCCAGTGTCCTGACCTGCTCCCACGTTCCCCCCTGGAGGAGGAAGCCCTCGGAAGATGCTGCCAGGGCCTTGTCAGCCTGGGGATTTGCCCCAATTTCAGCCAGCAGGCCCGGCCGCCCACTGATGTCACTGTCCTGAGCAAGCAGGAAGGACAGGCCAGGTAAGCCACTCTGCATGGGGTGCATCGGGACAACATGCACTGGGGCAGAGTTTGCACCAGGGCAGCAAAAGCAGGGACTCCCCAAAAGGCAGACTCAGGGTGGACCCCAGCAAGGACAGGGACTGGGGACCACTGGGGTTTGCTCCCAGAGAAGGGGATTGAGGAAAGGGGATAAAACAGCTGAAGCCAGGAGATGTCCACCCCGCTGGGCTGCTCCTGTGCTTGAGTTCTCATTAGCATCTCCGAAAACCCATCTCATTACCTAGGAAGGGACAGCAGAGTGGCCTAGTGATCAGGGCAGGGGCGTGGCCAGGGGATTGGTTGGGGGGTGAAGGTAGGGCTGGGGGAGCCTCTATCCAGGCCCCACCTCCATGGGAGCCAAGCCCCTATTCTACCCGCTGCCCAATCTGGACCTGGCCTGCTTTGTGACCTTGGAGCGGTCACTCTCTGCACCTTGAGGGAGCCACCTGAGACACTGGTCTGATCACACCCACCTACCTCCTAGGCAGTTTGGGACTGTGGCTTAGGACCAGCCCCCCGAGACCTCAGCAACATGGTATCGGAGGGCCACTTGGAGTGTGAACAGCAGGGCCCCAGGGCAAGGCAAAGCCCTTTAAAGGGAATGATCTGAAATGGGAGCAGGTGGCACAGAACATTGTACCAGACAGTGGTACTCAGCACGTCATCATGGCGGGGGTGATACAAATAAGGAGTGAGTCTGGGAGTCAGCATCACACCCAAACCAGCCCAGCACTGTGCCATTAGCCAGGGTGGCACTCTTGCCTGTGTGTCAGCCTGACTGCCCAGGTGTGGCTAGGGGTGGGGGGAGGGAGCAGAAATGCAGAGGGATCAAAGATTGTATCTCGCCTGCATGGGCAGAATGCTGCTGGTGGGACAGAAATTCATGCACAGCGTGATTCTTCCAAACCCCGACCCAGGGCTCAGCGCTGTAAAGTTTGGAATCACTGGCTGGAAGGGGCTGGCTTCCCTTCAGTTACTAGTAACACAGTTATCCTAGGATGGGCCCCAGGGCCCACGCAATAGTGACAACCCTAAATCATCAGCAGAGCAAATGATGCCAAATAAAATCAGGCTCCCAGGAGGACAGCTGTTAAACAAGGGCTTCCTCAACATGTGGGCATGTCCTATTTAGGCTGGTACCTCCCAAGTCTCAGCCACGTTCCACGTCAGGTAGTCACAGCAATCCCCACAGGACGCAGGATTCTTCTTCGCTGCCAGTCCTGGGCCGCTGTGTGGAGCGGTTGGGTCCCACCCCAGAAACGGCTAATTTCAGCTGGGAGTGAAACGAGCCCTGCCAATATCCAGCACAGTGGCAGTGCTGGGAAGCTTGATTAACGTATGGAGATTTGGACAGCACCCCAAGATCCGTGGGTGGAAAGGTTCTTAAGAAGTGCAAAGTGCATGTAGTGTCTATTGGCTCTTGTCTGCCTTCTATGAGCTGGTTGCTCTGCGGTTCTGGCCGTGGGCATCTACTCATCCAGAATTCTCTGAAGGATAATAATTTGCATCCAGGCCTGCAAACTTCTTCTCCCCCGCGATAATTGTTTCTTGTCGAGCCCTGGAAATACCCAGACACCTGAAATCTCTTAGCTCAGTGCCACTTTGCACCAACTTCTGGCCCCAGACAATAACTACGTGTGGGTACTGATGTTCCTCCTCACACATGGTCCTGGGAGTAGTGTGTGTAACAGACCAGTCCCTGGAAAGTACAGGCATGGGAGAGCTGTGGTTGCCAATCTTCCCCCACTGAGACCCCGACCCAGGCCCTGATCCCCATGCTGAGATCCAGCCCACATAGGGCAGCAGAAGTGCCAGGGCAAAGGGCCATCAGTACGGGCCAGTCCTGCCATGGCTGCCATAGAGCCTCATTTAGGGTTGCCCTGTAGCTCCATCAGTTAGTGCTGCCCAGCTTGCCGCAATCCAAGGGGACACATCGGCACTGTGAGAGCAGCCCAACCGGCCTCCACTGGGCCCTGGCCGGGCAGGGAGGGAAGAGCAGCACAAGCCCTGTGCTTCCCCCAAAGGGCGCTGCACTGGTCCAAGGGGTCGGGCTTTGCCTGGGCAGTGAGGGCTCAGCATCCCCCACAACTGGGACCCATGTGTACAAGGCACCCAAGCCTCGGGTGTACTAAGTCAGCACGTCGTGTCTGCTCCTCAGGCAGGTAGAGGAAATGCCGGTCCAGGCTTGCGGCTCCGGCTGCTGCGTTCCCTGCTCACAGGCGGGGTGTGCCGGGGCAGGCAGGGGGCAGACACTGAGCATGTTCCCAAGCATGTATGGCCATCTCAGCACTGTTTTCCCTCCAGGTGTGTATGGGGAGCAGGGGGTATCCTCCAACCTGCCACCCAGAGTCAGAGCAGAGCCCAGCGCTTCCGCTGGCAGTGGGCTCTCCGCACCCACCCGCACAGCTGCTCCGCCCCGCGGCCACACACGTACAGACACTGCCGGGCCTGCGGAGGAGTGGAGCCAAGATTGCAAGCAATACAAGTACGACCGCGTGCCGGCCCTGCCCCACCAGGCACGGGGTACCAGCGGCAGGGGCCAGGCCGGTGTAGTCCGCACCCCCGGGGAAGGACCGACCGTGCCTCTGACCTAGGGCCCCGGAGTGCCCGGGCCGGGCCGGGGAGGGGAGGGGAGGGGAGGGACGGGACTGGCAGGCGGGTCCATTGCCAAAGCAGCGCACGAGGGGAGCTGTGCAACGGGGGTGCACGCGCATCCCCCCAGGCTGGGCACGCGCATCCCCCCCAGGCTGGGCACGCGCAGGCCGCTGCCCCCACCAGCCCGAGCCGGGCGCGCGCCCTCCCGCCAATCCCCTGCTGTGACGCAGTCGCCTCCAGCGTCCTCGCTTCCAGGCAGTCAGGTGACTCCACCCCCCCTGTGACGTCAGCTCAGCTGCAGCGTCTGTGGCAGGTGGCGAGAGGGCGAGTGAGAGCGAGGCGGCCGGGCGCGCAGGTACCGGGGGGAGCCCGGGGCGGGGGGGAGGGGCGAGGTGGGGTGGGTCTGGGGGAGCCCGGGGGGGGTCGGGTCTGGGGGAGCCTGGGGCAGGGGGGAGGGGCGAGGTGGGGTGGGTCTGGGGGAGCCCGGGGGGGTCGGGTCTGGGGGAGCCTGGGGCAGGGGGGAGGGGCGAGGTGGGGTGGGTCTGGGGGAGCCCGGGGGGGTCGGGTCTGGGGGAGCCTGGGGCAGGGGGGAGGGGCGAGGTGGGGTGGGTCTGGGGGAGCCCGGGGGGGTCGGGTCTGGGGGAGCCTGGGGCAGGGGGGAGGGGCGAGGTGGGGTGGGTCTGGGGGAGCCCGGGGGGGTCGGGTCTGGGGGAGCCTGGGGCAGGGGGGAGGGGCGAGGTGGGGTGGGTCTGGGGGAGCCTGGGGCAGGGGGCGAGGTGGGGTGGGTCTGGGGGAGCCTGGGGCAGGGGGGAGGGGCGAGGTGGGGTAGGTCTGGGGGAGCCTGGGGCAGGGGGCGAGGTGGGGTGGGTCTGGGGGAGCCTGGGGCAGGGGGGAGGGGCGAGGTGGGGTAGGTCTGGGGGAGCCCGGGGCAGGGGGCGAGGTGGGGTGGGTCTGGGGGAGCCTGGGGCAGGGGGGAGGGGCGAGGTGGGGTGGGTCTGGGGGAGCCTGGGGCAGGGGGTGTGTGGTGGGGTGGGTCTGGGGGAGCCTGGGGCAGGGGGTGGGGTGGGTCTGGGGGAGCCTGGGGCAGGGGGTGGGGTGGGGTGCAGGAGTTGCTGGCTGAGTGTCTGACAGGGGGTGGGTCTTTTTGGGAAATCATCCTGGTGGCTTCTCCCAACCCTGGCATGGTAAGCTGGGCAGCATTCCTGTGGTGAGGGGCCACTCCCCACCACCTCTCAGGGCTGGTGAGAGTCCCTCCCCCTGTCAGGAGTGGGGCAGAGAAAACAAAACCCATCTGGATTAAATATCACAGAAAACTTTATAGCTCCAGCAGCCGCTCAGCAGTGGATCTTGCTCCCTCAGGACACTGGTGTCGCGATTCTGGAGATCTCAGACCAGTGTAGACATTTCTTAGTTGGGGTGGCTTAATCAAATAAAGGGTGCCATGAGGGAAGGCAGGGGTGGTTACTGGTCTCAGAAATCCTATGATTGGTCTGCCTCATCTGCCAGCTTTAGTTATTTACATGCTTTACAACAGCATTTCTCAAACTGTGGGTCCCGACCGCCCCGGGGGTTGCAAACAAATTAGAGGGGGGTCGCGAGCAACTGAGAGGCTGGTTGCATCAATGGGGAGGGGGGTTGCGAGCAACTGAGAGGGGAGTTGCGGTATCACAAGTTGAGAACCCCTGCTTTACAATATTTATGCTTTCCCTGTGTGGGGAGACACCCTATGGCATTACTGCACTATTTCATTGTGCTGTGGTATGTTCTGTCAGAGTTAACAGCATTTATCTCAAATGCATTTGTTTGTATATATATGGCAGACACCATGCAAATGAATTACTAGAGAAGCAGTGTATCTTAGACACCTGTTATATGCACATTAGCATTGTCTGAGTTAACATAAATAAATAGGCTCCTGAGTTTTTGTGGGTAAAACCCACTTCATCAGATGAGTTGGGGTAGAAATAACATAATCCAAGGTATGTATTTCCACTCCAACTCACCTGAGGTTTGTGAGTCTCTAAGGTGCCACTGGCCTACTCAATTGTCTTTAAAGTTACAGACTAGCACAGCTGTCCCTCTGAGTTAACAGAGACATTCATACCATATCACATGTGAGGGGCCAGCAGAATAAGTCCTGGATATATGTCCCTTGTCTCTAACCATCCAGATGAGGAATTTACTTGTTTTAAATGTTTTAGTATTGTATGGAGACAATTGGAGAAAGGGGACTTCCTACTGACACTTCAGTCCTGATTTCAGTTTCTGTAGTGAAGAGTTTCTGCTTTATGCACATCTGGCTAAACCCTAAATATCCATTTTATATGTTCCCAAACTAATGTCTAGCTTTGTATCTTAAATTCAGTTTGAAACCAAAATTAATTGTTTGCATATCCCAGTTTTTATAAAGGCTTCTGTTGTGCTATCCACAGCTATGTAAATTATACGTTTGTATTTGTTTAAATGCTGTACATCTCCACAGCCAGCATAATAAATCTAGGTATGTTAGAAATACTTTCCCAAGCAACTGCTCACTGAGGCTGCATAGAGGTGAGGTGATAGGAGGAGGAGGTGGTCTTATCTTGTAAAACTCATAAACAACTACTTCACTTTTTAGAAAAATGGCTAGCACAGAATGTCTGTGATGAGTTGATAACTGTTATGTTATATTTTATGCAGTAGAGCTTGTAGAAGGTACCACCTTTATTCACCAATCTCTTGAATTAATAGTCTGCAACAAAATGTCTCTAAATCTCTACTGAATTATGCCTCTACTTCAGCTTTATTACAAGATCATCTCTATTAAGCAACTGATTTTGTCAGTTTTTTTAGTAGTGAGTTTTAACGGACATTGAAAATCGCGCGTAACCTATAAATGTTAATGTAGTGTTTCCATTATGATATTCACAGATATTTCATAGTATGGTACCTGCCTAACATGGAAGATGTTGTAAACCTACATTCCAATGCAGTTGATTCATTATTTACTATTGTGTTGAAACTGTTTTGCTGAAAATTTAGAGAGAGATTGATTTGATAGGGTAGAGAGGCATAAGGACTCTTTTGTAAATAGTTAAATGTCTTGTTTGCTGCTGGAGAAACAAAGTGGGTGAAGTAATATCTTTTGTTTTCTGTTTGTAGACTTGTTCTAATTCAGATAAAATAAAATAAATTACTTAATGCTATGCCTCTTGTGGAGCATAACTGTTCCTGTGTTTAGAGTTTTGGGGTTTAACCGATTGTCCAGTATTATTTGCATCTTGTCTATCTTTTTGTTGTGCTATAAACCCCGCTTTAAACAGGCTATATACTTTCCCAGTCTGCCTTTTACATAGACTGGAATCATTATATTGAACAAGAGTGATACTGGAGTTAGGCGCTTACATGAGATTGTTTCCGTGTGTGTTTTGGAAATGAACAAATGACACTGTATGGTCAGTGAGAGGAAAAGAAATTTCTTTGTTCAGGGAAATGGAGCAAGATACCAAAGCAAAAGTGAAACTGGATTTGAATAAATGGTATTGTTAGAGTCAGGGTTTGGGGCCATGACTTTGTGTCATATGCTCATTTGGATCAGACACTGGTCCGTCAAGAGGAAGGCTGTGAAGGCTCATCATGTGACGAGAGAGATCACTTCCTCTAAGTGTTTAGATTTAATTAAGATCCACTTCATCCGCATAAACAAAAGTAAAATTTTAGTATGAGCATAACTGTTAAAAATTTGACTAAACGTCAGTATTAGAGTTTCTGCGGTAGTTGTACGTCCTAACGACAGCATTGTGACATCAGCAACGTTCTTCACCACGTATCCATCAGATCAAATGACACAGCATTAGATGGCAAATTGTGAGATCTAAACTTCCGCAGTTTCCATACCACAGGGCTGAATGTGAGTGTCTGTTGAACTAAGCTGCCGGCTTTGTCAGTTTCATTAGTTATGTTGGATGTCAGAATTGTTACAATATTGTTACTGTGGATTTACCTGCACTCCTGTGCCATGTGACTTGTGAGGCTGGTTAGCAGAGGAATCTTGTGTCCTTCTCTGAGCTGCAGATAAGACACATGTTGCAACTGATGAGATTTAAGAAATAGTAACAGGAAATTCCATTCCAGTGGGCAGCCTGGCGAGAAAATTCTGCTTTGAGGAATGAGTCCACAAAGATGGAGAGAGAAGTGATTGCAAAGACATGTCCTACACAAATGTCTTTCGTTGTGTGCAGTTGGCTTTACAGCCATGTGCTAACCACATTTACTGCCATGGGAATTCCATTGTACACCTACAACAGTATGTGCCCTGAAATCATCCCAGCAAAACTTCAGGGTTACTCACTGATATGCACGCTGCTGCTCTGTGCCAGGGGATGCTCTCAGGTTGTTGTTTAAGTAATAAGCAGCATATTTCCTTGTATTTTTAAAAGGATTTTTAGTTAACTTATATGTCAGCATATCAACTCATCAGCTTGATCAGTATGACTGTTCAAGTCTGTTTTACTCGTATCATCAGTCTTAGATTCTGGTTTTCATGCACTATTTGAGGTTGCATGTGAATTTTGAAATTCAAATCCTAGACGGTTTTAAACAAAACCGGAATTTTAGGCTCCAGCTTCTCAAGTGTGTAATGTGGGACCTTGCAACATTAATATTGTGCAAGTGTCTTTGTAAAAGAAAGCATTAAAACAAAAAAGTTAAGATTCTGCAGAAACAAACAAAATTATGTTCAGGCCACAATTCTTCAACGAGCCCCACACAAATGCAGGGTCTGCCTTTCACTCCTTGGCAGGGTTGTGGTATAAGTACTTTCCATTTTAGAGATTGATGTCAATTGAGCTGTGCGTTTTCACTGGCTGACAATCTGCCCCTGTGACTTTTCTTGTATCAGTGACTTTGATGTCCCTGGTAGCTAGCCCCTTTTGGTTTTATAAAACATACGGTGTGTCGGAGGAACTTGAGTTTTTTATATGATTGCAGGTTAGATATAATTACAACACACTGGATATAATTTACCTTGATTCAGCAAAGCTTTTCCTGTAGGAACCACATACCATAGCTTTCCAGCATCTAGCTCTTGTTTGTGTGAACAGAGACAAACCATAGAATCACAGAGGCTCTCGAGAGGTCATCAAGTCCAGTCCCCTACCCTCGTGGCAGCACCATCGTTCTAGATCATTGCTGATGTTTGTCTAACCTGTTCTTTAAATATTTCCAGTGATGGTGGTTCCGCAACCCCCCTAGGCAATTTATTCCAGTGTTTAATCATCCCAACAGTTAGGAAGTTTTCCCTAATGTCCAACCTAAACCTTCCTTCCTGCAATTTAGGCCCATTGCTTCTTGTTCTATCATCAGTCGTTAAGGACAATTTTTCTCCCTCCTCCTCGTAACACCCTTTTAAGTACTTGAAAACTGCTATTATGCCTCTCTGTCTTCTCTTTTCCAAACGAAAGGAACCCAGGTTTTTCAGTCTTCTCTCCTAGGTCGTGTTTTCTAGACCTTTAATCATTTTTATTGCTCTTCTCTGGACCTTCTCCAGTTTCTTCACATCTTTCTTGAAATGTGGTGCCCAGACCTGGTCACACTACTCCAGTTGAGGCCTAATCAGTGCAGAGTAGAGCGGAAGAATGACTTTGTGTGTCTTGCTTACAACACTTCTGTTAATGCATCATGTTTGCTTTTTTTGCAGCGGCCTCACATTGTGTTGACCCATCTGTAGCTTGTGGTCCACTCTGACCCCTAGGTCCCTTTCTGCAGTATCCTTCCTAGACAGTCACTTCCCATTTTGTATAAACTGGGGAACAGATAGCCAGCAGTGTGAATTAATAGTGCAGCCTTAAACTAAGGGAAGGTAGCAGGAGGGAAGTGGAATGTGCTTTGGGTCGTCTTGTCATTGTGTTCTCTGCTGACCCAGAGGAAGCTAAAGTTGCCTTATGAAGGGAGAATTCCAGCAATGGAGCCCAGGAGCTTGTGGGGGTGTATTGTGAAGTCTAGAGCAGCAAGCTCAGCCTCTGCAAATGGACCATGCTTCACAAATGGGAAGGGCGCGATCCATGTGACATCAACAGAGCTGGCCAGAATATTTTCAGCATCACTTCCTTCCGTTGACATGTACCATTCCCTTGCAACTGCCACCTTTCATGGACAGTTAGTGGTTTTGGGGCGTGGGAGGGGCTCAGGGTCCCAGATCAGGGGAGCACTTATCTCTGGTGGCCCCTCGCAAGCAGCCACCCCTGCCCCTCCTGGCAGAGGTGCAGCCAAAGGCTGTACTGCAGGCAGACACACAGCTTCCATCTGTATGTGCTGCCCCCCTGCAGCTCCCATTGGCTGTAGTTCCCAGCTGATGGGCTGGGAGCCACGGAGTCAGCACTCAAGGAGGGGGATGGAGGTAGCATGCCTGCAGACTCGCCTCGTGGCACCTCCACCACCGACAGCAGGGTTGGGGAGCCGCTCGTGAGGGCTGTCAGAGGTGAGCGGCACTCCAAGCCACTCTCCTGGACCCAAACTCCCTCCCCTTCCTTCCCCTCCCCTGCCCCCACATCCACTCCCACACCGCTGCTGGCATCACGCTACAAACTGAACACAAGAAGGGCCAGCCTGGGTCAGACCAAAGGTCCATCCAGCCCAGTATCCTGTCTGCCCACAGCGGCCAATGCCAGATGCCCCAGAGGGAGGGAACGCAGCAGGTAATCTTCACGTGATCCCTCTCCTGTCACCCATTTCCAGACAAAGAGAGGTTAGGGACAACATTCCTACCCATCCTGGCTAATGGCCATTGAGGGACCTGACCTCCATGAATCTAATGACTTGGTGATGAGATATTGAATTCATCATCATCCACTCATTCCTGTCTCCTAGGTATGCTCTTTGGACAATTCCATGCATGTTAGCAAAGTTCTTTAATCACCACAACAGCCATGCATCGTGAATTGTATCCAGAATGGTTGAGAAGCCCAGCATGACTAAAATGACCTGCTGTCCCCAGAAGATCTTTCATGGCACTTACGGGTGTAGTCCTGAAGCTTCGGGGGGTAGCCGAGTTAGTCTGTACAGGAAAAAACAACAAATGGTCTGGTAGCACTTCATAGACTAACAAAACGTGTCAATGGGATCAGGTTTCGTGGGCACAGCCCACTTCTAGTCCTGACATGGAAGGGAGACTGGAAGCCGTTGAGCATGTCAGTAGCTTGTCTTCTCAATTGACTTCTCTAGATCACAGACGTGTAGGACTGGACTAGACCTCATTAGGTCACGAGGAGTTCTGAGTCTGCAGGGTCACTGGCAGACACTTGAGAGTTAAGGGATGGCTTGTCGGGAGGAAACCGATCCTTTGCATATTCAAGAGTGGTTAGCACTCTCAGTTTGCTAAGTGAGGCCAGAGCTTTGTGGCCACCGCCTAGGCTCGAGCTCTCCTCTGCACCTCCCCCCCCCCGAGACGGGGCTCCTGGCTGAGTCGCTGGCCCCTCCTGCCCTGTGGTCAGACCTCCCTATACCTGGGCTCTATGGTCCAGGTAAGACCACGGATGTTGCTGGACCAGAGAGTCCCAGTTAAGGGAGGTACAACTTGTACTTCCTTTTGTTTGTTTTAAACCTGCTACCTATTAATTTCATTTGATACCTAATCCTGTGGCACCTCACAGACTAACAGATTTATCGGAGCATAAGCTTCCGTGGGCAAAGACCCACTGCGTCAGATGCATGTTGTCTTTGCCCACGAAAGCTTATGCTCCAATAAATCTGTTAGTCTACAAGGTGCCATGGGACGCCTCGTCGCTTTTGCAGATTCAGACTAACACGGCTACCCCTCTGATATTTGATACCTACTTCTTGTGTTATGAAAAGGAGTAAATAACACTTTCCTGTTTACTTTCTCCAGGCATGGTTTTATAGACCTTGGTCATATCCGCTCTTAGTAGTCTCATTTCCAAGCTAAAAAGTCCCAGTCTTTTTAATCTCTCCTCATAGGTAAGTTGTTCTGTATCCTTTATGCTCTTTTTTGAATCTTTTCCAATTCCAGTATATCTTTTTTGAGATGGTGTGACCACATCTGCCCACTTTAAGGTGGTCTTTTGCATGTTTGTAGGGGCAGACAGCTTATCTGGTGTACGATTTAGTGAGGAAGGCACCGGTTCTTTGCTGCTTATCACTGTTGTCCTGAAATGTAATGAGGTTCAAGGCCCGGGCCCAGACAACAGTTAGATATGTAAGGGTCAAATGATCTCACACTAATGACAGTATTGGGGCTGACTGGGAAGTCTTGACATTTCAATGAGCTTCATGAAAATCTGTTCATGAAAATGTTAGAATCCAAACCCCGTGGTAGGGAGTGTCTAGGCAGAGCAGACCGCAGCTGCCTCTGGGCCTCGTGTGGAAGGGGTATGCAGACTGTTGTCTTCCTCTTGCACGGGGCTAGAAATGATGCTGTGGAGTATCTTGGAGGAGAGCATCTGTTGGGGTTGATGAGTGCAGAATGGTGGCCCTTCACCTCACTTCTCTTAGTCGTCCTCTGCCTGTCAGACTGGGCATAGCTGTAAAACTGCATGGAACGTTGCTGCGAATAAGAAAAATGTAGAAGCAGTGAGGGCGGGGACTGGACTAGCTGACTCCCTTCCAGTCCTAGGATTCTATGAGTGCCATTTAGAAAGCAGACCCTGTGTGTTAATTTCCTGGAGATACTGGGAGACACAATCCGAGTGGAACATAATTTAAATTCTAGGCGTGTTGCCAAGAGCTGGGATGTGTTGATGCTAAGTGCACTTTCCATCAGAGCGCTCTACTGGAAAGCTGTCTCCTGGTGCCATCGGCATTGGCGAGTGCTGCTTTGCTACTGTGGGGTGCTCCAGTTGCTGCTCGGAGGACCCACGTATCTCAGAACGCTCTGCTCCATCTTGATCTGTGGAAAGGCCAATTTCAGTGGCACATCACGCAGAGAGAGCTACATCTCCTGCTGATTGCACTAGCCTGTCTGTAGTGCAGAGGCAGCGGTCTGCGCTGCGATATCCAGACTAGGTGTGGTACGCCGCCTCCTAGCCAACATTGCTATCTGGGAAAAGGCTGGGCCCCCTTGGTTAGTCATTTTTACTGATCCATAGAACCTCTTCAGACCCACCCTCTTCTCCCCTCCCCTTTCATTCCCAAAGAATTGACTGTGATGTTTCTTATCGCTGTCTTCTGTGCAGTCGGAGTTTTCATCCTGACTCAGCACGCCAAGTGATTCCCGTTTAAACAGACATAGGAAAAAGGATAATAGTGGGGTGGAGACAGGCTGTGAATATTTCTTCATTGAATAGGAGGAGGGAGGGAAGTCTTTGACTTGCCAGACCGCATCTGATTTATTTTGCTTTTCATCTTTAGGAAGCTAGACTGGAAGCTGTACATCCTCCCCATTAATAATGTATCTCGCTCGCTCATGTTCATGTTCTTTAATGCTTTCTCTTTGGCTGAGGTGGCAGGGGCTGCCTGGTCTTGCCGAAGCGTGAGGGCTAACTCATGCTGATTTCTAGTCTATCAAGGAGAAAAACCTGCTGATGTCAAAGAACAACTTGTGATAGGCCTGCTTTGTGGGAGTCCCCCAGGGAGAAGCGGCTCTGGAAAGTTGAGTGCTTGCTTGGCAGGTGTTGCTGGCAGGCTGAGGAGGCTGCTTTCACTGGGTTTTCATCATGAATCCTCTTGATTGAACCAGAGACGATGGTCACTTTTTCTCACCTCAAGTCTTCCCCTCTGTTCACACCTCCTTTTCCTTCCTTTCTTGCACTTCCCTTCGCTTATTTCCCCATCGTCGGTTTATTTTTCTTCTTCCTCTCAGACCAGAATTTCATGTGCTGACACTCTGGGGTCCAGCTTCAGTGCAGAAATCTGGTGTGTTGATATCCCACAGTTGTCGATAGCTCTGTTGTGCTGCAGCCAACCTCCTGTTGTCATGTGATTCACCAAGAGATTTGGCTGTAGGAAACATCAATGAACATTACCACACAGAATGTGAAGTGCCAGATCTTGACCACCATGGAGCCCAAGCAGAGTTAATAAACATTGCTTTAAATAGCTAGTTTTTGGTGTGCTTTGATTGGCTAACGTGTCTGGGACCCAACCATGCTTAAATATAGTTCTACCAAACAGTGTTAAGATTGATTAGCTCGATCAGTGTGTCTTCATAGATATTAATACAGACCTGTAGTAGGATCCTTGTGCTTTTAAACACTGATTCCCAGCTTGGTTTGAAGGTTTGTTCAGCCGGGCTTTGGAGTTAAAAGAGAGAACCTCTCAACCTATTTATCAAAGTACTGCAACTCCTGTTTTGATGCAGGTGAAACAGAAATATCCTCCAGAATGAATATGCAGTAGAACTTCAGAGTTACAAACACCCTGGGGACGAAGGTTGTTTTTTACCTTGAACAAAACAAAGTTCACAACTGAACATTGACTTAATACAGCTTTGAAGCTTTACTATGCAGAAGAAAAATGCTGCTTTTAACCATCTTCATGTAAATGAAACAGGCATAGAAATAGATTTGACAAGATATGGAAACTTTTTTTAAAAACTTGCTTTTTATTTCTCTTTAATAGTTGACATATAACACAGTACTGTATTTGATTTTCATCTCTGCCGCTTCCTGATTGCATACATCCAGTTCCAGACATGTGTCGTTAACTAGTCAGATAGTAACATGGTGTTCATTCCGCTGAGATTTTACTGTATTCTTGGGGTCTTAAGAGAAGCATAGTTCTTCTGGCTTCATGGCGTTGGCCAGTGTTGTTCTTAAACAGTCTTACCAATGGACACTTAAAATCCAAGGAGGAAGAATCCACCAATGCTTAATAAACAAAGAAGCCCACAGCTAGCTAGTAGTGGGTAGCCGTGCGTTATGTACTGTTGAGGTCAATGTTGAAGTCTCCCTCCTCTTCCTTGGGGAGCGGCAATAAGAACATATTTTGATGGTGATTTCTGTCAGGTGCATGAGTAACATTTCTGTTCTTTACAGCAAATCCCAACCAAAAAGACAAGATAATAGCTCAAGGGAAAAATCCAAGCTTTTGTGATCCTGGGAGTAGTTTGGAGACCTTAGCGAGTGTGGTATTGGCTGAAAGGTCAGAGAAGGTGGGGGCGGGAGAAGAGGAAGCTTTCTCTGGATACAGAAATCTTCTCCTCGTTCCTCACTCAGTGAAAGTGGACTCCATGCTACCTTATGGGCAACATCACTGTAAGACTGGCTCCATTACCGAATTTAATGAGTAAATAAGACCAGGCAGAACTTCTCACAGCTGTCTGTTTACTTATGAAAATCAACAGAACAAACATACTGTTGCCATCACAACAGAAGAATCCATGAGCACTTAATAAAGAGCCTGGATTAAAAATCACAGTTCATTTTAAAAAACAACCGGGCTCCCGTATCTGTGTCACAGATGACACTGCACATCACTAAAATAGGAAAACCCAGAAAAATCTCACCTCAAGTGGGGACGATTAAATATGCATGTCCTCAACTTTGGATGGTGAAATAGACCAAAACACCACATATGTTTCTACTTTTCTTTGTTTCATGCCTTAGCACTTTTGTGCAATGTTTGTATAATTTAAAAACTATTTTGAAATCTATATCACTAGATCCTGAACAATCTTTTCCTGGCAACCTAAATTCAGTGCCTAAACTTCTTGTGTCCCTTTTATATATCAAACCTAGCAACATTTAATAAGCAAATTTTACTTTTGTTTGAGAGGTAGGACAACCATAATGCTTTATTAACTCTTGAAAGAGAACCATTTCCGGAGTAAAGCAAAAAGTGAGGTCACGACAAAAAGCCCTCACATTTTTGTTTTTAATTTTATACAAATTCAGAAGGTACTAGCTGGGAAACCCAAACAAGATATATGTATGAAGTTAAAATCATGTAGCTATTTAAATTATCTTGCATTCTGGCTGTAGCTAGAATGAAATGATTGGTCATAACGAGGTGGCAGCATATAGTGCCTACCCTGACAAGTCCAAGCTTTAGATTCCTAATGGCTAGGTTCTCAAAGGAAAGGGGGTTTGGAGGATGGCATCTGTTACTGAGAAGTACCTGCTTAGTTAACGAAGGCTCCAACCCTGCAAACACTTGGCTTAGCTTAGAAAAATAAACTGTGTTCTCTCTCCAAACCACCCCATAACTATTAACTCAGCAGAAAAGAGAGTATAGCAAAATAGTTCTGATGAAACCTGAGTCAAATTACTGTTTATTACAGGTCATTTAATGGCTCATTCAGAGCAGGTGCTTCTAAAAGCTGGTTTGCCTCAATGGCAGGGTTTTAAAATAGCCAAATACAACTGCTTATTATTTAGGCGGGATAAGATCAGATCAGTGCACTGCCCCAACACAATACCCACCTCAGGATGGATAAGACAAGAATGCCCCAAAATTGCCTTTAGCAAAGCCTGAATCAATCTCTGTGGCCTACATGGCGAAGTAGGTGTTAGAATGAATTCTCAGCTGTAAGAATCAGCTACTGTAGTCTGGCTCCCCCAGTCCTTCCCGCCCACTGAGAGCCGAAGGCTTTCTAGTGCTTTGGTAGGTGGGATTTGAATCCCAGTATCGTGGGGAGCACATTTCTGACATTGTTTGGGGGTTAGTAATGTTGGTGCTGCAGAGAAATTAAGCAGGGTAAGCTGGGACTCTATCAGCATGTGTATGAAAACTAATATTGTACTGATTGGTACCCAGGTACGGGTAACCTGTAAATAAGCAGAGGAGCCAGGGACCAAGCCTTGGGGAATGCCGCACATGTTCTTTCTCTGAGATGATGAAATACTGTTGATGTAAACAGCCCTGGTTGTTTCTGGTTTGCTCTGTCAGGCTCACAACAATTAAACAGAGAAGCAAGGAAACACAGTGTTTATGGTCTCTTCACCTGCATGCTGTTCTGGCAGGGGCTGGTTCCCCATTGCTTGCTTGCTCAGATTACCCTGAATACAGTTTACTTTGGTAAATACTATTTCAGCTGCTGTTAAATGTAATCTGCAAGCTCCTTCACCCACTTGCTGTGTGCCCTGAGACAAGTAATTTCACTTTGCTGCATAGGTTAAATGGGAGTGATACTCACCTCCTTTTTAAAGCACTTGGAAGCTGTCTGTGAGATGTGCCAAGCACAGTGTAAATGTAATTTAGATTATACATAAAAGTATTTCTAGTTTAGATCAGCGTGGTGTATAGATGAGGCCTCTTGGAGCAGGGGGGTAGGTAGGGCATTGGCTTAGCCAACAGGGGATCGGAGTTACCTGCTTTATGAGCGTGGGGAAGTCAGTTCTCTGCTGTAGTCTAATAGAAGTTATGGGGCTTCATAGAATTTCATCCAGTTAATTCTATGTGGTCTGTCATGCACCCATCCCCAGGCTGGACCATCTAGCGGTCTCTTAGCCTCAGCTCTACAAGTCAGTGAAATCTGGTGCATAATACTGAGCATGCACCTTCATGTTTTTATCCATCCTCCATCTCTTCCCCTTGCCAGGCCCCCAGGGGAAGAATCCTGGAAGTATAGCGTCAGTCAGTAGTCCAATCACATTTCTGTGGTGCCAGCAGCAATTCTCAGTTAATTAATCATACAGTAGAGAAATGCCAGGAGCTGGTGGCATGTGGGTATGAGGAGACGTCTAGGATGAGAGTGGTGAAATTCCTGCTGTCCTCTGTTAAAAAAGGCAGTGTCAAGGGAAAAATTACTTTGGGAATGTGGGATGACTTTCACGCACAATCCTAAGAACGCTTTTTGGATTTCTGAAACTGGGGGAAGTTTCCACACTCTAACTTTACGCCTTTTCTGCTGTTGACTTTTCGCACGTTCCTCATAATACTCTGATTTCATTTTCTGATCTACATGCGCATAACAAGGCATCATGTTTTAAGTACATCCTTCAGTTAGGGTAATCAGAAAGAGGCTGGTCAAAGTCCCTTGGCGACTGCTGTGTAATAAAACAATGAGATATCGTTTATGAACTTTTAGCCCTCTTTAATGTTGTGTCTGGATGTGACCTAAAACCCCAGATGTGATCATTTGTGATCCAGGGGTGTGTTTTGGAAGAGTAGGTTTGTTTAAACACTGCAGTGTGACCAAATCTCAACAACACTTTCTTCTTCTACCTCTGTTTCTGTATAACTTCACCACGCTAAGGGTATTCACAGTAGGAGTGAAAATGTAGTTTTGCTGTGTTCCTCCCCCGAAATGGCTGAATTTCAGTGAGATATGAAGTGACCCTTTGTTATCCATTCTCTGCTTCGTACATATTTGAGGCTTAGCATTAATAACCAATGGGGGAGTACTTTGGGTGTCCTAGAAAAAAAACTGATAAAGCGCAAAGTAATATTGTTAATGGTTTTGTTGTGATTGTTTAATCACATCAATGGAGGCTTCTCTGATTACTTACAAGCAGATTACATTTCTGTAAGAATGACTCTGTGGCCCAAAGCATGGTACTAGGAAATCTGAGTTCATTCCCAGATCTGCCTGGTCTTATGGTGACCTTAAACAACTTCCTCATTAGCCTCTGTAAATGATTACCCGGTCCCTGGGAAGTATTAGAGAGGGGGAAAGCCTGGCTGTCTGATTTGGGTTTTGTGCACCCTGCTGGTAAGAAACTCAACAGTCAAAAGCAGAATAATGTCTTTGCTTTTTTCTCTCCCTTTAGGAAAAATTTTGCATCCCACATGAATTACGAAAATCCTCCACCATATCCAGGCCCAGGTCCAACTGCCCCATACCCACCATATACACAACAACCAGGTGGTCCTCCAGGCCCCACCCCGTACCCTGGCTACCCGCCAGGGCCTGCTGGGCCATATCAACCAGGCCAGCCGGGTTATCAAGGCTATCCACAGTATGGATGGCAGAATGCACCCCCACCTCCTGGACCAGTGTACGCAGATGGACCGAAAAACACAGGTACGCTAAGCAGCATGGTGCCTTAACAGCATTCTACTGCCGCACACTCTGTTTTGCAAGTTAATTACTTGGTAACGTGCTTATATGTTTGAAATGAAATAAGCCTGTTCATCCTGGAGTGAGGGGGAGCGCTGTTCTCTGGCCTGTATCCCCGCTAACAGGGCTAGGTGAAGCTGGAGACTTCTGGAGGGGAAGTGCTGGTTTTGGTTTCAGCTCCAGTGGCAACTGTCATTTTCAGATTCCATTTGTTTTTGCTGCTGCAGCTTCCGTTAATGGCTCACTTTCTGACAAGAGACTTGTGCAGTGACCCTAAGCAGCCTTGGTGGGGGCTCCTGAGAGGACTGCTTAGAACAAGGCATTTTCACAGCCCTTTCCTGCTGAGCTTTAGCCTCTGATCCACCTTAACAGCCAGGCAGCCCTAGGCTGAGACTTCTAAAGCCTCCTAGGGGATTTAGATGCTCAGTTCGATTGAAACAAATCGGAGTTGTGCATGTAAATCTCCTCAGCAGCTTTGAAAACTTTAGCCCTAGCATACTCCTCCATGTGGCTCTGGGTGACTTTCTAGCCCATTAATCTCCTTGGGCAGTCACCACTGTATTTTCCCAGTATGACTCCTGAGGGAATTGTGCGCCACTGCGCATACGCAGAATTTATGCCCCTCCCCCAGATTTCTTTGCTTCCCTGCAGAAAAATAACCCTCCCCCCAGTTTGTTTTGGGTGCCCAGGACAGCTGGCACTGAGAGAAACCACTGTGGGTAGGACTGGGGAAGACCTTGCTGGTGGTTCCTACCCTACTCTAGGCTCATCTGCTAGTCCTGTCTGGGCTTGGAGGACAAGACTCTTTTCCTCCATGGTATCTGGAGCCCAGTCAGGTCTGCCCCAGACATCTCCCCCAGGTCCAGGAAGCTCTGCGAACCCTCTCTGCCTCCTACATCCATCGTTCCTCAGCTGCAGGGGAGGGATCCCTGTAGAGGGAGCTACTCCCCTATCCGCCCCGTGCATCCAGACCCCCTCAGTCCTAAACCCTTCCGCTGAGCCTCACCGCCCCCAATGAGCCCCAACCAACTGTACCTGGATCCCTGTTCCTCCACGCGTTGGACCCCTCACTAAGCCCCAAGTCCCCTGCCGAGCTCTTCCCCTCCAGACCTGCCTCCCTCCCACTGCCTTTACCTGGACCTCTCTGCAGAGCCCCATTACCATGGCACCCAGAAATCCCCCTAAGCCCCAGATCCCCCCGTGTCCGCGTCCCCTGATCTCCACACTGAGCCATCCCCACTGGATTACTTTGCACATACTCAAACCTCTCAACCCCCATCTGGAACCCGCCATACTGTAAATAATGTACGTACAGGCAGGTTCAGCACTGCCTGCCTCCTCCTGGAAAGAGTCTTCAGGGACTTGGAAATGTTTCATCTGTTCCTTCAGCTTTTTCCGGCGCGCGAGAGTGTTAACACTCCTGTACCGGAAAAGGAAACCCTCTTCTGCTACTTGCATGGCCAAACCCTACAAGTTTGGCACGAGCTGGTGAAATCGTTTGCAGCTATAGTTCCCTGGAAGCATTTTTACAAACTGCAGGTTAGAACGAGCAAGGTTTGAGAGAGCAATTCTCTCCTGCAGTGAGCATCTCAGCTGCTAACTACGATGGAGAGGTTGGTCCAAAAACAGAGCTTGAGGTTTTCCAGTTGTAGGCGATGGGGCAGTTTTGTTCTTCTGCAGTGCTGGGAAGGCCCAAGAGAACAGAAGACTCCTTTTGGGGAAGTGGTGTCTGCTCATCATTTGCTATGAGAAGATGAAAATATCAGAGTCTAATCTCTGTGGACCAAACAGTGGAAAATCTGGCAAGTGAATAGGAGTCAGTGGATAAGCTAGTGAAACCAGGAGCCTCATTTTGGCCATAATGTATCTTGTACATCGAACTCCTGGAAGGAGTCCTGGTACCAGACATATCTAGAGGATTTAGCACAGTTTGGATGCTTTGTAATAACTCACGCCCCCTGACAAGATATCTAAGCTCAGTTTCCTGAAAACCCTTGCGTTGTAGGTGCTAGAGAGCCCGCTGAACTGAAAGGATGTGCGTGTGCTACAGCTCCCAGGTACTGAAGCAAATATCGATGTGCTTTGCTGAGGCCTGGAACACAGTGGTGACCTGTGTCCTGAAGCTGTTGTGGGATTGTTGTGTAGCTTCACTCTAGAGATGTTTGTGTGTCCAGCTGTTCAGATTGCCGTTGCTGTCTTTGGGCTCAAATAGAAGCGGCGTTACTGCTTGCGTTGCTTTAGCCTAGAAATGCTGCTGGAAGTAGCTCTTTGCCAGTGCGGATTAGCGGATGAATGTTCTCATTAGTGAGGCCTGCAGTTTTACTTGGATAAATGGCCAGTGACGTAAGTGCCCACGTACTGCAAACTGCTTGGAACCCTCCTGCTCCGTGTGAGCACAGAGGCTTCTTGTTAAATCCCCACTGCAGTCCTGGCTTCCAAGCTGGGCATGGTACGAGGAGACGGCTGTTGCTGCCACAAAAGAGCCAGGAGGAGGTCTGGCTGAAATGGCTCTGTCCCCCAGGGCTGGGGATGGGGAGAGACTATCAACGGGACAGAGGGGTAGGATACTGGGGTCCCTCGGCACTGCCAGAGGGCTGGAGTCTCAGTATCTTTGTGTGTGTTGACGTAACAAGCCGCCCCTCTTTACAGGACTGCGTCAGCCCTGTTCCCCCCGCTGGGGCCTGCGTTCATGCGTTCCCCGTTCGAGTAGCCAGATGCAGGCTGGCTCTACTCAAGCTCACGTGCTAAAAATAGCTCCAGTGAGCCGGCCGATGGGTGACGCCATTCCGGTGAGACTTACTCACGCTGCCATTTTAGTCACAGGTGATGAAAACGGCATCTGGAGGTTTGCTCTGCCCTGTGATTTCCCAGGAGGGGGAGGAACTTTTCTGTACATTTCCCAGTGTCCGGATAGCCAAAGGTTACTGACCTAAGGAACAAATGATCCAAGGAAGTGGCTAAGGTGTTGCACAAGTGCCAGACCCACACCAGGGAAAGGAGCGGCTTTGAGGGTTAGGCTTCCGGAAGAAGGGGAATTGGAGTGACCCAGACGGGCCCATGTGTTGGGCTGTCTCTTTCCCTGGCGCCGGAAGCAGCAGTCTGCACACAGTGTAGGACACGCTGACTTCAGGGCAGCCAGGTGTGAGAGCAGCCATTGCTCTCGCACTGTTACACATTTCAAAGTAGCCTCCCTTCAGCACCTGTGAAATTGCAGGGAATGGTGATGAGGGCGCCGCCCACAGCAAGAGATGTTACACAACACTGGGCAGATTGGTCCGGCCTTTGTGAGCATTCTAGTTTCATTTTAAACTAAATCTTTGCAAAGCTCCTCCTCCTTCTGACTCTCTGATACAATAAATCTTACCCTCTCGCCCTGTCTGATTTCCAGTCTGGGTGAAGGATGGAAGTGTGATTTGAGCAGGAGGACTGGACCCGGCAGTCTCCCACTTCCCAGGTGGGCGCCTTAACCCCTGGACTAAAGAGGCATTCCCTCTCTCTAGCCCGGTCAGTCTTGTATGATTTATACAAAGTGTAACACTTCCCCAGGCGAGACTGAGGCAGCCCCACACCAGAATACCCCATAGCTCAGTAGTAAAAGCACCCTCCCGGAAGGTGGGAGACCCCTGTTCCGATCCTTTCTCCCCCCTACTAGAGAGGCGGGAATTCCCAAGCATAGAACAGGCTATTTCACAGTGTTTACCATATGTATAATATTTAATACCTACCATATTACTGAGGGATGTTGTGACAGTCTTGTTCCAGTAAAGACAATCTGCCTTTCAGAGAATGTGGCCTTTCAGGAATTGGCAGTCAAGAAAGATTGCAAGACAACGGCATTTTGCAAATCAAATTCATTTAGCCACGTCTCGTGACCTGCCTGTAGGACAGTAATAGAAGTAGCCTGGCAACTAGGAAGGCTTTAGTATTGCTGTTAGACAAAACTCCTGCTTGGCTGTCTGTGGCTGGGACTTGTGGACACGAAACTGCTGGCTTAGGAAACAGAAAAATGTGTGTCTCAACCACACTGCTCTTCTGGCCTGTGCTATTGAATGGCTAGTAAAAGCCCCTGGAAAACCATTACGTCACTGAGAAGTCCTTAATGTCAGCTCCTCAAATAATATTGCCACCCACCACATCCGCTTTCAGTAGTATCACTTTGATCTATGTGTAAGAAGAACAAATAACAGGAATAGCAAGTAGGTTGTGCCCACGAAAGCTCACGATTCCATCTACATGTTCTGTTAGTCGTTAAGGTGCTGCTAGGCCATTCGCTGTGTTTGAAGTTTTTCCAGGTATTATAGTCATGTTCATGGTCAGCAGAGCAAAATTCACACTTCCGCTAGGGATAGAAATTGAGACAAATGTAACCCTGCAACTGAGCGTGTGTGGCTGGGGGGTGTATAAGAATTGGGCAGGACAGCAGGATGTCATCTTGCAACATGTAAGAATGCCAATGACACCAGATGGGAATCCTCAGTGATGTTCACATTTCATCCTTGCTGCGTCAGCCTCCAGAGGTGAGGTAATGCTGGTGAAAATCACTACAGCCAAAAATTCTACCATAGACCTTGCTCATCCCCCAAGTACCCATAATTTCATGTCAACAACTGCTACTCTTGAGAGTAAAATATTGTTTCTTCTTAGCCTTCCCAACTCATCAGCTTTCACCCTGAAGCAGGAAAGATGTTATCCGTGGGCTGTCTGAGCTAACCTCCTAGCCCAGTGCAGCAGCTTAGGTTACCTGTTCACATTTATCTCTTGTCCCTCTTCAAGATTCCCCTGGACCAGTGGTGCTTAACCTTTTTTAATTCACGACCCCCAGGGGACACGAATTTTTTTTTTTTGAGCAAAAAAAAAAAAAGCACCAGGAACATTTTTAGCGGTCCCTTTAATTTAAAGCGCCGGTACGCTCCTCTGCCACCTCCCCCGCTGCGCGTATGTCGGGCTCCGAGCTGGGAAAACAAAATGGCGGCTGGCCCGGTGCTACAAACCCCCGGGAAGACACGGGTTGCACACCGCTGCCCTAGACTGTCTGTCTCAAGGATTTTCCATGCTGGTGAATTCCATAAGCACTGCAGGTTTCCTTTTGCCTTTATAAGGACACTGCACCACTGGCTACTGTAAGGCCATGGGATACTTGGGACAGTTACAAATAGAAAA
Organism: Pelochelys cantorii; assembly: GCA_032595735.1. Classification (NCBI taxonomy): domain Eukaryota; kingdom Metazoa; phylum Chordata; order Testudines; family Trionychidae; genus Pelochelys; species Pelochelys cantorii. The sequence goes on from CM064340.1 coordinate 40,913,424, forward strand.
ACCTGGCTAGGTCAACGTGGCTGTAAGAGATGCTGGAGCAAATCTAGAACAGCTGCCTGGGACAGAACATAGGCAATGTTCTGTGAGCCACACGATAACGCTTCAGGAGGACAACGTTTCCCTCTCTTTTCCTCATGACTTGCTCACAGGGTCAGTGGGAGTACAGAAAGTAGGAAAAGTGCCTGCACTGATTAGTTAACAGACATCGTGTCATGACTGCAGATGAATTGCCGTTGAAATAAAGAGAGATCCCGCTGTCATAAACTGAGCGGGACCAGCCAAAGTACAAAGTGCCATACGAATATCGAAAGTGCTGGCTGATACTGGCCACTTGGTCTGCTTCAGTAACTTGCCTCCGTCTGAACATAGGGACATCCTGGGTCAGACCATAGCATAGCAGAGTAGAAGAACGAGTGTCTGGCAGTGGCCGAAACATCAGAGGAAAGCAAATAAAGCTCTGTGATGAACGTAGCCACGTAGGCAATGCTGTGCCAAAAGGGCAGATTTCCTTCCTGGTGTACTTATCTTAGCCTGCATATCTGCAAATACTAGTCATGAACTGCTCCCACCCTCCTTTGAAGGTCCAGTGATTGCGTTTATCTGGCCACTTGCAGGAATGAGAGCAGCTTTGCGTTATGCAACTTGTGTACTGACCATGTGATACATGTGGCTCTATTCTGCACTCCCAGGCTGCAGAGATTGTATTGGAGCTAAATGGCCTGCCTTTTCTTTTCACTGGGTGCTTGTCGTTACGGGGCAGGATGAAAAGAAGACCGATCCAATTCCTTTCCGGACTAAGTAATCAGGTCTTCTGAACCTCTTTATATAAAACCCACCATGCTGTTAATTGTTTGTTGCCTTTTTATGAACCTCTCTGATCTGTTAGAACTTTTTTCAGTTGTGGCAACTGGAATCGGACTGTGTACTCCAAACTAGCATTTTTCAGTAGGTTTCATTTTCTGGTCTATATTTTATCACCTTCTCAGTGTCCACTAGCATATTATTTACTTTAACTGCTGCTTCGTATCAGCTCTTCAAGACTGTGCAACTCCAGAGACAATCAGCACTTTGGCAAATGTCCCTTATCTCATATTTATCATCGCTAAATGCCATCTATCCTCTACATTCCTAGCCGGTGTTAAGCTAACTAGGGAGGGGGTTTTCCACAGTTACGAACCAAAGCCTTTTAATATCATTGGCTAATTTCAGTTCACTCAATAAATAACTGGTTATTTGTTCACTAAAGAACAGTACTTGTCCCAGGGCTGCCTTGTGGGGCTTGCCTGAGGATGGAATACTCTTCACGCTAAAGGCCTAGATGGCAGAGGGGAGTGAATACAGAAATAGAAAGCCTGTCATGTTAAAGAGAGCCTGGCTCTGACCAGTAGTGACTGAAAGTTACCATCCAGTGGCTGTTCGGTGGCCTGTTTGGAGTACAGTATGGACGTGTGGCCACCCTCGATGGCAGTCTCACCAGAAGGGGCAGTGCTTGACTCTGGAGGCCAGTCTCCATGACCCAGAGTTAGGGCCTGCCAGATTCATGGCCATGCACAACATGTCCTGCACTGTGAAGTCTGGTCTTTTGGTGTGCTTTTTGCCCCATACTGGACCGATTTCATGGGAGGTGGGGTGGGGAGGAGAGACGAGAGTTTCTCAGTTTGGAGGTCCTGACCCAAAAGGTAGTTGCAGGGGGGAGGGGATGCAAGATTATTTTATGGGGGGATCCTGGTTATTGCCACCCTCAGTGCTGCTGCCTTCAGAGCCAGACAACCAGAGAGTGGCAGCTGCAGACTGAGGGCCCCGAATGCACATTATGTAACCCAGGGCTACTCCACTTTGGAAGCCCCGGGGGCCACAATGATACTCTCAGCAGTTACCGAGAGCCGCAACTTAAGTGTGGTTGCATATACATGCAAATATATGCAAATAGCTTCTTTCACACAGACGGGCAGAAATACAAAGATTAAGTCACGACTACACAACACGCAGGCCCCACTTGAGTCAGTTCTGCTGATATTAATCAAATGCAGTATTTACCCGATTGCCACCCATTCATGAGCCATGACAGTCCAGGAATTTAACTACTAAAACACACATCAACAGAAGACCATTATATTGACACTCTTTTTGTTTTGGCTCCCACCCGTGGGCCACGTGTTGAGCCCCATGTAAACCCAAACCACACCGTGGGCTGCAAACAAATGGGCCACATGCAACCCATGGGCTGCGTGTTGAGTAGCCCTGATGTAACCCTTCTAAAACGGTGCCTGGCTCTTCTCAGCACATACAGAAAACTTCTTAATTGGAGCCAGTCGTATTGCTTAAAGCAGGGTTTCCAAGCATCTTCAGATAGAGCCCCAATATGGTCCTACAGATTTGGCAGAGTCCTTACAATATTGTGACTTTTAATTCAATGGGGACCCAAATAAATAGACAAAGCTTTGAATTCTATTTTTATTTCTTGTATATTTCTTATGTATTCTTTCAAAAAAAGAAAACAATCAGAAAATTAGTAACAAAATAGCAGGGTCATACCACTGTCATTAATATTTTCTCACAGAGTCTCTGGACCCATCGTGTGGAGTCCCAGCGCTCCACAGAGTACACTTTGGGAAACTCTGCTTCAAATTTTAGTGGTTGCATGACTGGAGAAGGCCCGTCTTTAACTGCTAAAGGAACTTGAAATAGTAATTCTCATTGACTGCTTACTGTGTGCCAGTTATAGTACAGAAACTGTTGTCACAAAGAGGATTTTCAAAGGTTTGGGAAATTATGTCACTGCGTCAGTGCCTTGGGCTTTCCAAGCAGTTATTTCTGCATTTCAGAAATAAGCCCAGCCAGTTTGAAACAGATTAAGATTTACTAAATGTTTCTCTGAAAACAACTTTTGAAATGCTCCGATTTCCAGTTCCTCCCAGTGGGAAAGCTGACTTCCTCCATCTTGGTGATGGTGCCTTCCTGTTTGAGCCCCTGGCTTTACCATAGGATGTAAAGCCAAGTTTAATGTGGGTGGCTAGAAGGCTCCTTGCAGAGGTGCTGAACACCCGCATCTGCTATTGACATCAACAGGAGGTTTGGATGATCTGCTCTTCTGGAAGCCTGGCCCGTATCATCAGAATTGGCTGTTGAAGTGTTCCTGGGGAAAACGTGCATTCTGAAATGACGTACTTTGAACTTGAATAGCATGTGCCATGCAAGGGCCTCAGTAAACTTGTTACTCGAGCTTCCCACAGCTCCTGTGAAACAGGGAAGTATCATTCTGCGCTAGGAAACAAGACTCTGCCATTGACTTGCAGTTCGTTTGCCTAACCCATAAGTAAGATGGGTCGTTTGTATTTATCAGCTGTTTGGAATAGGAAGAGAGACCTGAAGCCATGGAAGTGTGTCGGGAAATCATGCTCCAGGTCTTGGCACAGGTAGTGGGAGATGGGTCCCTTCTCCTTCACAAGTCAGGAGTGAATGTGGGGAAAGGAGTATTTGGGAGTGAAATTAGCTGGCGCTGCTTTTCACTGGCCGTTTGCATGCACAAATCCTTGAATTGCCCAGGCAGTCATAGTAACTGCGCTGGTCAGTGAGGCAGGTGGTTGCAGATCCACATTTCACAGCTGCGTGAGCTGCGTGGTTGGGCACCTCAACACCCTTTTCCTTCAAATGAGCTCCGTGAACTTCCAACCGGCCTGCCCTGCCTTGATGTCTGTACCCTTTGCATCCTTATGGCAGTGCCCGGTCTCCTCCTGGGGGGTCTAGCCAAGTAACGTGTGGGTGGATTGTTACCTTCCAAAGCAAATCTGAGCTGGTCCCTTCCTCTCTTGGAGTTGACATGTCCCAGTTCCCTAGCACATCAATTAGTGATACTCAATGCAGAGAGCTGAACCTGACAGCCGGTGACGGCCTCACCAGAGCCACGTGGTCTTTGTCTAAAGCAGCCCATGGGCCTGATCCAGCCCTCCACGATCCTCTGGGCTGCTAACATCCGCAGCCCAGCAGGACTGCCAGTGCACTCCCACCTCACCTCTCCTGCCTGACCCAGGGAACCACCCTGACCCTCTGCATTCCCTCCTGCACCGCTGGCCGTGGCCACAACTCCCTCCAGCCCTCGTACTCCCTCTTACACGGCTTCCCCAGGCCCGAACCCTCTCTACCCAAGCCCCCTCTGACAGCCCGTTCCTTGTTACAGGGCACAACCCCCTCCTGCACCCAGTCCCCTACCCTGAGCTTTGTCCACCCAGCGCTGTCCCAGCCCCCGCAGCCCCTCCATTAGTACCACAGAAAGGGGCGCCCTTTGGCCACTTACCAAATTGTTGGAGTGGCCCCTCCCTTTAAAAGTGATTGCCTGCCCCTGGAGTGGACACGCAAGCCTGCCCTAAACCCTACCTTTTCCTAGTCAGGGCAAGGCCAATGAAGAGAGTCGGTCGCTTCTCTGTTCCATCCCCGCTCCCAGGGTGATGCCCCCCAGGTGTTTTCGGGTTCGTGTATCTCCCGATTGCGTTGAAGGCTTCTGTGGTGTGTTGGCCTCTTGCTCTTGGGGCTCTCTGGCCATGATGGAGAACTGTGAGTCAGCAGCTGCAGTGGCTGACAGAGAGCGATGCTTCGTTCTCCTCACCTGCCTCGGGGCCTAGCTCTGTTCTGGGTCTGTTTGCAGCTTTGTCGGACCTACGTCAGGGGAGAGCTGAGGTCCATGCTACAGTTTATCTAGCAGTTGGATGCAAACCTTGTATCCCCATTAACCGTAATGCCAGGGTTCACTTCCTTCTGCTTCCCTAGAAGCAGCTCAGGGTTATCGAAATACCGTTTCCTTCTTAAAAGAAATCCTGCAAACGGTGACGATTTTGGCTTCTTGCCAGGTTATTAGTGCGTGTCTCGCTCTCTATCTCCCCATTGTCTCACGGGTCTGGGAGAAGCGCCATGTTTCATTGCGCTGTATCCTTGTTGTTTCTCTGTCCTTTCTGTTGCCATGCCTGGGCTGTTGGGGACTAGAAAGCTAGCGCTGGGAGGAGACCCTGTTCCCTGTGGTAAAAGTTTAACTTGAACGGAGAAGTCAGTTTGTGTGTGTGCGCCTAGCTGTGGTTCTGTAAAACGCCACCAGTATGAGAACTCGTCCCAGGGGCAGTCCTCATTAGATTCTTTCTGGCCACGCCCCATTCCTCCTCCTTTTTCTCTTTGCTGGACATCAACTCCCTCGCCTCTTGGGAGCCTTTTTGGAGCCTGCGAGAAGGCTGTAACGTCCGCTGGCAAGACTGTATAAAGACTGTGGTGCTATTCCCCGTTCCCAGTCTGCAGGCAAAAGAAAAAATACTGAGCGGTCTGCTCTGCTTGTAATGCCTCCTCTCCCTCCCTCTGAACATCGCAGGAGTTACTGGGATTCTGACAGCCATAGGAAGAGGGAGTCTCTTAAAGACTGTGTCTGTTCATGCTGGTCCCTAGTCCTGTCTCCAAGCTAGGGCAGGAAGCCCTCAGGGAGTGAGAGCTGCTGTGTCACTGCTTCCCAGAAGAAATCCAGTCTGGGGTAAGATCACAACAATCTCCCCTCTGTTGTGACCTGAGTGGGAATCTGACCAGCCAGGAGAAGAGATGTGGCCTGCTCTGAGTCCACCTCCAGGAGTGTGCGGCCTCTCTGCTCTTGTCTATAGTCTTCTCAAGATCCTTCCGCTGCCTGTTGTCTCCCATACTTTCTTTTCGGATAGCCAGGAACCAACGTAGTGCCCACAGCTGGGAATCCTGCTGGGATTGCATATTTGTAGCGGAGAGAGGACCGCTTGCCTGTAATTGTTCTCTGAAGATACACACGCTAATGAGTCCACGGCAGATTTACAGTAGTCACATTTCAGTACTGCTAGTCAAGGCTCTTCAATAATATAACGTTTCTGCGATGTCTCTTAATCAAAATATGACAGATTAGTCAACTAAAGGTGCATTTTTATTTCTTGCTTGATAGCCACATATGCTAAATTGCCTCCGCCAAACTGTCTGAGCAAGGACTTGGCCCCACTGGCTTAGAACTGATCGGTGGGAGCTCCATGGGGATTAATTAGGGCAGATTTACACTTTCCAAGAGATCTGCAGTGCAGCCATCAATCCTCTGGGTGTTGATTTAGCACATCTAGTAAAGACCCAGTAAATCAACCGCCAATCGCTTGCTTGTTGACACTGGTACTGCACTGGAACGAGAAGCATAAGGGAAGTCGATGGGAGAGTTTCTCCTATCACCTCAACCTACAGTACATCAACTCCAGCTTTGCTATTCATGGAGCTGGAGTTGTGTCTCTTGGGCCGACATTGCCCCATAGTGTAGACCTGCCCTTAGTTTCTGTAAGTTACCTTCAGAGGACAGATAAGTACCTGTGCCCTAATGCTACATGCTGTTGGTTCCAAGACATTTATGAGGTATATTACAGCCAGCCTGTCCACAGCCTGTGTGCGCTACTGGGCTGTCGTCCGTGCGGATTCGAGTACAAAGATTGAGACCATCCCAATTTTTAATGTTAGTGTCGTAACACCAGTTGTAGCGCTGAAGCAGGGGAAAGGTTCTGAATACTGTGCATAAAGCCATTTCTCCATGGAGTTAATCAGCAGCACATGAATCGAGCAGAAACCAAATATGTGTGCTTAAGATAAAGGCCGTTTTAAATAAAAGGTGATGTAGTATTTGCTTTTAGAACAATACAATATTGACTGTTGTTTGCGCTGGATTGTACTGACTGGTACTTCATGTGATTAAGAACACCGAGATAATATAAAATCATGGTCCACTTTGCCCTACTGCTGAGTACTTGGAGAATAAACTAGATCTTACAGTTGATCAGAAAGAGTTTTTTTTGTGGAAAACGTTAGGTTTTTATCTCTGCAGACGCTGTCGTACGACAATTCAGTGAAAAGCTGCTATTTCGACTCTCAAATGCTGCCGTAATGCTCACTGGGATTTGTCATTCTGGTGGCTCATGTTCCCATTCTCCTCCATGGGCCAGGCGCGCTCTCATGCTTTATGGTGTCCCTCTGTGAGGAGGAAAGTCGTTTTGTCCTTGGCCATGATCTATCACGGGACTCTGGGGATGTTGTCTGACCAGAGTCTGGCCTGACGAGAATGGGAACCAAGGGCAACCTCTCTACAACTCCCAGATGAGGCACTGTGAGTATTTCCCACTCAAAATATTGTGGTTTTTAGAGTGCCTGGATTTTTTTACACACATTTTTCTGCAGAAAAAGGAACACATTATTTTGCAAAAAAAATTAAGTAAACTGCCAAAGTTTCCACAGAAGAATGTTGACCAGCCCTACTGGATCTATTGACAAATCTCCCACTATTGTGCAGATTGGGATAACGTACATTTGGTTAGTGAGATTCCACCAGATGAATGATTCGGCACATTTACAGTAGTCCCATTTCAGTACCGCTAGTCAAGGCTCTTCGATAATATAACATTTCAGACACCTGGCATGGTCTAGATGGTGCTTGGTCCTGCTGTGAGGGCAGGGGACTGGACTCAATGACCTCTCGAGGTCCCTTCCAGTTCTAGTGCTCTGTGATTCTATGGTTGTACTTGTACTTAACCAGTCTGTTTTCACCCAAGCAGTCATTTGCAAGAAACATAGTGAATTGGATGTGCATTCCTGCCCGCTACATTTTAGTGGGTTCCTTTAAGAGTTTGTTGTTTTATTTGTTAGGAAAAATGCTGATGCCCTGTTTTGAGAAAGTAATGGACAGTCATCAGTGTGCTTATAACATTTACGATGATTAGTTTTCCTTTGTTTGACAGTAATTACAAAGCTTTAAATTAATAAAGGATCAAGACCACAAATCGATAGTAGATGATCTGACAACTTCATGAATAGATACTTTTCCAAGAATGCTTTTAAGTTATGATCACATTTTGCTGTAATATTTTGCCTACCATTCAAACAAGTTAGACATAAGTTACTAGTACTGGGAAGAAATTAGAGAACGTATTTTTGTCTTCTGAGTCTGTTTACTCTGTGCACTGGAATAGCGCTGTTAAATAGTCCCTCGCTTTGTCGCCCTGGACTCAGTTTCCCGTAGCATGTGTGGGCCATCTCCCCTGAGCGAGGGAGAAGTGGGGTTCTAAAGATTAACACGCTGCCATTGTGAGCATTTACGGCCAGGCTGTGTGTCAGATGTCAATTGCAGAGCGAAGCTTATCGTAAAATTGGCTTGTCTTCATAGTGAGACTCTTTACAACCCAATATTTAAAATCTGTTCTTGTACCATTGATCTGCCTTGGGCCCACTGCAGCTCCCTTGGAGTCAGTGGCAGCTGGGTTGCGTCCCAAATCCTGAATTCAACCCTTTCGCATTGACTTCCCCACAGTGCTGACATCCCATCCACCTAGGGCAGCTGTCTCAGCTGCACTGTTTGGGCCATTGTCTCCGGTTGCTGAGTCAGTCCACAAACCCGAGCCTCTGAGAGTAAGCAAAGGAGGCGCTGGCCTTTCGGAACGGCATCTGAAAATGTATTTGTACAAGAATGCGTGCAGATCCCCCGGGACTGACCAGACCCGGGTACCATTCCAAGAGCACTGCAGCAAGCCCCTTCCCAGACCTCTCTGACTAGTGCTTCCCGTGCTAAGGTTAGGGGCTCCTGAAAAATGACCCTGCCATATTTGTGTTCTGTTTCTTTGAATCCCAGTAGTCTCCGGGTTCAGTTCTGCTTTATTTTTCATCAGCTTTGCAGAGGAAGGTCCAAAGGAAGAGAACGTCTCAGCGCGTTGGGGTTTCAGCTTCCCAGTGTGTGTAACCAACAAATGTTAGGCTTAAAAATGTCAGTCTTGAAAGGGCTTAATTTTGTGACCAACTTTGCCCAGCCAGGGGCATCAAACAGCTAAGGCGCTGGCTACGCTTACAACGCTCGCTGCAGTGAGGGCGAGGCATTTCCCGTGGGTGTAGCTAATCCGCCTCTCCGAAAGGTGGTAGTTAGGTCAACAAAAGAATTCTTTCGTCAGCCTACTGCTGTCAACACCAGGGGTCGGGTGTGGCTTTTTCACACCCTGAGACCTAGCATGGCCAGTGTAACTTTCTCAGATAAGCCAGCCCTTGGGGGGGGGGGAGCGGGGGGTGCTGCAATGAGAGGGGACTGCAGCATGCGTAGACATGGGCTAGCTCTGATCTAGCTCACTTGAGCAGCAATACCTGTGCAGCTGTGGCCACGCAGGAGGAGTACAAGCCAGCCAGGACCCTGGCAGTGTTCTGGAGGCACGCCCAGGCGTCCATGGCTCCTCAGCAGCTGTTTCTGGAGCAAGGCTAGATCAGAGCTAGCTCGGGGGTGTCTACACACGCAGCAGCCATGCTCCAGAGTGCTGGATTGGCTTACCCTGCACTGCCGTGTCCCCGTCACCGACACGGAACATCGTTGTTGGGAAAACGGAGTCTCATGCTGACCATTCTGGGTAGGGATGTAAAATCCCGGTAAATCGGTTAAAGAGAGGGGGGTGGGGCGCTGCTCCAGCCCGGCTAGGCTAGAGTGACCCCCCCCCCCCCCCAACAGGGTCGGAGCAGTCCCTGTCTGCAGCAGCCCCCTGCCCTCGGTGGTGAGGGGCTGCTCTAGCCCCGGCCAATTAACCTTAATCAGTAGGGGAGGCTTAGGGTTAAACAGTCACATGCCTCGTTCTGAGCTGCCGCCCAGGGGGTGACATTGGCTGCAGGGAGCCACTTTCCCTATGCATCAGCTCCTGGCTCTTTCCCCTTCAGAGCTGGATTTCCTAAGAGAGGCTACAACTTAACTAAGGGTGGTTTTGTAATGTCCGGTGTGGGGGAAGCTTTGGGTGTTGCTGTAAACTCCCTTGTGGGAGCCAAGTACTTCTCTCAGCCCAGGAAGGGTCGGTATTATTAGCACCGTCTGACCAATGGAGAAACTGAGGCACGCCGGTTGTGACTTGGGCAAGGGCTCATAGGAAAGTCTGTCACAGGACTTGGAGTCAAACCAAGGTTCTCGGATTGCCAGTCCTGTGCCTGCTGCAAGACAATCCTCCCTCCTGCTTGTGAAGCGCTTCACAAGTGAGGCTCAGACGGGTGTTTGTTAAGCAGGGGGAAGAACGAAAAACGGCAGGGGGGATGTGCTCCCACAAAGAGACGGAGCAACACCAATCCCTGAGTAGCAGTTGGGCTTTCTTGGGGTGCCCTGGCCTTCCCGGGTGTCGGGGAAAGTGAAGCCGTGCAGGGGTTTGGTGTGTTCTCTGGTGGAGAGAGAAACTCGTCTGCTGGTAATGCCTGTGAAAATCCAGGCAAATGTGAACCCCTCTGGGTGCACAATCGCTCCGGTGCTGTGTGAGCAGCTGAGACAGGGCGATGCCTTTGTGAAGGGTCTGCGCGGCCCCTGGCTGTGTTGCACTGAAAGCTTGTGATGGGCAGGCCTGTTCTGCTGGCCGGGGGTAACGTTACACGCTCACCAAAGGGACGGGCTATTTCTGGGGCTGGGTGAGGTGTAGGGTTTCTGACCGGCTGCGGAGAGCTGGACGGGACCCCATCCAGCTAAATTGTTCAGCGTTTAGTTGGCAACATGCGCTGATCACCCCTCGCTGAGCTGGCCAAGTGTCTGCCCAGAGCCCTCCAGGCCCTCTGGCAAACCCCCATATGCCCCGAGAAGCTTTGCCATGGGCCCTGAAGCTCACCACACGCTCCGTCAGACCCCTGCCTGGCATTCAGCTCTGGGCCCTCAGGGCTTTCCAGCTGCAGTGGGGCACGAGAGGTGGACTCGGCCAGCCGGGACCCAGTTCTCTAGAGCACGAACACCCAAGCTCCAAGCAAGGGGCCCTAGGCCACTCCTTGCCTCCCTGGTGCCAGCTGTGGCGATTGGTTCATTCACTGATATCGGCGCCACGCCTGAGTGTCGCTGTGCTGGACTTAGAATTGGGGCAGGATGGTTCAGGGACTAGTGCACTAACCTGGGATCGGGATTGAGTCCCTGCTCTGCCACAGACCCTTGGTGTGACCCTGGGCGAGTCACTAAGTCTCGAGGCGTGCGGGTACTGGAGCGATGGGGCCTTCTCTGGCGTCCCGGGGACGGGTCTGTGCCTTTGAAGGCCAGCAGTGACTCAGCGCAGCTGGCACGGGTCTGCCTTGCGAGGGAAAGGGGGATGGGACACAGAGCGGAGGGAAAGTGGCAGGAAGGCAGAGGAGCTAGAAGAGCTGTTCCCTTCCGCAGCCGGCTCTGTGGGAGACAGGGTCATGTCCTGTTCACGGTGGGCTGGCCAGGCTGGTGCTCACCTCTGGGCTGGAGAGAGTTCTGGGGGGGGTCAGCTTGTAGCCGACCTCCCTGCTGCGGGGGCGGGCAGATCGCTCCATGCACAAGTGAAACTGCTGGGATCCGGAGAGGCCTTTGTCTTGGTTTGGATGCAGGAGAGGCTGTTAGCTGGGCTGCTAATTAGAGTGGGGCTTTTCCTGGGGGCAGAGTGGGCTGCGGCGTCTTCCTGTGAACCCCTGAAAAGTCCTGATTGTTAGAGCATGTCACACACGGGAGCAGACTCCCGTAGTGGGGGGAGGGGTACACCCCTCTTTTACAGATGGGGAAACTGAGGCATGGACCTTACTTGTCCAAGCCAGCACAGTGGACCTCTGGCAGAGCTTGGGAGCCGCTTGTCCACTGAGCCCTGCTGCTGCCGCCGCTTGTGGCTGGGGCGCTTCGCAAGGTAGCAAAGCATCCAGGTTTGTCTCTGGCACTGCAAGCACCTGGCGTGTGCCTCTCGGCTTCCAGCAGCCTCCTCCCTCCCCGTCTCCAGGCAGTGTGGCCCCGCCGGGCCGGGCCGGGCCGGGCCAGTGAGCTGGGCTAAGCCGGGGGGAGGCTGCCAGTCCAGGTCCGTCGTTCCAAGCAGCTGTCCCCACGCCGGAGGCTGGAATCTCCGTAACCTGTTCCTGGCTCGCCCCATCGGGCTTCTCTTGCCTGGCGCTGCTGGGAGCTGCCAGCCGGCCCTGGCCCTTTGGACTCAAGCGAATGTGCTGACAAGGGCAGGACCTGGGGAGCTGAACCGGTGCAAATGCAGCTCAGGCCCTTCTGAGTTGTTCCACTTAGCATCAGGCTCGCGACTTCCCAGAGAAGCAGTTCCAAGGGCATGGCCCTGTCCGGGCCGATCGCCTCCTGGGCCTCTCTCGTCTAGCTGGCCAGAGGCGGCGGGGCCGTCAGGGTGTTCGCTGCAGCCCGTGGGGATGGAGGCGAGGATGGCAGAGTTGCTCTGGCTTGGGCGCGGGGCTGAGCCTGGAGGAAGGCTGCCCGAGCCGCGGGGACGTGGGTGGTGATGCGGCCACGCTTCAGAGGCGGAGCAGCGACTCAGCGCGAGGGGCAGGCTGTGAGCGCTCTGCTCAGGCGTGTTTGGCGGCAGCGCTGCCAGGAACCCCCGGCCTTTGGTGAGCACGGCAAGGGGAGACCCAGGCTGGGGGGCTCCTTAACTTACCCAGGCACTTTCCCAGGGCTGAGTGCAGCCCTGACTGGCTGGGGCCCCTCATCCAGCACAGCTGGAAAATGCCCGAAGCCAGCGTTTCCCAACGTGTGCTCATGGCCCAGGGCCGGTGCTCAGGAAAAGTATTGCGCACGATCCTATTAATTTGTGACGGGGTCGTAGCCCCGCACTGCTGAGCGCGGCCCTCTTGGGAGAGAGCCCATTGCCACGGCATGTCTGCTGAGCGTGCTCCCGGGCGGCAGGGCTAGATCCGGTGGGTGCTAGGACCCAGGGAGAAGGCTGGGCGCCGTGCGCACCGCCGCAAAACGCCAGACGCAGCCAGGGGAGCTGGCGCCGGCCAATAAGGCAGCTGGGATTGGGGCCAGGAGGGGGGCGGAACAACCCGCTGGACAGGTAGGGCCAGTGACCCACTTTATTTGCATATTCATCATTTGCTTAATGAATATGCAAATAAATGTTACCAGTCCTCCAAAAGCTTGTGAATGGGTTTACTGGTCCTCAGTATCAAAAAGATTGGGAAGCACTGCCCTAAGCCAAGCCCGTGGCCGGCTCCCACAGCAGCGTTCCCCCTCCATGGATGGTGGTGTGGAGACCAGCAGCTGTTTTTAACCCGCCCCTTTGGGCTGACGTGCGGATACCGACCGTGGGATGTTTCCTCCTGCACAGGCTAGCCAGGGAGCGCGTCTGCCTCGCTCACCCGCCATTTGTGGGAGAGGACAGCTGGCCAGAGGGCACGGAGCGTGGGTGAGCTCCTGGCCCTCTGGCCCACGCGGGGGGGGTGTCTGCACTGCTGCTGCCCTGCCCCGTGAGACCGGCTCCCGCTAGCCTCTGTCTCTGGGTTCCAGCTCAGGGCCCTGCGGCTAGCAGCAGGCGGGGGCCGTGCTGCATGGGGTGTCCCGCGAGGACTGGCGCTAAGCCGAGGGAGTTCTTACGCTCCTCCCTCCCCGGAACGTCCGGGAGCAGGAAGAGCCCCCCTCCCACGTTTCCTGTCCTGGGCACCCTCACCCGCAGTGGGGGAGGGGGCTTTGGACTGCCCCCCCCCCCCGGGAGCTTGCCCCTGTTCTCAGCAGGGCTCAGCCCATTGGGTGGCCCTGGCTGGAGGCGGGGGGTAGGCTGCAAAGCACTTTCCCCCGAAAGCCTGGGCAGTCGATGCTCCCCCAGCTCTGGGGGGCTGCGTTGGCCGTAGCGCTGCTCTCTGCACCTCCAGCTCAGGCAACGGCCTGGCCCTGCCCATCAGCGACCTCTGGCCAGCCCGTTGCGCTTTGCAGACATGGACCCTGCCCCGGTGCTGTGCCCGGGGCCACGCAGCAGTCGCTGTGGGCTGCCGTGAGATGCGAGGCCCTCCTGGCTCCCAGTGCCCGGCCCGGGCGCTTCTGCTGCCTCGGGTCCGTTACGGCGAGGGCCGCCCGGGGTCTGTGCAGCCGGGAGCCTTTCCCCAGGGGCGCCTTGCCCCCGTTCGGTCAGACGCCCTGGGATTGGACCCAGCCCCAAACGCTGCCCTGGGCTCCTTTCCCCTGGAGGTTGGAGAACGTTCTGGGCCGCCTCAGCAGTGCTCGTCCACGCGCCCAGCCCGTCGCTCTGCCAGTCGAGTGCCAGCAGCACAGCCCCCCGCGAGGGCGGCTCCATCCGCACCTGGCTCTCGGTACCGGGGGGAGCTAGGATCAGGTGCCTGCGGCCACACTAGGGTTGTGCTGGAATCGGAGCATCGGTAAAAGCTCGCCTCCCGATGCACTGTTCAGCCGGGATACGCTACGTGTGGCACGGGCCAAATTTCCGTGCCGAGCTAGCTGGTGAGCAGCGTGCCCTGCACATGGCCCTGCCCCGTGAGCTCCATGTGAAAGCTGTGCCCTGGGAGGGTGGGGTCTCGGTGTTTTCCCGGCACAGAGCAGCCCATGTAGCAGTCCCTGTGTGTGGCTAAACAGCAGTGATGTTTACTCAACTCTCGACTGGTTGGGCAAAGCAGAGTCCTGCTGGATTCCTGCTAAGCCAGTTTTCTTGCTCAATTAGTGTAACGAGAGACTGGCCCTGGCTGGTCGGCGCCTGCTGCCCCTTTGCGTGTGGCGGCTTCATGGCCGGGACGTTGGCAAAGGGGCTTGAGGAAGCTGAGTCTGCGGCTGGGGCGCAGTGCTGCTCCGGGGCCAGTGGGACTGGGCCGAGCGGCCCTGCAAGGAGGGGGGAGGCTGGGTTCTGGGCTGGATGCTGCTGCGGTGGGTTGCTCACCGCCAGGCTGCCCGAGAGACGCTGGCTTGTTAGTGTGAAGGAGCAAGTCTCCACGTTCCTCCCTCAGGTGCCGCAATCTGACCCTCGCGCTGGGTGTGTCTGTGCGCCCCGTAACGAGCCCTGCCCTCGCGGATGCAGTCCTGCCCGAGCGCCTCCCCCGGGGGCGGGGGGTTGGGTGTGTGGAGGGCTTCGTGTGAGAGCTTCCTGTGCCAGGTGCTGTCCCAGAGTCGGGCGCTGGCATTTCGGCCTGTGCCTGCTGTGCCCGCCCGCGTGACACAGGCCAGAGCTAACTGGCGGGTCTAGCCGAGACCTCGGCCATTGGCCAGGCGATCTCCTGCCCAGCCCGCGCTCAGCCCTTCTGACCCTCCTCCTTTTCCCCGCAGTGTACGTTGTGGAAGAGCGGCGAAGGGACAACACGGGGGAGAGTACCTGCCTGACGGCGTGCTGGACCGCTCTGTGCTGCTGCTGCCTTTGGGACATGCTGACCTGAGCTCCCCAGGAAGGCCCCGCTGTCAGTACCTCCCTCAGGGTGCTCTGCGTTCTGTCCTCTCGCGCTGCCGCCCCCTCACCATGTAATCAATGAGCCGCTTTGCACAGCCGCCACCCCTCGCGCCACGGGGGAGGTCGCGTCCCCTCGCCTTAGGGGAGGGAGCCCCTTGTCATGTCTCTCCGATTTTTATTCTATTTTAAAGAATGTGCTGAATGATACTTTTGGCCGAAGGCTTCCCCCTTACCCAGGTGTGTATCGTTTTCCGTTTCACCTTTCCTGGTCATGGAGAAATATGCAATAATTCAAGCCAATGACTGATTTTTCTTTGCTAGCTCCCACTTCTGGTTCAATAAATTTGTCAGATACAGCTGGGGTGTGTCTCAGGTACGTGGCCTGTTTTCCTTTTGTTCCCCGGGACCCCTTGCGCCTGCTCTGGGAATCCACCGTGGCCGTGCCTGCGCTCCCAGGAGCGCCTGCTGCTGGAACTAGTAATTGTCTCCCTCGCGGCGGAGCCGAGTCCTGGGCGTGAGATCCGCAGAGAGACAATTACTGCAGCACCGCGCCCACTCCCGGCAGCAGCATGGCTGTTGTGTACGTAGGACGGCTCGTCGCTTCCGCGGCCGCTCGGAAGACTCCTGGCCGCTGGTTCCAGCAAAGCTGGGGAGGGGAAGGCGCGGAGAGGGAGCTGGGAGATGCTGTGAAGTGGTCTCCAGATGGGGCTGCCTAATACGACACCGTACGGATTCCGTTCCCGTCGGGCCTCTTTGCGGGAGGCTGGGACGGAGACATCTCCCACTAGTGGACAGGCCCTGGAGACAGCCAAAATGCCCCCAGGCTAAGGCTATACTGTGCTCTCTTGTGCAAGAAAATATGCAAATGAGGCAAAGGGGTGAATATTGCTGTGCCTCATTTGCATACTTAATGAGCGGCCATTTTGCGCAAGGGGCTTTTGCGCAAGAGCTGTTCTGCTGCTTTTTTTCAGGCAGAACGGCTCTTGCACAAGAGGGGGTTTTTGCGCAAAAAGGAGCTGTGTAGATGGCAGATCGGTGCTTTGAACCTTCCTGCGTCAGCCCCCTGGGCACGGCTTCCCTGCTGCTTGCCTCTCGCTCGCCTGTCCCTCTCCACTCCTTGCAGCAAGAGCCATCTGAAGGCAGGTCAGGATGCCATAGAAACCCACAGCTGGCTCAGCCTGAGCCCTGGGAGCCAGAGCCTCTTTAATTGCAGTGGTGATGGTCAGACGGGGGAGCTGGGGATCTAGGCCCCAGGAGGTGAAAGGATCCCAGAGCTCAGGCTGCCTGAATGGCTCCACTTGGTGCCCCTAGACTGAGCCCCGCAGGTGTAGCGCAGTGTAGACAGACCCTTCCTGCCATGTTTGCTCGGGGCCTAGTGCAGCGGGTTCCAGAACGGGACTGGCTGGTCCCACAATACAGAGGAGGACTGTTTAAAGAAGCCGTCACTTGCTGATGGCTGGAGAAGAGGTCATCTCAGAATAGGGTAACCGGACTCATTGCTACTTCCCAGGGTCCTTTTCCTTAGTGAGAGTAGCAATGAAATCCTGTAACCTCTCCTGGGGCGTCTGCATCTGGCCCCAATTCCCACCCTTGCTTAGCGCAAACCTTGAGACAATGTCTCAGACACAAGATTTTTAAACATTGCTCTCCTGCTGGTGTAGAGACTCGGGCTGAATTAATGTGGCACAGGAAGGTTAACCGCCTCAGCCTGGGATTAGTGGCTGGCGTTTCAGTTCTGCTCCCAGGAAGGCCCAAATGAAACGCTCTTCACCAGCACAGACATGGTCAGGGCACTGCAGAGCACAAGCAATGGGGTCAGAGGCGGGCGCTTCCGCACTGAAAGGCTGCCCCAGCTGTTCCTCGCCAAAGCCAAACAGTTCTTAGTGCAGACTTCATGGGCTTCATTTTTAATGCCCTGCACGAGTTCAGAGTTGGAGTGCGAAGCTGCATTCGCTTTATACCATCCACGTTTAACATGGGCAAAGCTTTCCAAGGCTGCTCTCGCCTGTTGGCCACACGCTGGCTTTTGCGGGCTCTGTGGTAGAGGCTTGCTTACAGTTTCAAGCCTGCAGTTTGAGGCATGTGGGCCGGACAGGGCAGCTGCAGCCTAAATGAGCATGTAGGATGACTGGGGCAGAAGTGGGCCTCAGAGAACACTCCCCTGCTTACATAATCCTGTAAGGACCTCAGTAACCCGGCCGGCCAAGGGGCAGAGACCTGGCCCAGGGGCAGGGGAGGGGCTGAGCGTCTGAGGCCTCTGCTGTGCAGGTCAGAGGAGAGCCGGATGGTCAGTCTGGCCTTAGTCTACAAGTAACCTTTCTGAAGTTGACATAGTCAGGAACGTGCTGGGGGGGGGGGGGGGGTGATCACAGCTGTGCAGAAACTTCACTTTTATTTTGGGCTGGTGGGGCGCAGGGCCCACCTTGGATTACACTGAAGGCTTGCTGGCTTTCCCCCAGGAGTAACTGGAACAGAAATCAAAACCCCTCGGGTGCAATGAGCCAGGCCCAGCTGGTTGCGTCCCAGAAATTGCACTGCACCCAGTAAGCTCTGCAGCGGGGGGGGCTTCTGGATCCCAGGGCTTAGAACTGAGTCTTGGACTCAGAAAGATTTTTAAAACTTACCGTAACTGCTGAAATGAAAGGTGGCACAGAGCCTGTTGCTGGACCCAAGAGGACATGGACTCCCTGGTAGGCACCCTGTCCGCCCCCGCCCCTTCATGCAGCCAGTGCTGATGTGCTTTTTGTAAGTTGTCAGCATGAATGAGGAAGAAAGGAGGGATTGTGCTGGGTGACTTTCTGAAGGGGTTTTACTCGGAGAGGCTCTCTGAGAGGTGCAGTTTTGGTTTCTGTTCTAGGTTACGCCAGGGGGGATTCTGTACCAAAAAAATTAAAAATCCAGCCTAGATTTTAGTATTCTGCACAAAGCATCTCTTGTCGAAATAGAGGGTGTGGGTCAACCCACTTTCAATTATATGGGGCGTTTATTTCAAAATACCGCTCAGCAGTGGCATAATGAGACAGACAGATTCCTCCGGGGGCAGTTAAGGAAACATCTAAAGCGTCCCCGTTCCTGCGTCTCTGCTCCCCAGAGCCCTTCCCCCATCCCCTGCCGCCAAAGCTCAGCTGTGCCCCTTGCCTGCCACTGCATCACCCCCGGGGGCGGGGGGGCCAGGGCAAGCCTGGGGGAATCAGGCCTGCGGGAGGGGCCACGAGCGCCCGAGAATGGGCTCAATTCCTCCCCCCCCCCCCCCCCGCTGCGTCCCACCCTGGCCGGTGCCCTGCGCGCCTGCTCCTGGGGCTGGGGGGGAGGGGGAGGGGTCGCGGGTGCCCCCCCGTGGCTGCCCGCGCCGCACAGCTGCTCGGCCCCCGGCTCTGCGCGGCGGGAGCGACTGAGGCGCCCAGTTTTGGGGGGGGTGGGGGGAGGAATCTATTTATAGCCGCTACAGCCCCCCCCCCCCCCGGCCGGGCGGACACGGGCCTGGCCGGGCCCCTTGGAGGCCGCGGGCGGGAGGGGGCGACCGGGACAAGCTGGGCCCGGCTCCCGCAGGGTCCCCGCGCTGGAGGGGGCTGGGCTGCAGCTTGGGGGCGGGGCCTGGCGGCATTGCCCCGCCCCCCCCCGCAGAGCAGCGCCCCGGCCGAGCCTGCGCAATTAACCTGAGCGACCGTGGCCGCCGCCCCGCTCAGCCCCTGCGGGTAGGCGGGGCTCAGCCCCCGCGGGCCAATCAGGCGCGGCTGCTCTGCCGAGCCGGCCAATAGGGGCCCAGAAGGCGCCACCGGGGCTCGCAGCCGCCTCGGCGACCCTCCTGCGGGGAGCAGCGCGCGCCCCCCCCCCCCGGCCACTTCGCGGGGCGGGGCTGCAGCCCAGGGGGGCCGGGCCCTAGCAACCCCCCCGGCCCAGCGTGGTCTCGCAGCCAGGCCTCCCACAGGCCTCGTAGCCCTGGCGGCTGCCCCCGGGGCGGGGCTGGGAGGCAGCCAGCGGCTCGCTGCTTGTCACGGGGCTGGCGGGGCCGGTGGCTGGGAGCCCAGCGCGAGCACCCACAGCTGCTGCCATCCGTGGGCACAGCTGGCGTGCTGGGTCCAGCCTCAGGCCACAGCACCACCCCCAAGCTCGCTGGGCTCGGGCCCACCCCTGCAGGAGGCACTGCAGGGCCATCAGCCAGTCCCCCCCCACACACACTGGGCTGGACTTTTGCTCCGCACCAAACCCCGGGGCCCGCTCTGCTCCCCAGGTCTGGGCCCTGCGGGCCGGGTGCGCGGGATGAAGGAAACGCCTCATATAGCGCTAGCTGCTGGTGCCATCTTTTGGGAGAGTCGGCACGAAGGGACTGGCCAGCAGCCTAGGTAACCAAGGCCTCTTGAGCCACCAGCCCGACAACAGTTGGCAGTAGCAACGCCAGCTGGCGCCGCACACGCATGTGCCTCCCTCCGGCTCTCAAGCCACAACCCATCGCTAGGCAGCTGCCGCCCAGGGTCCTTAGTGCCCAGCTGCCAGCCGGGACCACGGCTCCACTGGTGCGCCCTGGGCAGCGAACTCACTTCATTCCCAGCCCTGGCAGAGCATCAGCTCCCTCCCCCTCTCTGCCTGTGGCCCGGGGCTGATAGGCTGGACTCACTGTGGGGGGCCGGTTAGTGTGCAGGAGCTGGGGCGGCCTGTGCGGTCAGACTGGACAGTGTCCCTGCTGGCCTGACTCCGGGTAGTCGCTTTGGAGGCTGTGCCAAGGCAGGAGGCGAGTTAGCAATCTCACAAAGTCTGGCTCCTCCCAGACCTGGGCTGACAGCCGGCGGAGCCACTGGGGCACTGCTGGAGAGCAACGGCAGGCGCACCCAGGACAACACCCTTAGCTCTGCTCCCATCCTGCCCCAACGGCGTAAGGATCCCTTTGCTACGGCTCAGTAGCTTTCTGGTTATAGTTCCAGTAGCCACAAAAGGGGGGCTGTCGTGTCACAGCCGCTCATGGGAGGAGGCACCAACATGTCCAGCACGTTAACCTGCCCCACCCGCCAGGACATGGCCTGGGCCTCACAATAGTGGGGGAAAGGCTGGGCACTGACAGGTGAGGCTACCCAGGAGACAGTAAGAGCAGGGAATGGAACCCACAGGAACTCCCAGCCCAGTGCCCGCCCTCGTCTCTCTCATGCGTGACAGGCCTGGGGCCAGGCAGGCCGTGAAGGGTGAGCAGAGCGTGGCACTTAAAACCCCGGGACTCTCCAGCCATGGAAACAGGGTTGTGCTTTGGCAGAGTGGGGCGCCTCATTACACACGTTATCCACCAGGGGGCACCCGCACAGCACTCGAGTGCAGCTAGTGGCTAGAACTCCAGAGCGGGCCCTGTGGCAGCTCCGTGCCTTCCAGGGGTCAGCTCAGTCTTGCAGGTGAATGCTGACCCGCTGGCATGGCCCGCCCTGGCATGCCGCGCTGCGCCAGCCTCCGCAGCCCTGGCAGCCAGGTTGGGCTGGAAGCTCTTTGGGGACAGGACCATCCTTGACTCCACTGACGAAGCTAACTGGAGCCCTTAGGCACGGCTAGACTCCAACCAGCTACCCCAGCAAAGCGTCTCACGACCAGAGACCCTTTTGCTAACAGCTACACCCACAAGGGAAAAGGGCAAGTGATCTCATGCAGCGAGAGCCAGAGCCAGACTGAAGTGTACAAACAACTGAGGAGAATCCACACCCCACCCTTTTTCCCCCTCCCCAGGTTAGGAGGGGACACGCCCTGCTACACAGGTCCATATGTGGCTCTGCATCTCCTCCCTTGACGCAGCCACTGGTTGCTGCCAGTTGCTTCGGTTTTCAAAGCAGCATTAGCGAAGGACACAGAGTCCTTTGTTGCCCTGCAGCTCTTTAGGAGACAGCATGATGCTCATGCCTCAGCCTCCAGCTACCCCCTCGCTTTGACATAGGCACGCCTCCCCCTAGCGCACTGCCTGCGGCCATGTCCCACTGACATCGCTCCCCGCGACGCCTGGGAGTAGCCACTGGCTGCACCACACCTGAGCTCAGGCCTCAGGGCCAGATTTTCCAGTGAGCGCTGCAAGCTGGGTGTACGCTGGGTGGTGCCGAACATCCAGCCCTAAGTATCCGAGCGGGAGCTGCTGAGGGACATTGGGCCTGACAGGGCTCTGGCCTATTAAACTCTGAGCCAGTCGGAGCAATAAGGCCAATGCCTGAAGCAGCAAGTGGTTTCCTGCACTGAAGAGCCAACAATGAACAAGGCAGCTTGCATAAAAGCCAAGCTAGCCTGCTGAGAGCAGGAGTTGAGTAACACAGGAAGGAGTGTTTATTACAACATCCGAATACAGACATCCAATGCATTCACCCACAAACTCCTCCCACCAGAAGGTGGCAGCAGAGCACACGAACATCACTTCTCAAAACATCCCGGTGCTCGCTAATCCGGACAGGCACCGGTGAAATGGACCGACTCAGCTGAGGCTCCGGGGGAGCCGCGCCCCTACTGTGCTCTTCGGGCCATCAACATTTCTCGGATGTTATCTTCAGCGTCTTTTACGCTCCGCTCCAGGTATGATTTCCTCTGCTGCAAAGTACAAAATCAGAACAGACTCAACAGCCGTAGCCCCTGGGCACCACGCTCTGGGTTGGAGCAGGAGCTGAACCGCTTCCCATGGTAAGTTATAGTGCCGGGGGTGAATCCTCCCCCAGGGAATCAACACTCACATCACCAGACACGCAATGCGGACATGGGAGGGGGAGGGATCATTTGGGCTCCATGCAAGTCTCAAGTGACCGTCAGTGAAAAAGGGTCCCAACACAGACTGATTCAGACACCAGGACAGTTGAAGATTAAAACTACTCAGAAATAGCCTTCCTTACGTATATTTTGGGACTGCACGCTAATGTGCATTTCATTCCTTTACAAACCTCATATTTATAACTGTCATTACATCAGGAACAAAGGACTGAGAAGAGATTGTTTAACTTGATTGCAGTTTGTCAGACATTCATAAACCTCACATCCTGAGCATGAAACAAAGGAAAAGAACAAGGAAAAGAAAAAGTACTTCTGTATTCCATTCCAAAGTACCTCTGGTGTATTCACAGTTAAAGAATCACCTGGCAGAAACCCCCCCAAGGCCCAAAAAATAATCTATTCCCACTCAGATAACACTGGAACATCTATAAAACCCTCTTCTGGCCCAGTCAAGTTTTCACAAATTGGCGCACTTTTGGTCCCCCCTCTCAGACGTATTCTAAAACTCCCTAACAATCAAAATCACCCTGAGTTAGATTGAATTTGGCATGGAAACAGATAGAGATTGCATCCCAGAAATAGGAATTCAGGCAGTAGCATTTTTTCCTCCTCCTCTGGGTAGCCCTAGCAGACGGGAGTCACTTCCTTGGACTATTCTCTTTGGGTTTCCAAACAGCAGACAACCCTGGCAAGTCTCCAGAGCCGCAGACGGCATTCTTGTGGGAGTGGAATGAGCGCTGAATACAAGAGGCAGAACTCTAGATCCAAACTCACTTCATTAACAGACACAAGGAAGGCTCAGGGAGGCTCCGGAGGAGCCTGCCTTTCAGAGGAATGCCCCATGCTCTCTGAGGACACTGGTCAGGAATGTCACAATGGAACCGTAAATTGTTTTAAAACCCAACAGTGGCCAGCAATGTTTCCTCTAATTTTTTTCCATTCATGTGGGGAATAAATTTTGTTCTGTGCACCAAGGCATGACTGGATGTGCACCACCAGTAGGAACATGCTGCCAGCTGCGGATACTCTGCTAATCAGCTGGGCAGCATTGGAATCTCTCCTCGTAGCCACCCAAGCGCTTGGCTGCCAGGGAACACTGGTGACCAGTGTCAATAGCTGTCTCAGCCCTCGTTCACAGCTGCCTCTCACGCTCTACCCCTTCAGAATTAGGGCCCCCCCCCCAAGTGACAAGCAAGAAAAATGGCCTATGGGCACTCTTCAGATCAGTCTACTGCCTCCTAACCAGGGTGGGCCTAGGATGGTCAGTTTTGTGCAAGTAGGAAGTTAATCCACTGTCTTCTGATTACCGAGCTGCAAGCTCATGCCAGACAGAGCCTCCTGGGTTTGCAATGAAAAGCAAACCAACCAAACCTTTTGCAATGCCAGCTACTCCCTGGTACCATGCAGGGCAGGCAGTAAACCCTGAGTCCCAGGGCCGGGGTGGCCACATTTCGGCGGGCGGAGGCGGGGATTAAGGACTGTGAGATATGGTTATTGACGTGACTTGGCGCAGAGCCAGGAACTAGCCTGCTTTAGCATGGATACCAGAGCCCTAAGCTTGAGCACAGCTTAGGAAAGTCTTACCACTGGGTCACAATCCGACACAGGACACTTGAATCCAACGTTCCCTACAGCTGTCAGCCTCCTCCAGTCCCACAAGCCCTGAGCTTACATCGCCGTGCAGACACACGCTGAGGAGAACCCCCCAAAGGAAACACAGGGGCGCTCTCAGAGGCTGGGACAAGCTGCCAAAAGGCAGGAAATTCCAGGGTAAAGCTCCAGACCAGACAGTCTCCTGTCAGGCACTGCCAAGACCGGCGGGACTGGGAGCTCAAAGGCAGCAGGAAAAGTCATTAGAATGTGGTGCCGTGACACAGCCCTGCCTACACACCTTGTGTGCACTCTCTCCCAGCCAGACTCCAGCCAACAGCCGCTACCGCTGGAGCCTGAGTTCAACCAAGTACAAGTCTGCAACCCGCGAAGGACAGGTGTTAGCCACAGCCAGGCAGAGAACAAGTGCCCAGTCCTCTAAGTCTATTCCAGCCATGACACCAGGGGCCTCTGGGTTTCCCTCCGCCCACCACCGCCGCGGAGAGCGCCCAGGCATGAGCTGCACTAATCCTTAGCCCTTGTGCAGCCCCTGCTCCAGAAGCGAGGTATTTGTACCAGCGTGGAAGCTGAAGGGGACGGGCGATGTGAGCAGCCCACGGGCAGGGACAGCGTGTGCCAGAGCTGTGCTCAGAACTCCACATCCCGTCGCCCCGGTGCCAAAGCAAGGTGGATGTGGCTGGCTTCAGCTCACACGATCCACCCCGAGGAAGTTACTCGCTAATCAACTGTTTTGTTAGCTGGTGGCTTACGCAATCCCCATTTGTCCTTCCTCAAGGCAAATTTCTATGAGAAAATGTCATTTTTGAAACTTGCCCTCAACAGATGCCAAGTGAGGAAATGGGGGGGGGTCGTTTCTATCGCTGTCATTAAAACACCCATTTCATCACAATGCCACCACTGTCTTTCTGCATACGCTCATGGGATTCGAACCTGCCCTTGGGAAGGAACCCAAGCCCCCTTTAGGTCTTGCTTCCGCTGAGTAAAAGCACAAGGGGCGCTAACCCTGCTGACACGTCGCTGAAGCATGCATACTTGGGTGCTGATGGGAAGGCACGTTTCTACGCTCCCCGCTCAGGGCCTCTCCTCCCCCAGCAGCGGGGCTGCCCTGCTGGTGAACACACGAGGCGGAGCTGAACACCAAAGGGGACATTGCTCGAAGAGCCAGATCAGATCAATTCTCAGGTCTTAGGCGCTCTAGATTCAGGTGAGAGCACAGCACAGGTGAGGAGGGTTGAACACGCCTTCGCTGTGCTCCCACCCGTCATGTGGCTCGCAGGATCCAGTCCCATAACTCAGAGGGGCTGCTCCGTGCCCCTAGTCAGTCCTGAGGGGCCTTGGTGTCTCCCCAACACAAGGATGTCTTAGCACTTGTCAGTCCTCTCCAGGAGGCCGGTGCTCTCAGAGAGGGCGACACTGAGATCACAATGCCAGCAATGGAACCCTAGGACTCAGCGAAGTGGAGGCTTGTGCCGCTGGAAAGGGAGATGGAGAAGGCTGGGGAAAGACGGAGCCAAGCGAGTCCAGAGACAGCGCTGCAATGTGTCACTCCTCCCCCCATGGAATGGGCTCACCTGCAGGGGAAGAAGTGACGCACTAAAAGCCCAGCCAAATGAAGGTAACGTTCCAGCTACTTCCACTGAGGCGCAGCCAAAAGCACCAGGCTGTGGCAGGCTCATTACGTTCTAAGGGCCAAGCTCTAATGAAGGGTGTGGAAGGGAAAGAGGTGTCCTTTCGCCTCAGACTGGCAGGATGCTTTCTGTTGAGGTCATCACAGGAGCAGTATCAGGAACTAGTGTGTAAACCCCGCCTCATTCTCCCATTACTGAGGCCTAAAGAGGAACTTGGTGCAACTCTCTGGTCCTCTCTCTTCTGGGGACAGCAGCAGAGCATTACGCAGCTGATCCGAAAAACAATTTGCCTGATCAGATCAGTTTTAAAATGAGTCTTGAGTGTACAGGGGCACACTGCTATTAATGAGATCCAATCAAATAAGTGAATTTGCATTATCAGAAACTCTACTGACCTCCTACGACAACGTGCCCATTATCAAAGGCGCCACCACGGAGATCGGTGCTTCCTAAATTGATGGAAGGGCTTTTCCAGCCACCTCCCCCTGCAGCAAGAGCAAGGTTGACAGAAGAATTATCCTGTTGCTCTAACAGCCTCTATACTGGGGCCTACGTCTGATAAACTAGGTCCAAGTACATTTTAAGTGTAGACCAGGCTCAGCTGCTGCTGTTGCAAGGGGAAGGGAGGGAGAATAAAGGGTTAAGTAGCATGAAGAGATTGGGTGGCCAGCTGATGTCTATGTCTGGAACAGAAAGGCTCTCCCCTGCCCCAGTCAGTGAGTGCAAATGACTCCTCATTCAGCTAAGTAAGGACTTATCAGTCGGGGCTCTGCTCCCAAGATAGAGCTTTGTCGGTTTAGTGACGTGGTTCAGTGCAGGCTCCGGCAGGTAGTGTCTGAACTGCAGCATTCAGCAATACCGGTAAATAGCTTCTATCCTGTGTCCCACAAACGAATCATCCAGTGCTCGAAGTGACCAGGGATTCCTGTGCATGTCGATCC
Organism: Pelochelys cantorii; assembly: GCA_032595735.1. Lineage (NCBI taxonomy): Eukaryota > Metazoa > Chordata > Testudines > Trionychidae > Pelochelys > Pelochelys cantorii. The sequence continues at coordinate 40,939,440 of CM064340.1, forward strand.
CAGCGCCTCCCGGGCTTCGTTTGCAAGGAAACGGTTTTCAGCACTTTCAGAATGGAGTTTGTTTTTATGGCACTTGCCTTTCACTGATATTTACAGGACATCCTAATATGGAGGAGTGACCTGCTATTACACCCCTCTGGCATGTGGAGTAGCCTGTTAATTATTGCCCAGCTGAGGAACGGAAGCAGACGGCTGCCCTGACAGCGGCTGAATGCACAAGGGAATTATTTAATGAGATCTGTAGTTCTAAACTTTTGGGCATAGGGCATATTTCATGTTTGATTAAAAACCACCTCTCAGAGTCAGAGCGGGGCCAGAAGAGGGGACTATGAGGAGCAAACCTGAAAGGCTGCATTTGCCAGTATAGCTCACTGCACCACTCACTGATCTTATCTAACGTGCTCCACATTTACCCAACCAGATCCTTTACCACCTCCTGCCTTCCTGTACGCTGAGCGCTCGGGTGGCCACCCAGGAAAGATTCAAATGCCACTCAGCTGATTAGCAGAGCACCCACCTCTGGCAGCAGATGTTTCTACTGGTGGTTCACATCTGCACATGCCTCAGTGCATATAAAAATTCATTCTGCACATGGATGGGAAAAATTAGAGGGAACACTGACCACCTCCTACACTAGCATCTGGGTGGGAATCTCCCACCGTGGTACTATCACCAATGCTATTTAGAGCAGGTCTAGACCAAATGGTGGAAACATCTTGTCTACACTAGAACTCTCACCATGGCTACAACCAGTGGGAGATTCCCCAAGATGCCAATGCCCTCTGTTTCACGTTCAGAGACTGAGTAGCTACAGGGCCTTCCTCCATCTATACTGCTACCTGGAAGGTATCTATGGACTGAACTTGTCAACCCATTTGCCAACTCTCTTATTTCCCTACCACATACTCATGCATACGGGGTTAAAACTAGAGCTGTCAATGAACTGCAGTTAATTCATGAGATTAACAAAACATTAATCATGATTAATTGCACTGTTAATTCCAATTGAAATTTATTAAATATTTTGGAAGCTTTTCCTGCATTTTCAAACATATTGTTTTCTATTACAATGCAAAATACAAAGTGCACAGTGTTTACTTTATATTACAAATATTTGCACTATAAAAATGATAAAAGAAACAGTATTTTTCAATTCACCTCATAAGTACTGTAATTCAATCATTATTGTGAAAGTGTAATTTACACAGATTTTTTTTTTTTACATAACTACACTCAGAAAACAAAATGTAGAATTTCAGCACCTACATGTCCACTCAGTCCTACTTCTTGTTCAGCCAATTGCTCAGAAAAACAAGTTTGTTCATATTTACAAGAGATAATCCTGCCTGCTGCTTATTTACAGTGTGCCCTGAAAGTGAGGACAGGTGTTCACATGGCACTTTTGTAGTTGGCATTGCAAGATAGTTACATGTCAGATATGCTAAACATTCATATGCCCCTTCATGCTTCAGCTGATGACTGATTCTACTTGATAACAATCCAAAGCTGATCATACTGACATGTTCATTTTCATCATCTGAGTCAGATACCACCAGTAGAAAGCTGGTTTTCTTTTTTGGTGGCTTGCATTCTGTAATCTCCGCATGGGAGTGTTCTCTTTTAAGACTTGTATGCTCCACACCTCATCTCACTCTGATATTGGACATCACTTCAGATTCAGCACGTGGGCTGAGCGCTGTAGAAATCTCACATTGGTCTCTTTTGTGTTTTGTCAAATCTGCAGTGAAAGTATTCTTAAAACGAACATGGGCTGGGTCATCATCCAAGACAGCTATAACACAAAACATATGGCAGAATGCGGGCAAAAGAGAACAGGAGACATACAATTGTCCCCTAAGGAGTTCACATAAATATGTTCCAGGTGCACTGAAGAAATATCTTGAGATGTCGACTACAACAGTGCCATGCAAATACCTATTCTCACTTCCAGGTGAGATTGTAAATAAGAAGCAGGAAGCATTATCTCCTGCAAATTGTAACCAAACTTGTTTGTCTGAGTAATTGGCAGAATAAGTAGGACTGAGTAGACTTGTAGGCGCTAAAGTTTTACATTGTTTTATTTTTTAATGCAGTTTTTATACATAATCCTACATTTCTAAATTTAACTTTCATGATAAAATGACTATTACATAATATGTATTAGGTGAATTGAAAAATACTGGTAATTTTGTTTTTTACAGTGCAAGTATCTAATCAAAATAAATATAAAGTGAGCCCTGTGTACTTTGTATTGTGTTGTAACTGAATTCAGTATATTTGAAAATATAAAAAACATCAAAAAATATGTTAATCTATTATTGTTTAACAGCATGATTAATCATGCAATTAATTTTTTTTAAATCACAAGATAGCCCTAGTTAACACTCGTACACTGATTAATGAGCAGACACCTTTCTTTCAGTTTAAATGTAAGAAAACACTGCAGTCTCCAAGACAAGCCACATTCCCTCGGGAATTCCAACCACGCAGGAAATTTTCACTGGCTGTTTTCTTGGGAATAAAGGTGTGCAGGCATGGGACAGAGTACAACAAGGAGAGAGGCACGACAGGGACACACTGACAAGGCAGGAAAGAAAGCCAAGTGGACACCACCTGGAAGCCGGGTGTCTAGCCCTGGGAGAAGCCTAGTAAGAGTGATGGTTGAAACTACGGGGCAGGAGCAAGGGAACAGGCTCCTGTGTTTGGGGAAGCAGGACTTCGTACATTCCTTGTGAATTAACAAAAGTGCATCAAATACCTGACTCCCGTGTCAAATTCTCCTCCCAACAGTAACAGAAGGGAAACAAGGGAGTCGGCAGCAGGGCCCTACATTCTGACTTGCTGCTCAGGATAAACGAGGTAACAATCCATTTTGCCATTTCGTTGCTCCTCCTCAACCATACCCTTCAGGCCTTGTTCTATGTTACTTTTCTTAGCTTTTCCCCCTCATTCTTCGACTGCCTGTCACAGCCCTGGTGGGATTTCACTAGGGCTCTGTCGAGGAGAACTGGTACCTCCTACGTGATCAGAGGTGCAGCCAAAAATAGCACTGGCTGTTCATGCATCCTTGTCATACAAAGAGCTCATGTTAACCTCTCTGGCCTCAAGAGCTGGCTTCCCTTCTAAAGCAGACAGACCACAAACAGACAGACACTTCCTCGTTCTGGCACTGCTTTGCCTTGTCAGCAGTACAACCAGAAGGCTGTTTTAAATACCTACCATTGCACCTGAACATCCTAGGTCTACTCTTAAGAGGTGACCCTGTGTTTTATACCCGCTTCCGGTAGCATGCTGCCACCTTGTTTTGTGATCTAAGCACCCCGGTTTGGTTCCTCAGCAGCTGAGAGCACTGTATTCTATTTAATGCAGAGGCTGCTGCAGCTGATACGTCCTAGAGAGGAAAAGAGCTGCAATTAGCACAGACTGTCTGTCTTGGCAATCCAGGAACGTTTCCTGCATGGGTCAGGTAAACTGGAGTTCAGTTGCACATTCCTCCCGTAAGTTTGATGACACCATCTTAGCAAGAATAATTAAACTGGTGTCATTCGGAAACAGGTATGCTGTCTGCCACATCAAAGCCATACATTCCTAACAGGTGAAAGGGGTAGCATGCAGGTATTCCACTGGGAGGGGAAAAGCTATGACTCAAAAGAGCTCACGGACTAGTTTTAGAAGACTGAAGAAACAGATTTCCTGCAGCCTTGTGTCTTAGATCCTGTCCCTACATGGAGAGAAACCAGGATGGTTTTTGGCTGGATTTTTGCCTATCTATGGAGAATCCCAAATTCTGTCCTCAGGGGAGGATGTACTACCGATGTGTCCACTGGGCTTTTCTCCTCTGGGCACCCAACCAGTGTGGCATAGCTTCTTTTTTCCATTAAAAAGCCCATATTACCCGTCTCCTCTCAGTGATGAACTGGGCGGTGAAAGGCAGAACTCTGGATTACACACTGGATTTAAAGACACGGTCTTATCAAATTGCTTATCATTCATTTCTCACCATTTATGATGTTTGCATTGTGCTGCTCTCTCTGCTTAGACAATGAAAACAATTTAACAGAGTAGTCAGTTTCAACCTCTGATTCTCATGCTCTAGCTCAGTGTTTCAACATGTGGGCTGCAAATATTGCAAGGGAACATTTAAATCAAAACAAAAAGCTCTTCATAGAAATTCAAGTCAGTCCTAGAAACATTCTGCCTAATTTTAGGCTTTGAAAACCCTTGTTCCAACAAACCCTAAATGATGGGTCTGAAGCAAGCTGGCAGCTTGCTCCACAAGCCAGATACATAGGGAAGGACTGGAATCACAGTTCATCCACAAATTCAATTCATATGCTAATGGACTCAGTCGTGATATGGGCTGGCTAGGACACTACCTACTTAACCACTGAAGGTGCTAACAGCTCTGAGTGGTACCCTTCCTGTTTTAGCAACCTATCTATTGACTTCGATTTTTATCTGCTTAGGTGTAAGTACCCATTCTCCAGATACTTAATGATGCTCTGTCTCACACACACACACACACACACACACACACACACACACACACACTTTCCTTTTTCTCCCCCCTCCCCTTCCCCTCTCCTATTTATTTCGAGTTTTCATATCCCCTACTCATAACTCTGGTCATCTGAAGAAGTGGGCTGTGCCCATGAAAGCTCATGATCCCATCTACATGTTTTCTTCGTCTATAAAGTGCTACCAGACCATTTGTTGTTTTTTTCCTTTCCTAAGGATGCTTTCCCCCCATGTCTGTTCCCAAGCACTGCATCACATGCTAGAATATGAGCCTGCCGGTTGCCTGTATTTTATTCTCACGACCAGAAGCCTTTCCTCAAGGAAGGCTCTGAAGTCTTTGGAGATGACTCGGTGCCTCAGATAGTGCCCCTGATGTCACTCATCTTGTGACATGGCCTTTATAAACTTTTTGGCCAAGAGTTTCTGTGGCTCTAAAGTTAACACGTGTCATTTTTGGCATTCCTCAGCGTCTGTGCGGGAACGCTCTTCGGGAAAGTGATCAGTTCCCGAGATAGAGTTGGGCACACACACTTGTCTGGAGAAAGATCTTCCCCAAGTGGGAAGGAAGGAAGTCCTCCTGCCCCACAACCAGGAGCCAGACAGGAGCGGTGTGAGGTTACCCTTACTCTGCAGGGCTGCAGTCGCCATCAGGATAGCTGAAATTGTCCACATAGTCTAGGCTGGAGGGAAGGAGACTTTGCTCTCCTCAGAAAGATTGGCTACCAAATAGAGCATGGAGTGCTCTGTCATCTTGTCACTTACTTGGCCAGAGTGAGAGCTAATTAGCCCAGCAGCGTAGCCCATCGAAGGCTAGGCGGGGCTTTTGCTGCAACATTTCCAGCTAGGGGCAAGTCCGAACGCTGCAGGCGGTAGGCTCCTTTTTGAGCAACTGCAGGAGCACGCCCCAGTTTCCACACTACCCCGGGCTGGAGAGAACCCCACCACACAGGGCTGCGCCAAGGTTCATGCCTTACTGCAGGCTTCTCAAACTTCATTGCCCTGCGACCCCCCTTCTGACAACAAAAACGGCTATTCAACCCCAGGCCAGGGAACCAAAGCCTGAGCCCTCCCGAGACCGGCTGCATTGGGAGGCGGGGGGAGAGGACCAAAGCCAAAGCTCCAGCCACTACAGGCAGGGGCCCAAAGCCAGAGGGCTTCAACCCAGGGAGGGAGCTGGGCTTCAGCTTTGGCCCTAGGCCAAAGTCCATGCCAGCCCCGGCAATCCCATTAAAATGGGAATCATGACCCACAGCTTGAGAACTGCTGCATTACTGTAGCCGATGAACAGTGAGACTCATTCTCCACAGGTCTTCCCAAGCAGCAGGTGACTCTCAGGAAATTCCACCAGAAGCTACTCAAGGCAGAACACGAGAATCCAACTGGATTTGTCCGCTTTGCAGGAAAATATTAGACCCCATCCATGGCTAGCGGCAACAACAGAGCACTGAGGCCGAGTAAAGGATGCCGGTCTGCGTACAGCCGCTGAGATACTGCGTCCAGAAGGGAATGGCATGGACACAACAGAGGAGTCCCAGTCATTTCCAAGGAACCTGCTTCTTTAGAAGGGGACAGCCTGGATTCATTCCTATCATGCTCATCACTAGAACTTCCAACCTAGCAAGAACTGCTCCACACCTGGGAGGTGTGGTGGTTTCTGGAATTAGTCTGTGCACTATTTCTCGCAATACCACCACTAGCACAGCACTGGCACTTTGGCTTGGCCTGTTTGTGCAGCTGGCAAACTTCTCCTGCACTAAGAGAAGCTGAAGCTGTTCTACCTAAAATGCCTACTGATCCCCAAGTCCCACTGCCTCATCCCACATGCATGCGCATAATGTGCTTTGTAAAATGGCTACAGGAAAATACACACAAGAACAAAAAAACCAGACATCAGACTTCCAGGATGGGGAACTTTATTCTGGGAGGCAACAACTCTGAAAAGATTTGGGGACCATTGAGCTGAACATGTGCTCCCAGTGTGACGCTGTGGCCAAGAGAGATTATGAAATGTTGGGCTGCATAAACAAAGGAACCATGAGTAGAGAGGTTTTTTATCTCTATATTTGACACTGGTGTGACTAATGCAGGAATTCTGTGTCCAGTTCTGGTACCCACAATTTGGGAAGGATGCTGGAGAGGATTCAGAGAAAAGCCACAAGAATGATTAAAGGCTTGGAAGACATGCCTTAGTGATAGACTCAGAGTTCAATTTATTTAGCTTAACAAAAAGAAGGTTAAGGGATGAATTGATCACAGTCTGTTAGTATCTGTAAGGGGAATAAATATTTAATAATGGTCTCTTCCATCAAGCAGAGAAACATACACTGAGATCCAATGTCTGGAAGATGAAACTAGAGAACTTCAGATTGGAAATAAGGTGTACATTTTTAACAGAGTAATTAAACTACCACCAAAGGTTCTGGTGAATTCTTCATCACTGGCAATCTTTAAATCAAGACTGGATATTTTCTAAAAGCTCTGTTCTAGGAATTATTTTAGGGAATTTCTGTGGCCTGTGCTGTATAAAAGGTCAAATTAGATCAGTGTTTCTTAAACTTTTTAAGATCGAGGAACACCAAACAATTTTTTGAGGAATAGCAAGGATTTTTTTGTTGGGGGGAAAAAAAAGGAGGTTGGGAGGAAGTTATTGAGAAGAAAAAAAAAGGGGGGGGGGGAGTCACCTGCCGCAGGACACAGTTTAAGAAACACTGAATTATATTATCACAATAGTCCCTTCTGGCCTTGGAATCTAAGAATCTACCCCAGACCAGCTGACATGGTCCAGAGAGAATAAAATCAGGAGAAAGATTCGGCAACGTACGAAAACATGCGCTCGCCTTCTCTTTTTACCCTGGCATTCTCTTTTTCACAGTGTTGGCAACACACAACAGCAGTGCCGTAAGAGGATGAAACATCACTCATGTCTGTCGATGGGCACTGCTCCTAAACTTGGAAGCACAACTATAATTTCATCTGAACAACAAGACTTACAGGTGTTTGGGAGTATGGATGAAGCCTTCCTCAGCTGCAAGGCAACAACTATGCTGCAGAACTTCGGCACCAAACCTAAGAAAACTGACCAGAGCAGCTTCAATATATGGGGCAGCAGAAATGTCCTCACTCTGGACTCAGCAGATCTATTACGGGTTATACTAACCCACCTGACAAAACAACCTTGAGAGTGGGATTATCAAAAGACCTCACCATTGATCTAGCTCTGTTCCTGAGCAGTGAGGCCAAATTCAGAGTGCTTCTGAAAATCCCACCTTGTAATCTGAATATTTGCTTCAATATTCTGTGCAGAAGTCCTTTACAAAACAGAGTCCTGAAAAATGTAGTAAATTCCTCAGTTTTGCACTTTGGCTCCTAAAATAGAGCTATGGCTCAAGTCAGTAATGCTGTCAGAACAGTTCCTGTCATGAAGACCTTGTTAGAAAAAACGTTACCACCTCTCGCGAGGCGGGGGGGGTCAGTAGGGTGACAGCAGAACCCTTCCATTCACTGCCATGCTTGTCTCTGGTGAAGCCCTGCAGCAGCACCACTGTCGCTTTGTAAGTGTAGACGGAAATAATGGATGACTCCAGGTAAAGAGTGAGAAAGGGAAGGCATGTGCCAAGAGGCAGTTACCCCGACACCCTGAGGACATTCCTGAGGACTGAGGTGTGGTTTAATGATGCTGACTCAAGGCTGGGTCAGTTCGGGACACAGGTAAGGGCATGCACAGTAATCTAGACAACAAATAATTATTTCCTGTTCCCACCTGGGCTGGGGGTGGTGGGGGAGGAAACACAAATTGCCCCTGCAATAAAGTCATGGAGTAAGGAGCAGTGAGGTGTGGCTGGATGGGCCACAGTGACTCAGAGGTGAGTGCAGAGATATTAGTCCCATGAGTAAGAACAGCCTGGGTGAGTAACGCTATCCCAGGGAAAGCCCTGAGGAGTGCTGCCCACTGCCTTGGACAAGGTCTCTCTGCCAATTCCAAACTCTCCTTTTAATGTGCTGACCCTCGGCTTCCAAAGTACACAGAACGACTGCAACGACAGCTTTGGGTAAAAGACTTTTTCAACTGATTCATAAAAGCAGGCTCCACTCCTATCAGAGGAAATGGCAATTACTCCTCCGCTATCACCACTTCCCTTGAGAAGCTAAAAATCATTTAAAAAAATGTGGCCAGAATTTTTAAACCTGGGTATGGGTCCTAACTCTGGACCAGACCCCTAAGTAGAAGCAGAGTTCTTTTGTTTCTAGCCTATTTCACATTTTAGCTCTCCTTCACTAGAATTCAAGGCTGATTTGCAAACAATGCAGAGATGATTTTTTTAAGAGTTATAGAAACATTTCAATTATAAAAGTTTACAAAATCTAAATTCAGGGACAAATTTGACCAGAGACCATCCCGTCAATAAGCTATCAGAATTCTTTTGAAATTAATTTATCAGCACATCCTTTTCCTAGTTTCAAATTTACCACATGTTTACACACCTAAATAAATAAAGATAGGAAAACCATCAAAGGTCCTAAAGATAAAACAACAGTGACAATATGAAAGGGAGTGGAATTTCAAACTTCTGACTGCATAAAACCTACATGTTTATTTTGTACCATTTACAGCTCAAGGGAAGGCTGGCTGAGTGAATTAGTAATATGATAATAATCAACTTGCAAAATTTTCCTTACAAAAATCTCTATTATGAATGTTTATTCCAAATTAAAGGCCCTCACCCTGCAAAGGCATACATACTAGTAATTGTATAGATATTGGTTGTCCAATTGAACTCACAATGGCCAAAAACAACATTTAAAAGTCTAGATCTCATGATCTCCCAGGGCTAAGCCAGATCCTATTAAAAAGATGTAAGTCTCCTCTTTTAAATGATCTAATTCTCCTATTTCTATCCCTACTGGGTTTAAGGTCTAATACCTTGCAGCCTGTTACTTGCATACCACTTAACTATGAGCCACGCTTTGCTGGCAATTTTAAAAAGCCAGACCTGCTTTTCACCTGTGCTCTGTGTTTGAGACCAGAAGTGATCTAATGCATCAACCCCATGACAGCAGGCCAGAGAAACTGACCTCCTGGCTGCATCAGAATTACTATGGAGCAGCTGAGTCCCTTTCAATGCGAGGCTGTAATCATGCAGTACATGGATCGCAGGTAAAGCTACCTCTACCTCACTCATCCTGCTCCTCCGGGTACCTGGACAGAGTCAAATCTGGAGGACACAAGCAATAAAGAACTTAGTGCAGCATTAACTTTTCCCCAGCTCTTGCAGCACTAACTAGAATTAATCCAAAGTAGTAAAGCAACAACCGAATGACACACATGCTCTGTAAAAGAGAAAGCTTTGCTCTTTGATCATGCTGCTTTCAGAGCCCTCCAAATTCTCCAGCTGGTCACAAAAACATTAAGACAAAAAAAGTGGCGAGGGATGGGGTTGCGGTGGCTGTGCTTTTCTGTTGGGCTACGAGGGCTTTTTGGAGATGCTCTGAGTATTTAAAGGGAAGGCTAGAAAGTGGGCTCCCCTCCCTACTTTACAGATTCTGATTATATGCTGGAATAAACTTCAGCTGCTTTCTTCCTGAAAACCAGCAACTACATTCAGACTAGATTCCTGCTGGCAGCTCTCCCTGCATGACGAACAGGCGCCCTTCCATAGGAGATCCGGCAGTGGTGGGGACTTACAGGTGGCACCAGGGACTAGTGCAGGCTATTACACTGGGTATATAACTCCCCCCCCAACAGAAGCACAGAAATGAGAGCAGGCTATGAAGGTGCCACTCGCCATATGCAGAGAACCACGACTAAAGCAATGAAAAAAGGAGTTAGTGTGGTGCTACCCCCATAGGTTCTTCCCTCCACGAGCTGCCTGACAATGTGGACGGTGTAGGGAGGAAGCCTGGAAAGGGATGAGCACAGGTTAGCTGAAGCCAGGGAGACCATGTCTGTGTATTCTACAATCGTGCTGTCAACGTCCAGCAGTGCCCCAGGTGCACTTTCCTAGGGAAGAATTCTCACAGGTGGACATAGTTCTGTGACCAATTTTTCTAGAAAAGTGGAGCAACCCCAAGACAGAAGCCTGCATCCATGCTGGTAACAGCAGCTGGGAGTCAGCAACGTGTGCTGGCGTAAAGGGCTCCGAGCGAGCCCCAACGCCCAAGATGTACCTGGATGAAGTCAGTGCTGAGAGCAGCGAGACCACCACAGACACTTGGAACAAGTTACACAGGGCTTCCACCAGCTCCAGCTGCATGAGCCAGCCAGGCCTCTCAGACCAGTCAGGTACAACACAGATAACCTCAAATACCAGTTGAGGCCAGTTCAGCCAGACCACCACAGCCCTGACTAGCTTCCCAAGGGCCAAACAAGTCCAGACTTTGCCAAGCCATGGAGTGGCTCAGCTGGGAAGCTTAACAATTGGAGGAGGCAGAATTCTTCCTGGAGCCTTCCACAGCACCATCATAAATAGCAGACTTTGGGAAAGTCTAGAAACAATACAAGATATTCCCAAAGACGTCGAACAGCCAAATGCTGCATGTAGCATTGCCATGATCTGCACAGGCCTGTCTATGCAATGGCTATATGACAGGCTGGTGGCAGCACCAGTTCTGCTCCATCCGCATTAACAACACTGGAGGACACGGTGCTCAAAATACCAGCAGGACCTCTACACTAGGGCTCCCAATGTTGCTCAAACTGTAACTGTACTGGTGTACAGTCCGGTGGGAAGAAGCATTTACAAGCTGTCCATAATGCAGCTAGGGCCAGAGAGCCAAGAACACAGCACTCAAGCAAACCAGCACTTCCAGGCATGCTTGGAACCGTTCTTAAAAAGGACAGCCTGCTTCTCATACTAAAAAGGAAACAACGTGCGCTCTAAATCCACTAGAGAATAAAACCACAGAGATGGCAACGCTGGAGAGGGTCGTTCCCCCCCGGAAGAATAAACAGGGACAGGCATCATTCTCCTCTGTTTATTTTTAAAAAGCCCACACACCCAGACCACTGCCCTGCTCCATGGATCAACAATGGGATAAGCAGCTCGTCAATGGTAAATCATGGGATTAAGTGTGGTCCAGCTCAGTAATAACGCAACATCAGTCCCTTGTGGAGGTGGTTTTGTGGCCTGTGAAATGAACTGAGGGTTCAGACCAGTTTCCAGGCTTTCATATAATTAAAGTGCACTCCCCATTGGCACCAACGTTGACAGTCTCTGCATGGAAACCAAGGGATTGCCCAAAGCAGAGAGACCAGGCTCCCCTCCCACTTCTGGAGGTGGCCCTTCAAGAGCAGAGTGGAAGCATACTGCCAGGTGGGGGAGAAGCCATCACTGCTGACAGAAAACTTCAGGCCCCAAGGGACCTGTCGCAGCACTACACGTGCTGATGAAATTAAAAGAGCTTTGTTCTCAGGTAGCGTGGAGTAGCCCAGGCAAGTTCAGAGACTACTTAATGGACTGATCGATAGAAAGAAGACGCTACTAGTACCTTATACTTATCTTAGGCCATTCTTTTGTCTAAAGGCCCTGAGGTGTCATCAAATATAATGGACCCAACACCAATTCTGGTGAGGGATGCCTGATGCTTCTTTTACAGAAGACAAACGTGAGGCACGGAGAAATGCTAGTCTGCCAAGATCACAAACTATGTCCATGGCAAAGGCAGGAATAAAACTTCTGAGTCATCACATTAAACCTCCCTATCCATTAGATCCCACTGCGGTGGAATCACCTTTTCCCTTTTATTCTACCCTAAAGGAGCCTTGCAAAGCTCCACTCACCCGCTTGCTCAAGGAGACTAATGGTAGTAGGTGAACAAATACTAGGTTCTACATCATCATGAGAAGGGGGGTGAACAGATCTTGAGCATGGCTTGGGGACAATTTTACATGGCTTCTCAGAAGCCATACCCCAAAACTTCCGGCCTGTGGTCACCCTTTTAGAATGCTTTTTTATTTTCCTCTGGTTTTCCAGGCTCATCACTTTTGCTGCCGACAGACTCTGAAGACTTCACTCTAAAGCAGCAGTCAGCTTCCCACCCCTTGTATATGTGCATAGAATATTCATGGTTGGGAAATGAGAGACACACAACAATGTTCTTGTCAGCACTTTAAAAAAAGAAATCCCATTCAACAAGAATGGAAGCAGGCTGCTTGTGCCCTTTCTATGAAGGAGCTACATTCAACAAGTGGCACACAGTGGAGAAAGCTGTCACAGGGCAGCCTCCCCCGTATTTGTTATTTTTAGCAATTTACTCTGACAACGCCTGACAACTAAACATGCCGAGAATAGCGGGAGAGAGGGGATTATCAGATACTACCAGTGAAAACACACAGCAGTAATCACTTCCTCCACACTGAAGGAAGAATCATTTTCCATGTCTTTCTAACATCACAGAGTTTGGTCTTTTTAAAATGCCACATTTAAAAACAGAATTCATCGAGCCAGACAATGGGAACGGATAACACTTCCTGAAACAAAGCATTGTTCCACCCCTAGCATATCGTGTTTCCTTAAAAACAAGGGAAGAAAAACATGACTAGGTTTTTTTCCCTAATACTGCACAAACATTGCTGAGCTAAAAAGAGCCTATGGTCACCCTTTTAGAATGCTTTCAAAATAGAGTTCACACACGCCAAAGATAGTTAAACGTAAGAAGAGAATTGAGATCATCAAGGCTGGAAAAATCCAATTGCTACTGGTGAGCAGGAAGCTCCTCTTGCAAGTATGTGAGCCCAGGGCACCAATCGCTGCAGAGTTTAAAGAGGCTGGGTTTGGTGCTTTCTTGCCTTTTGGTCCCAACCTTGCAGGCACGTACTGTACAAGCTCCTCAAGCGCTTGCAGGATTGGCCCCTGCAATGGCAAAGATCATTGTCAAACGTCCACTGAATGTTCATGGCCACCTTTGGGTGTGCGGAGTCAGGTCTAGTTCCCCTGCCACAGCTCACAGCTTTGCCCTGCAATAGAGATGCCTGAAACTCACAAGAATCCCAGCAGTTCCATGAAGCTCTTGGGCTTCAGCTTTGTTTCCCCACCACCACCTGGAGCAGTGGGGCTCAGTGGGCTCAGGCTTTGGGCCCCCTCCTGGGGTCATGTAGTAATTTTTGTTGTCAGTAGGGAGTCATAGTGCAATGAAGTTTGAGACCTCCTGCCCTAGAAGAATGAGGTACCCAACTCCCCTAAGACTTTCAATGGCAGCTGGAGACCTAACGCTCATTTGCACTTTCAAAAGCACACGCAAAATGTGCAGTTTTTTAGCATGCAAAGTCCCACCAAAACTCAACCCACCAGGATTTTACTATTAATTACTGAATGGAGCTAGGAGCACTGCCTATTTAGGTAGCCCAGCACTCATTCACAAGACCAATTTCGGTTACTTAAAAAACGTTGCCAACTTTGGACTGACATTTGCCACACCAGGCCTCAGGCTTACCTTTTTTTGGGGTGGGTTGGTTTGGGTTTTTTTTTTTTGGGGGGGGGGAGGGGGGGAGGATTTCAGCCAAACTAATTCAGCTGTTTCCAATGTTATTGGAAATGGGTTGTGTTGGGTTTCACTCCCAGCTCTTCCACAAACAACGGTACCAACCACGACAACCCGAGAACAGTAGTGTAGATGTTTGAGAACGTGCTAAAGTATCGTTTTGTAAATAATTATTTTAAACACACACATCAAATACACAGCCCTCACAAAGTTACACTGTGGCCCTCAACTGCAGGAGGCTATGGACCGAAGGTAGGCAGTTGAGGACAGAGTCTGCACTGAAGCGCAGGAGCTGTGCCACTATCGTGGGGGTGGCGATGGGGTAAAGAAAGCACCAGCTGGCATGGAAGGTAAATCCAACCTCTGAAATCGATTCACATGTAATAACCTAAAGGAGGGGATTTTCACCTCACCACTTTTCTCTCAGTCTGATATTTTCTTTAGGATAACTTAGCTGAATCACTAAGATCACTTAAGTTTCACATTCTTTCCTCCCTCCATCACAGGCTGGTTTCAGGAACAAGAGAAATTCCCTGAGATCACTTATCACTGGAGTAGATGGAACGTGGATTCAGGCGTTTCCCTGGAAATTCTCAGCTCACAGGAAGCATCAATGTAAGACTTCAACCTTTCCCCCAGGGAATCCCATGGCTCTCCATGGAACAGCCAGCTTGAAGGGCAGTTAATAGTGGATATGAATCTTCATTCTAAACTAACTGTAGGAAGCTGTAGGGAATCTGACCCCCGTATCAATGGCTAAAAAGGAGACAGCAATGTAACAGGCAGCCACTTTCCCACCCCCACCTCTTACTAAGGCCAGTCGCTGCTTTTGTTAAAGACACTTCAGTGCCAGTAGCCCTTGGCCAAAGGCAGCTGTAAGCTTCAAAGAAGAGAAAACATCCATCAAGCTCTGCCTAAGTAGAAGGTTATAATTTATGGGGAACTCCACCCACTCTGCTTAACCCAGCAAGTTGAGAGTTCAGCAGGCTCAGCCCCATTTCCCACAAGGAACAGGAACAGATGGAGACCTGCTGCTGAAGGTTATAGTTGGTCAGTTTTCAACAAAGTCTGGCAAGATGAGAGCCCACCAGAAAGGCCTATCAACCAGATTCCATTCAGCTGTAACACTAGGACTGCATCTAACCAGGGACTTTACCACTTTCTTTTCAGTCCCATGAGCTTTTGGGGATAAAATCCACTTCAGAAGAGGAGTTTTACCCATGCCAGCTTATGACCATATGCATTTCTGAGAGTCTCTAAGATGCCACAGGACTCCTTGTGGTTTTTCAAGTTACAGACTAACACCGCTACCCCTCAGACTTCTCAGTTCCAGTGTAACTACACCTATCAATGGTGAAATGCTCAGTGAGCGGTAACAATGCCTATGTCCTGTAGACACTAGAACTTACCCATCTGAAAGCACAATTATTACCAATGATTTAAAAAACAACAAATAGTCTAGCAGCATCTTAAAGACTAATAAAACATGAGCTTTCATGGGCACAACCCACTTCTTCGGAGGACTGGAGTATTAAAAGTCCCAATCCAAACGCCTTCCCTTATTTATTCTTGGATTGGGACTTTTAATACTCCAGTCCTCTGAAGACGTGGGTTGTGCCCACGAAACCTCATGATCTCATCTACATGTTTTGTTAGTTTTTAAGGTGCTGCAGGACTATTCGTTGTTTAAGTTTTTCCAGTTACAGACTCACTCGGCTCCCCCTCTGAAGCTTTATTACCAATGATGTTAGTCTGAGAGCACGTGGGCAAGACAGAAACAGAAAGTTAAGGGAGGTGTCACTTGATCCACAGCAATCTACAGAATTTCAGCGTGTTCCCCTCTGTGATGTGGTGGGCGGACTCGCTGTCCCTGGTTCCCAGCTTCAGGTATTCTGCTTGGCAGAAATGTTCATACTATATTGTGACTAGAAATTGGTCAGGTTGGGTAACATTGAACCTCTCTAGTCTGGCACACATGGGGCCTGACCGCTGCTGAACCAGGGAATTTGCCGAACCCCAGGAGGTCAGTATTGTCTGGCAGCATCACCAACAATCCCACTGTTTGCTGGCTCAGAAGACATGTCGGGGTAAATTAGAGCTCTATAACAGCACAAAACACTGAAAGCCTGAACTAGTGGCTGGAAACAAACTTTATGGGGCTGCAGGAAACTTGGACACAACCATGATCAGTGAACATCCAGCTAACTCAAACCATGCAAGGCCACAGATGTTGCTGGACCAGAGCGTGCTGGACTAGAGAGGTTCAACCAGTATTGATTATCAGCTTAGTTTATGATGTCAAAAGAGTTGTAATGAGGCACTGATTAAAACATCAGCATGCAACCAGAAATTACTGGAATCCATTGGCAAACACTACGTAGACAGTTACACAATAATGTTATGTAATGTATGTTCACTACAATACTAACATTATTTATTACAAAATCTTTGTTTTTAGTTTAGTCTTGATCATTTTTAGATACCCAGCTATGGGGATATCAAGAATACCAATTAGTAGCTGAATCTTTAAAAAAATCCTCTGCAGAGCCCTCAGTTGCAATTTACATGCTGTAAGAAGTGCACCCATAAAATGAAATTTGCAAGGTTGGAAAGAAAGTACAAGAGAATTTAAAAAAAGTCAAAGATTTCAGGACAGATGCTGACAGTGGGTGAGACTTGCCTTATTCTAGTTTCCACGGCATGCATTTGGAGAAGAACATCTGCGTCTTCTGCAGTAAGCTGGAAGCCCAAAGGTATCCATTCAGCAGAGTTTCAACACATGAGATACAGCATGAAGCAGTCACTCAGTGAGTAAGCTCCCTTTCCTTGACAACCCAAGAACAGATTGCAAATGAAACATGGAGGGTGGCTAGAATGACTTCCCCAGAAGTAACCAAGCACTATCAGAGCTTATTAAGTGCTGTTAAATACCAAGAAGGAGCAGTTTCAAAGCTACAGGTGAGCCGACCAGAGCTCATTAATATTATGACAAAAGCATAACATAAAATATACCACTCAAATGGATACTCTGGGTAACGATTGGCATGAAGCCTTCAAAACCCAATAAATTATCCAAGGGTCCATCAATCTATGGGATCCCGTTAAGAAAAAGAGACTAACGATACGCTTGAATGCAAAGAAGGAAGCCCAAGTAAAGGTGACAAAGACTATTATAAAGCTAACTGCAGACATGTTGGCAAAATGAAGCTATTGCCTCCCCGTGGTCTCTGGAAATTTCTTCATAATTTTCATGAGGAAGCTGACTCTAAAATTCCCTTGTATGCCATCAATACCACCCAGAGTTGCTACTAAACTCTAGATCTTTGAGTGCTCTTTGTGAAACACTCCCTTAGACTTCCACCAGATGCTGGTTTTGTGTCTGTTGCTGGGGTACAGAATCACTGATTATAACTCAGAAGTGGGTTCCTATCACTTAGACCATTAAAAATCACCACACTGCCAGCTACAAAGATCAAACTATCTTACTGCATTTGATTCAGCCTCCAAAGCCGGATCTTGCCCTGGAAGTGCTCAGAACAACAGAGAGTCACTGAGGAAGTGATAAATCACTGGAGCTTATCATGACACATTTACCATTTGAAGATCAACATTAGAACAACACCTGCAGAGGAATGCAGGTGAACGTTTCCCATGATGCAGAAAGAGAAAAATTGCCACCAACAAGGGATGCATTTTTACCTGCTATCAAACTGATAAATTATCAAGCAAGGGAATAGCTTTCAGAATCGGAAAGTACATTCAAAACAACCCTTTAATAACTGCTAAGCCGGCATGACAGCAGGATGGGGACTCATTAACATCACCGACATTGGGTCTCATCACTGACTGTCGAAGCAATGAGGTCACCCTTGCACCCTGGCTCAGAAATGACAGCTGTAATTTGCAAGTGCATCTTTTACTTTATTCATGGAGAGAGAGAGAGAGAATGTTCTATAAATACAGTGTTAATTTTTTGTTGGTAAAACCCACTTCATCAGATGGACTGGAGTGGAAGTTACAGAAGCAGGAGCATATAAGGGAGAAGTTGTGTGCGTTAATGAAGATAATCAAGTCAGGGTGGAATTGGGTGGTCAGGTCAGTGACCCCGTTCCATCCTGACTGAATTAGCTTCATTATCACAAACAACATCTCCTTTATGTAACCATACATGCTTCTGTAATTTCCATCTGATGAAGTGGGTTTTACCCATGAAAGCTGATGCCCTAATCAATCTGTTAGTCTCTAAGGGTATGTCTACACTACTAACCACCCTAGTTCGAACTAGGGTAATGTAGGCATTCGAAGTTGCAAATGAAGCCCGGGATTTAAATATCCCGGGCTTCATTTGCACCTTGCCCGTCGGGCGCCATTTTTAAATGCCCTTAGTTTGAACTCTGTGCCCGCAGCTACACGCGGCACAGAGTAGGTAGTTCGAATTAGGATCTCTAATTCGAACTACCGGTACACCTCATTCCACGAGGAGTAACGGTAGTTCGAATTAGAGATCCTAATTCGAACTACCTACTCCGTGCCGCGTGTAGCCGCGGGCACAGAGTTCGAACTAAGGGCATTTAAAAATGGCGCCCGCCCGGCAAGATGCAAATGAAGCCTGGGATATTTAAATCCCG
The DNA here is from genome assembly GCA_032595735.1 of Pelochelys cantorii. Lineage (NCBI taxonomy): Eukaryota > Metazoa > Chordata > Testudines > Trionychidae > Pelochelys > Pelochelys cantorii. The sequence continues at coordinate 40,958,063 of CM064340.1, forward strand.
GGCTTCATTTGCCACTTCGAATGCCTACATTAACCACCCTAGTTCGAACTAGGGTGGTAGTGTAGACATACCCTAAGGTACCACAGGACTCTCTGTTGTTTTTGCAGATACAGACCAACACGGCAACCCCTCAGACTTTTCACAGTGTTAATGTTTTTCTCCAGAGCATAGGACAGCACTGTTCATCTGCAATTCTCTTCTGCCCTTCACTGCACAACGAAACAGGCACAGTCCCAGCTTGAACAGACCTGACAACCCATACCCGCCAATGTCCAAAATGCAGTCAAAATGTTATCTTGCCTTTCATCAGCAGCCCAGCTAGACTGATCTGTTCTCGCCTTTCTGCTGAAAACTGTCAGATTTCAAAGGTTAGGCTGTCTCCCTCAAGGTGGATGCTACCTTTATTAGGATACTACTATAAGAAAAACGTGCTCCCACATTAAAGAGTGAATCATGGTGCCATTACGGCTGCAGGCATATCTCTGTAATTGGAGTGTATATTTCTTTTCAAAGACATTATAGTTAAAATATCATAAACATGAATGCCAATACCAAGGAAGTGCAGATTTAAGGTTTTTCTATGCAAACATAACAGCCACAGCTACTTTAAATTTGCCTCATCCTATCTGCCATTCTTTGGATAAAAATGCCCTTTACCACATTCAATTCTGTCTTTAAAAGGAAAAAGACCTAAAAATGGCACATTCTTACTCTTCCACTCTGCTCCTTAGGTCTGTTCTGAATCATCCCCAAGTACTTTATTGAATGAAACACAAGAACCTGATACTCAAAAGTAATGAATGGATGCCACATCCTCTGAGTTTCATGGGGATTGGGATTACTCAGCAACTGAAAAATCAGGCCACACTTTTTTTTTTTTTTTAAACACTCTTTTTAGTGCTACATAAGGCACATATGACAGTTGGATTCTTTTCCATCTCCCACTTCATCAGCAGAACTGCTAATTCAGTTCTGACTGCAGATTATTTACTGGTAGAGATGCAAAAGACAGATCATGTCTTTGATTCTAAATTGCACTTTCAGAGCACACAGAAGAAGGGTTTTGTTTTTAAATTCTTTGCTCAAAAAACTAAAGGGCAGGGTTTCTTCTTATTTGCATATCAGACACATTAACAAAAGACATAATGGTAATGCTATGGAGCATTTCTACTCGCACCCATCTGAAGAATTAAATGCAAGGAGCAAAGCAGTTGAATCTGATCTGTGCCCAATAGACTGGCCAAGATTAAATGGTTACTAGATCCTGTTGCAGCAGTCTGGACTTGCAAAAGGAAATTAACTGAAATGACTGTGCATTTCCTACATATTTCTGTATCCCTCAAATACAGACATTAGGTAAAATGTCTAAATCTTATTAATTACTTCTAGAATAGATAGGTATTTTTCTAGCAGGAGGGCCTGTTAATATTACAACCTGACAGCTGCTGCATTCTACCCAAGAGAGAGCAATGTTTCAGCAGCGGGTAGAAGTCCTAGTGTTTTAAGACCCTCTTTTAAGAACAGCTCTATATAAATACACATGAACCTCTTTAATCTGGCATACCCTGGGAAACAGAGTGCGCCAGATTAAAGATTTTGCCAGGCCAAGGAAGGAGTGAGGGAGATAGGGCAGGGCGCTGACCTGGTGCTCCGAGTCCCCTGCCACTCCCAACCCACCTCCAGCCACCATAAGAGCAATGGGGGAAAAACCTCTAGTCATGCAGTGATATGCTCTGCCATTCTCCCAGATGCAGGGGAGAAGGGGTAAGGAAAGAGAGGAGCAGTACACAGAGTTGCTTCTGCATCTGCTGGCCAGGTTCTGTACCACAGGTGTTCCCAAGTTAGGGACACCCGAAGTATGGAGGTTGTAGTGTATATGTAAGGGAAGCAAAAGACTGTCATGTTGAGTTTTCTTAAGGTACCGCTTTTAATATCACCTTCATTTACCTGTAACTCACCTCAAGTTCTTTAATTTTCTCTTCTGCTATTTTCTGCTTTTCTAGGAGTTGGTTGTGAATTACTCCCTTGGACTGAAGAATAAACCTACAAGTGTAAAAGAAAAGAGAAGTCAGGCAAGTTTACTATGGTTGCAGAGAGCTAAACTGCATCAATCAAATGTTACTCACCCTCCCTGTGCTCTATACAGAGAGACTGCAGACAGATTCATTTACAGCACAATAAAAGCTAATAGAATTGAACACTCAATGGTTTAGTGAAAGTGGCCCAGACTTTACTCAATTCAAGACAAACTAAACACTTAAATGTAAAGCGTAAAAGTTGCTGTCAACCTTTTCTGTCCCGCGCACTGTTACCAGCCTTCTATCTATCTTAATGGTCTTAACATTTAGCGAAGACACTGAAGTTGCACAGCCTATAAATGAAATACTGAAGATCTGAACCACAGACATGTCACATAACTGTTCACACATACTACTGGGTGGCACTCGGACACCAACTAACTTTTAGGTTTCCATGCACATTCTGTATTTTATGATCTCCATTTAAGTGTTTGAATACAGAGATACACACTAGTTCTGTATGTCATGACACTTGGATATTTTATGGCACATGGACGGTCTTCAGTAAGATATATATCTAAGCAAGAATCATTAAGGACTTCTTCCTCGAATTGGTTATGCCTGGAGTCTGACTGATCTCTATGCTTAAGATTAGATCTGGCAAAACTCAGAATCTCCATTCCGTGGGAAATTCTACCATTTAAAAAAAGTTTGCATTTTGATTCAGTTCAAAAATGTAACTTTCAGTTTCCCACAGACAAGAAATTCTAAAAAAAAAAAAAAAATTGTTTTTTTTAAATTAACCATTTCGGTTTCATTTTTCTAAATGAAACGGAGCAGCCAGTTGCCTTCGCCTCCTAGGCTGATGCCAGAGGATGCCGGTGAATTTCCCACTATTAAGCAGAGATCCTAAAGCCCTGGGAGCCATGACTCCAGCCGGAGCCCAATCTCGGGGCAGTCCTTTCCCCTGAGCCACAAACTTGAAAGCCCTGAGGTCCCTGGCCTTAGGACATCTGCCATGGAAGGGCTCACCCAGAGCCAAAGGAATCCTATCTGTGTTTTGTCAGAAGTTCCTTGAACCCAACGCATTTCTGAAAAATATTTCAGGTTCCACATACTGGCATTTTCCAATAACCCTTGTCCCTGACCGGTTCTAGTTAAGCGTCAGGTATTAACGTTTTAATGGTCATGAATCTGTGTAATGGTTGGGATAAGGCAAACCCTGGCTGTTCTCACAGTGGAGACAGATTTATGCCTGTTTGGGTGCCCTTAGCTGTGTTTCACAGTTTCCATTGTTTATTTTTTTAAAGTGAACTTGGAATTCCAGTGCTTTCTAAAGTTCAGTTTTGTCACATTCATTTTTCTGTAACAGAAGCTGCAGTCACGAGCGTCTATTTTTTCCCATTTCTACATTTATAGTCAAGTTATGAAGAAGTTTCGTATGAATTACAGATGAAAGTCACAGCAAGCTTGTACAGCCATCAAAAGAACGCTGCCCCAAATTGCTCAGACACACATCTGAGTAACCACGTGGCTCTTGTCTACTCTCAGAATAAGACACCGACTGACAGCCTGCAAAGAGGTAAAGGCTAACTGAGTTCAAATAAATTTTAAGAACCTGACATAGCTTCCTCCAGCCCCTCCTCTCACACACAAGGAATGCACAAGCAACACATTAGCCTTTTCCCTACTTAGAAAGTCACCCAGGAGGATTAAAAGGAGCCTCCATAGTTCATACCATTGTGTTCAAGGTCCCTCCCCGGGCTAACTAGTGTCTGGGACCACGTCTTCATGCCAGGTGACAAGTACTCATGTGGAACAGCGAAAATGAATAGCTTTACATGGACCGTGCCAGACTACATGCCTCCTCTGCACGAAGGCTTGAACTGAACGTGTGGCATAATCTCCCATGACTAATGGGTATTATTAACTTGTTTATTCAGGGCCTGGAAAATGAACAGAACAGAATCAAAGAGAAATGAGGATCCCCCACACACATCTTGAAAACGGTACCCAACACCGGCAACCTGAGGATGAACCCTAGGTGAACAATGCCTGCCACCATCACAGCCCTGCAGTTACAGGAACAGCTGCATGTAATGTTCACATTTTGCCAAATCATGCTTTCCTTAATGTGATTTTCAATCGCACTTCACGGTGCTTTCCTTGATTTTGTTACACTCTTTTCCTTCCTAGCTTTATAATTCATGTGGCAGTTCTTCCTTCTTACGTAATCCTCAATATCTTCCTCACCTCATCCCTTTTCTGTCCACTCATGTTTGTGTCGCTTCTCCCTGGTATCACCTTTGCTCCCCAAAAATTCCTGCTTTCTCTTTTTATGTAATGTATCCCACCAGTTTCTCCCTTTCTCCACCTCACAGCCCCAACCTCCCCATCTGCTCAGACACTGGTAACATCTTCAGGCCCTAACACTCAATAGCCAGGTAACTAAACAAAAAGGAGGCTTCTGTCTCTCGATGCAGTGTGCCTATGAGAAGTCCCGGCTACCCCTGCGCTCTCTGGAAAAGGAAAGGCCGCAGCATTTGCAACGTGGCAGCCCTGGATCCTGTAAAGGATTCCATTTCTCAGTCTCCAACTATTCGATTTTGATCAATCTGAAGCTCTCACATCCTTTGTAAAGTTGGAAAAGAGGGAGCGCACTCCCCCTGCTTTTTTCCCCCCATACTGCGCTCTTTGAGGCAGGGACTCTGTGCTGGGTTTGTAAAGCATCCAGTAAGATCCTTGTCCATGCAACTCCTAGGCACTACTGCAATACATACAAATGCTCTTTTGCACTTGACAGCATCATGGCTGCTGTAAGGGTGTTACGGGGGGGAGAGGGGGGAGTGGCTTCACTTCCTTACACTCTTTTTGGGGTGGACCTCACCAGTGAATAGATCCAGTACCTGCTCATTTGCTGTACATAGCTTTCCCAGGTTGGAGTAGTTCAAGCTGGTCATCTTCTCTGTTTCACTGCTGCCCACTAGGTTCTAAATAAGGAACAGTGAAAACTGACAAGATTCTGGTCAATTTTCACTGTGATGCAACTTAAGAAATCTTTGAGGAGCAGCAGTGGAAGCACTGAAGTTCTCTAGTTAGACTGAGGAACACTACAGAGCACTCTAGAAGATCTTTGCAACTATAAGGACTAGAGGATTGCTTTGTTTGTTTTTAAATGGAAGCTTTGATTCTACTGCTGTCAACACCATTCAACTGAGAAAATATCCTCCCTGGTTCCTTTCCTCAAACTAAAGCTTAAGAATGTACATTGGCTGCTATCAGTGAAGTACTAGTAACCAACGACCAACATTTTCAAATTGAAATATTAAAGATAGAAAACTATATCTACATTTGGCCACCTGACTGGCCTGATTTTCAGAGGTACCAAACCCTCAACAACTTGGTTATTGATGTAGGTGCCTAACTTGCGGAATTCAGCTTCAAAAATGTTGGCTAAAGTTTTCAGCCAATTGAGGCCACCAGAGAAAACAGGGAGGCCTACTCTATGCAGCCATATAAGGAGTATTAGATTAATTTAGCTACAGGTTGAACCTCTCTAGTCCAGCACCCTTGGGACCTGACCAGTGCCAAACCAAAGAATTTGCCGAACCACGGGAAGTTAGTATTTTCTCGCAGCATTACCAACACTTCTTTAAGTGACCACGTGAAACTTACCCACATCAATGATAAGTGGACATCTGGCTAGCTAAAATCATGCTGGACCATGGATGTTGCCGAACCACAGAGGTTCAACCTATATTAGTAAATTAGTAATATTGGCCCCAAGTTTGCAATTTCAATTAATCCAGCTAAGCACTTAGCTGGATTGTTCATTGTTAAGTAGGGGAGAAATGAAGCACTAATGTTTTTGGGCAGTACTTGCTGTAGTGGGTGACACTGATTTGTATTGCTCCCCTTTAGATACACGTATTACATTTCTTGAACTTTTAAGTAATGTCAAAGAACCCTAAAAAGTACGGACAGGTATTTTCTTCTGTGTGTATACAAAAAGAAATATTCTAGACATGTTAATTCAGTGCAGAGTATATGAAGAAATGAAACAGCTGGTAACACTGCAGGGACTAGAATATTTAGAGTGTTTGTTTTCACCTAGCATACAATGTAAGGCCATAGGAGTGTTTGAAAGCAAGGGACAGACTCTCAACTGGTGTAAGTGAAGTTAATGGACCTATGACAGTTTACACCAGCTGAAGATGTGCTCTCCAGTACATGACAGAAAAACAAAGCCAGTGAAGCTGACAGTTGTCTCCTTTGGAAGTGTGAGGTTGAACTTGTGAGACTGAACCTGACTGATATTAGCTAGGCAGGGGGAGAAGGCCCTGAGCAAGGCTCTTCCCCACTCGTGTCTAGTGTCCTCAGGTGAGGTCCCACCACTCAAGAGTTCTTAAGCGTGACGGTGATGACTGGAAAATGCCCGGGTGTGCATGTTGCTGTACAAAACAAATATCATGGCAATCCCTGCTCCAGAAAGCTTCTTACCTAAACATGGGTCCATTAGGGACTGGGAGGAGGCCAAACTCATTTCACTGGTTTCCTTCTCCAGAAGAAAAGCTTTCTGCTCCTGATTAGAACACCCAGAGCAAAAACCAATACACACTGCAGCCAAACAGCCACCCAGAAAGAGTTGTGGATTTCCCCTTTCCAGCTTAACTAGCTGTTAATTTTAAAGCCTACTAACTTCCACAACTGCTCCTCTTACAAGAGATATCCATCACTCATGCAGGAGGCTAGATTCATCAAGTACTGATGTTCCGTTCATTTGGTCCAATAAAAATAAGGCTGCAAGTTTTTAATAGAAAAACAGCTAAGTGTTCTTGTGATGATCTGGATACATAAAAGAATTGCTAAGGCCATTAAGAACTGATAAAAATAAATAGGGAGTCAGCTTAAATATATTAGGCTTTTCTGGTGCCACGTGCGAGATTCTGTGCACTGTTCAACACAATCTAGACTGCCAGCAGCACAAGCAGCTCTTTACTAGAGTGTTTGAGTGTGAGACACACAATCTGAGACTGCTCATGAAGTGGGCTCTAAAGACATAACATGTATCAGAGGAACAAAATAAAGTAATAATATTCTAGCACAAGCAAAAAGAGAAACCACCACAGAAAATCTTTCAAAAATTCCCCACTGATTTATATTTTCCTCCCAATAATCCTCTACTAATCCCAAAGAAGGATTTGTGTATCTTTAAAGTCGGGTGGAGGTTCCACATTGCCCTTAGGATTCCTGCTGATGGTCTCCTCCGGACAGTTCCCCCCACTTCCAGATGTGACATTACATATTTAAATAATGGAAGGACATATGCTGGCAAAGATAATTTTATGTCCCTCCCTCTCCAACACAGCCTTCAGGATCCAACTAGTCATCAACAATACTATAAACTCTGTCATTTGCAGGCCTTGTGTCATTCGCACATACTGGCAAACACACCCTCATACTGACGTTCACACAGAATATTTAATTCCATAACCCACAGTTTGTTTGTGCCAGGATCTACTATTTGACTTACAAAACAGCATTACATCTTAAAATATTTAAACTGTTGCTAGATGAGGTTATGGGGACACATGTTCACCACAAATCAGTGCAGAGTGTACTTTTCACAGCATACACGTTAGCATGGGTGGACCATGGTGACACTGTAGGTAAGTTTGCCTAACGCTTTCCATTATGAGCCCCTGACTTCAGCTGATTAGAATTCTGCCATCTTCCAAAATGTTTCATGCCTCAGGCAGATTTCTTTTTTAATTTTACATTCAGTAGAAATTATTCAAGCTAGTTCTGAGAACGAGCTAAGGGAGGCAATAAGTCGTGCTGCCAATCTTAAAAATATTTTCTACCAGCCAGGCCCCCTCCTGTTCCCCTCCCCCCACCAAGGTTTGGAGTAGGAATCTGAAGTTTGGCAGATGGGTTATCCTGGCATCAGAGAGGTGCCTTTTGTTGTCCGAACGAGAACCCATTCATATGTAGCCAAATTATAGACCTCTAAAAATTACCATTTGCACATGCTCAGTAGGGCGTGGTAATGGTTTGGGACTAAGGTCACTGAATACTCTGTCCACACATAGCATAACTTCCAACCACACCGAGCATGCTCCTGGGTTAGGGACAGTACTGCAGCTGCCACCCCCGTGGCCTCGACAAATGCAGACATTAGTAAGAAGGGGTGAGGGGGCATACAGCTCTCCTTCCTGCTTTGGGAAAGCTCCTCTTTCTGCTTCAACGTACTCTCATCGCAGGGACAGTGTGCACCAGGAGAAGACAAGTCCTAGCCTGTGTCTATACTGTAAGTATTGTTGAGGAAAAGTGCCTTTTGGCAACAAAACCACATCCACACTGCAACAACTTTTGTTGGGGAAAACAACCATTTTTGTTGACAAAAAGCTTCCAGCCCCAAAAGGGACTTTCTTCTTTTTCCCTCCCTTTGTTGTCGACAAACATGCACTATAGACACCTTGCAGTGGATGAGGTACTCCACACAGGCTGACCTTACTAATCGTGTTGCCCTACGCAGCCTGAGCACCTGGACATCCCCCGCCCACTCCACCCGGTGAGCAGGCTCAGCATGCAATGGCCTCATGGCATCTTGCCGGGTGCCCATGTCTGGATCACACCGAGCTCTCCCGCACCTGGAACGCCATGGAGTGTATAGGGAAAGGAGTCTGTTCAATCCCAGCTGCGAGCGACCTGTAGGAACTGGGACACGTACAGGCACATTTCTCCATCCTTGTGTGAAAAGGGGTGAGAGCGGGACATGCTGCAGTGCAGAGCGAAGATTAAAGAACTCAGACAAGTCTGTCATAAGGCCAGGGAAGAGAACCGATGCTCTGGTGCTTCAATGAAGACCTGCCACTGCTATGAGGAGCTGGATGTTATCCTCGGTGGGGACCCCACCTCCACCGCCAAGAGCACCCTGGATACTTTGGAGGGCACAGAAGGCAATACACAGAGGACTTAACTCAGGGGATGAAATTGTAGACGAAGAGGTTGCGGTAGATGAGGACCGGTTAACGTTCACATCCCTAAGCACTAAGATTCCAACCAGACCAGTGATTCATGCAGGAAGACAACACATGGTTCCATAAAACAGGAGTTTGAGTTATTCAATTCACTTAAAAAAAAAATCTAAAAAGTTGCAAATAAAAATATTCAAAGAATGTTAAGACTGTGAAGGAAAAGTTGGGAAATGCCAGAATTAACCACTTTATCTCAGTTCCCTTGTGTATACACAACCAGAACATTCTTTAAACACAGCTTTCTACATGTAATATATAAATATATAATGCAATAAATATATTATGGTATGCCACACAAATATGTCATGTTCTGACTAAAATGCTTTGCCTGACACGTGTAATGCTGTAGGCCAAGATTTTTTTCCAATCAGCCCAAGCAATTTGAAAAGTTGGGCTAAGCCCAGTCATGCCCTTATCTATTTAAAGATGCTTTTTAATGCTGAACTCATGCTGCCATTCAAGCTTGAGAGTAACCCAGTGTGGGATTAGAGTACGTACTGTTCAAAGCCAATGGAGGAGAGGCTTCCTAAGGAGCTAGCTGTTTAGGAGATGATTCCTAAACAATCCATATTGACTGGAACAGAGGTTGTCTGAACAGATTCCTCTCCCTTCCCTACATATGTCCATTTAAACGCTAATAATAATTTGCCCATGTTAGATACTAGTTATACACCCAGCAAGCTTCAGTTTTAATTATCTAATTGAGGAACAACTACTAGTCGTAAATTCAAATACAACATTAAAAATATGGTAACTCATCAATATACATGTTTTAAACACTTTTATACAAGCTCCCTCTTCATATCTAGATCTTCATATTTTGTCAGCCTGGTTCTGAATATCTTATTAAGCAGCTTAATGTTCCTTGGCTGATGCATTTGAGTCATCTCAAGCAGATTAGATGGGAAGTTGTTCCTGTGTTTGCTGCTATGAGACAAGAGGCAGCTAATAATCAGAGAATTCTCAATACAGCTAGACTCCACTCCACTTTAGTCCAGTCAGCAAATATTTTGGAGTAAAAATTCATATACCATATCAATGTCCCATTACAGGCTAACAAACTTTAGCCAAAGAAGTTTCTTTGCAATTCTCTGCATTTGTGGATGGAAATCAGATTTTTTTATTTTACTACTCTATCTACAGACAGGCAATCAAATCATTATATACATATCAAGATTAATGAGCTATTTGGCAGTTTTAATTTAAGTAGTGTTGGGGCAACAACATTCACACGAAGTAGTATCTGTGCCCCCTATATTTGGATTAACTACTGGAAGTGCTCCAATTTTACTTCTATGGGGACAACAATGAAATTGTGTATCACTGTCAGTGATAGCCTATTGCTCTTAAAGGACTTAAAGTGAGGAACAGAAAACGCCGAACTATTTACATTTTCAAAACCACGTGAGGTATGTCAGGAACAAGCATACCTGTCCTATCTGATGTGGGAATGTTATTTGTCTTATACCTGTACCAAGTTTACTTTAGCTTTCACTTTATTTTGGATCTGTCAACAGTTCCAGCATATTAGATTACTTCATACAGAAATAGTATCACAGCTTCCAAACTGCAGTTTCTGCATTGCTAGACACTTAACTAGATGGTAGATTTATACCATTGTTCATACTTAGTTTCTTAAAAAAAGCAAGTAGTGGCTCACCTCTAAATTGGTGATAAATATAGTATGAGCAAAAACAATGCTACAGTAATTAGGCTCAGCTTTTTAAAGGGCACCATACATTCTTTTCAAAGGCTAAATCAAGATTTACTGAAATTGACTGATTTGTGTCTTCTTGTGATGGGATATATATACCAAGCCCACACTGAATAGGCAAGGGTTAATTAACTGCTATGGGCCCATTCAGCCAAATCCCACTACACCTGCATTTACTGCCAGGTAATGAAGGGACAGTTAAAAGGGAAGGAAGAGAGCTCAATTACTGGCGGAGCAGCAAGGAAAGCAGACCTTGCATGTCCTTTGCGCCTGGAGGAAAGGACCAGCCCTGCATTCACGCAGGGACTGTGAACTGCCAGAGCCCTTGGAAGGATGGGAGGCCTGGCACAGGACTAGCGAGTGTGTTTTGGACTGTTCTCCTGGTTTTGATGATAAAAGGTTATTGGCCCAGCTGGGCTACCTGGCAGGGCCTGAGACTGTTATAGGGATCCACTACCCAAGAGAAGCATGGGGAAACGGCTTCAACAATTTCTTTCACCCTGTAGTTTTTCTTGAACCCTCAAGAGCACATGGTCACATTTCCTTTTTGTAGTATATTACCTGAGCAAAGATAAAAAGATAAATCTGTGTTGGAAGTGGAAGAAGATCATTCCAAATATGATTTGTTAAAAAAGGGAAATACAGCCCTTCATAGTCAGGAATCACCCAAATCCAAGCAGTTCCCTAATCATTCTCTCATCTAATTTCCTGTTAAACACTACAAACAACAATTTTTAGCTAATTAAGCAGAGAAAATACAACAGACTCGTGTCTAACAGTTCTAACAACATACTTCAGATAGATTATGCAATATGCTTTGCTACAGACATCCAAAACTACATGCTACCAGGAAACATGCCTTTTGCTCCTTGGCCATGGGATAGATGACAATATAAAAACGGAATTCACTGTGAACAACCAGTGCTGCATCTGACTTGGACAGCGAGGCCCGGGATTATTAGCTTTCCCATCGTCATTTCTAGAGGTGCTGCTGTCATGTATCCCAATTACAATAAAAGCCATTTGAGAAAAGTTTGTATAATTTTCCAAAAAACAGCAATAAAATACACAGCGGAGCCTCTTGAAATTAAAAGGCTAATAGCCAGAAGAAAGAAAACAAGCAAAAATGAATATGAATGCCTCCTCATCAGCACCTAAAAAAGAGTTCTCTCTTGAACAGCGTTTCCCATGAATTAATCCATCTATATATTTTAGAAATGTGCATCTGAGCGTCTGTGAGTCTATTCAAGAACTCCTCCTATACGATAAGAGTTAGGACCACCACACTTGGTATGAAGCTTCTTCTTGGTTTGGTTGCCCCAGGACATAAGAACATAAGAACATAAGAACGGCCGTACCGGGTCAGACCAAAGGTCCATCTAGCCCAGTATCCTGTCTGCCGACAGTGGCCAGCACCAGGTGCCCCAGAGGGGGTGGACCGAAGACAATGATCAAGCGCTTTGTCTCCTGCCATCCCTCTCCAGCCTCTGTCAAACAGAGGCCAAGGACACCATTTTATCCCCTGGCTAATAGCCTTTTATGGACCTAACCTCCATGAAATTATCTAGCTTCTCTTTAAACTCTGTTATAGTCCTAGCCTTCACAGCCTCCTCTGGCAAGGAGTTCCACATGCTGACTACACGCTGTGTGAAGAAGAACTTTCTTTTATTAGTTTTAAACCTGCTACCCATTAATTTCATTTGGTGTCCTCTAGTTCTTCTATTTAGGGAACTAATAAATAACTTTTCTTTATCGGCCCTCTCCATACCACTCATGATTTTATACACCTCTATCATATCCCCCCTCAGTCTCCTCTTTTCTAAACTGAAAAGTCCCAGTCGCTTTAACCTCTCCTCATATGGGACCCGTTCCAAACCCCTAATCAATTTAGTTGCCCTTTTCTGAACCCTTTCCAAGGCCAAAATATCTTTTTTGAGGTGAGGAGACCACATCTGTACACAGTATTCAAGATGTGGGCGTACCATAGTTTTATACAGGGGCAGTAAGATATTCCGGGTCTTATTTTCTATCCCTTTCTTAATAATACCTAGCATCCTATTTGCCTTTTTGACCGCCGCTGCACACTGTGTGGAAGTTTTCAGAGAACTGTCCACGATAACTCCAAGATCTCTTTCCTGATTTGTCGTAGCCAAATTAGCCCCCATCATACTGTACGTATAGTTGGGGTTATTTTTCCCAATGTGCATTACTTTACACTTGTCCACATTAAATTTCATTTGCCATTTTGTTGCCCAATCACTCAGTTTGGTGAGATCTTCTTGGAGTCCCTTACAGTCTGCTTCTGTCTTGACTATCCTAAACAGTTTGGTATCATCCGCAAACTTTACCACCTCACTGCTTACCCCTTTCTCCAGATCATTTATGAATAAGTTGAACAGGATTGGTCCTAGGACTGACCCTTGGGGGACACCACTAGTTACCCCTCTCCACTCTGAAAATTTACCATTTATTCCTACCCTTTGTTTCCTGTCTTTTAACCAGTTCTCAATCCAAGAAAGGACCTTCCCTCTTATCCCATGGCCATGTAATTTACACAAGAGCCTTTGGTGAGGGACCTTGTCAAAGGCTTTCTGGAAATCTAAGTATACTATATCTACTGGATCCCCCTTGTCCGCATGTTTGTTAACCCCTTCAAAGAACTCTAATAGATTAGTAAGACAGGATTTCCCTTTACAAAACCCATGTTGACTTTTGTCCAACAAATTATGTTCTTCTACATGCTTCACAATTTTATTCTTTACTATTGTTTCGACTAATTTGCCCGGTACTGAAGTTAGACTTACCGGTCTGTAATTGCCCGGATCGCCTCTAGAGCCCTTTTTAAATGGGACAATGGGATATGCCTGGAATTTGACTGTTCCTCATAAAACAGAAAGGGAAGGATCTGGTAGGAGGGAGTATGACTGTGGAATGACCACAGGAGAGGTAGCAAGCGCCCCAGCAGAAAGCCACTGGCCATCAGCAGCCGACACCCCAGCCTGCCCTAGAAAGCAGCTGCCGGCCGCTGCACAGCCCATGTAGCCAGCCCCAGGGAGCCCAGCCCCCAGGCCAGCCTCAGCAGGTGGCCTGCGCACAGCCCTCCTCTGTGGGAGCGCTGGCAGGAGGCCTGCACAGCCTCCCTCTGCCCCTAGGTCAGGTCCCAGGATGAAGCCAACATCTGGGGTGCACACTTCCCCCCGCTCTCCGGGGCTGGCACTGGGAAGAAGCCAGTGGCCAGGGTGTGCTTTCCCCCTCCTCTCCTCTCCCATCCCATCAACCCGGGGAGAAGCCAGTGGCCAGGTGCATGGCCCCTTCCACCTACCTCCCCAGGCAATGCCAGGTAAATCTTCTAGTATATAATGAATACTCCTGTGATAGAAAGAGAATGAATTTGAGAGAGTAAAGTATTTCCATTCCACTACCCATTTAGGCAGCCCAACATCTACTGCACCACTTATCACAGACTTAGAGCTAAATATAATTAAGTGTTCTTTTGACTCTAGAATGTTAATCAACATAACAACTGATACATAAGATGTGTTTAATCACCAGAAGAAAACAACACACTAAAACAATCACAGACTAGGTACCTAGTAACTTAAAAACAAGCCTCCTAGAGCAAGAATTTGTTCCTGAACATCAAAAAAACAAGAGTAACCACTTCCTCCTCACTCAGCAATCAAGATATATCCCAGGGAATAACCATGAAGATGACAACTGAGGAAGAAAAAAAAGATTCACAAACAAGGATCCACAGTAAAGAGGCAGCTATTTTTGACAAGGTGACACTCCCTGGGCAGCTGACAAATCTGCATCCCCAGGAACTCTGGGATGCACAGAAAAAAAAGCCTTCAGAGCTTGGGCATTCTGTCTGGTTCACGTGTATGTTCCCACAGAAGTGATATTTTCAGTTCAGAACTAACAATCCAGTCAGGAAGAGACATACACATTGATGCTGTTGCATGTTCTCAATGCACATGGCCAATGCTGCCACATGGCCAAAAATGGACAATGATGTCCAGTCACTTGACCAATGTCTTCCTGGACACACCTGCATCTTCAATCGGGCTTAATTCCTTGAACAGAGAACTCCACTTCATGACCAGGAAAAGAACCAACTCAAGAGCAGTTTGTATAAAAAAAACTGGTGCAATGTTCTTTTTTCTAGAAAATGTGCGGGCTTCCTTGGGTTCCAGATCTTTTGCTCAAACAAGCAATGTATACGGTTTTCCTAACAGAAACTGGATAAATGTTTTTAGTTATGCAATATTAAAGTGATGGTTTAGATGCTTCCAGGATAAAGAGTCCAAGCAAAAACATTCCCCTTGCTCCTGTTTTAAATACCCTGAAAAGCCTTCTGTGACACACTGGAGCAAAGGCAGCAGAAGACCTGAAGCAGGAACACTGCAAGGTCAGAGTTTAGAAGAGAAGCTCGCCCAACACTTTGCGCTTGCTTAACTACATGTCATAGAGGCTTCTCTGGGCAGGACTGCAGCAGCCCACAAGAGATGAGCTACATTTGACAACAGCCTGCAGATGGGCACGACTGGGGCACTGGTTGTAAGGGGAGAGCCAACTCTAGGGAGCTTGCTTCCTGAAATAGTCTACCACAGCACTAGACTGCTGGCCTTCAAAGTACAAGGCAAGACAACGTTTGTGTTCAAGCATTTATATGATGATACACTGTCACTGGACTACTGGTGAGCACTCAGCGCTTCTACAAATCAAACCCCAGGGTCTCATATTGGGTACCCAGAAACTGAGGAACAAACAGTTAGCGATGACCTGTGAAAAGTCTGGTTTAAGTGACTGGTCTATCATCATACAGGAAGGCAAGAACTCAGCTTCTCCAGAATAGCATTCTACTGTCTTAACCATGCGATCCTCTTTCTGTTCCTGCAGTCTCCTGCCTCAAAAACAATGCACCTTCCAACTTCTACAACAAACGAAGCAGGGCTCTTACATACTACAGTCTGCCTTATCACCCAGCCATGATATATCCCTACAGCAGGTCTGCCTTTTGCACAGACTGTGCTGGAGTATTAACGGAAAAAATAGCACATTAAAGACTGTCTCATGATGCCTATGCACAAGGGGGTCCAAACTAAGATGATCTATGCTACCTCCATTGTGAAAATGGTAAATTTTCACAATGGAGGAGGGTAACTAGTGGTGTTCCCGAGGGGTCAGTACTGGGACCAAGCCTGTTCAACTTGTTCATCAATGATCTAGAAAATGAGGTAAGCAGTGAGGTGGCCAAGTTTGCAGATGACACAAAGTTGTTCAGGACAGTCAAAAGCAAAAGGGATTGTGAAGAACTACAAAAAGATCTCAGCAAACTGAGTGATTGGGCAGCAAAATGGCAAATGAAATTTAATGTGGGTAAGTGTAAGGTAATGCATGTTGGAAAAAATAACCCAAATTACACGTACTACATGATGGGGTCAAATTTAGCTACGACAGATCAGGAAAGGGATCTTGGAGTTATAGTGGATAGTTCTATGAAGACATCCACGCAGTGTGCAGCGGCAGTTAGTAAGGCAAATAGGATGTTAGGAATTATTAAAAAAGGGATAGATAATAAGACAAAAGATATCATACTTCCCCTATATAAAACTATGGTACACCCACATCTCGAGTACTGCGTGCAGATGTGGTCTCCTCACCTCAAAAAAGATATATTGGCATTAGAAAAGGTTCAGAAAAGGGCGACTAAGATGATTAGGGGCTTGGAAAGGGTCCCATATGGGGAGAGGCTAGAGAGACTGGGACTTTTCAGTTTGGAAAAAAGGCGATTGAGGGGCGATATGATAGAGGTATATAAAATCATGAATGGTGTGGAGAAAGTGATTATAGAAAAATTATTTACCTTTTCCCATAATACAAGAACTAGGGGACACCAAATGAAATTGATGGGTAGTAGGTTCAAAACTAATAAAAGGAAATTTTTCTTCACACAGCGCACAGTCAACCTGTGGAACTCCTTGCCCGAGGAGGCTGTGAAGGCCAGGACTCTATTAGGGTTTAAAAAAGAGCTTGATAAATTTTTGCAGGTTAGGTCCATAAATGGCTATTAGCCAGGGATAAAGTATGGTGCCCTAGCCTTCATAACAAGGGCAGGAGATGGATGGCAGGAGATAAATCACTTGATCATTGTCTTCTGTTCTCCTTCTCTGGGGCACCTGGCATTGGCCACCGTCGGCAGATGGGATGCTGGGCTCAATGGACCTTTGGTCTGACCCAGTATGGCCGTTCTTATGTTCTCAATTCTAACTACCCAACTTTTTGGCGCCTGACTTGATAACCCTCGTGTTCTTCGAATTTAAAGAGGGGCTGTGTAGTATTCATGAAATCCAGGTATCTACAAATCAATTCCACACACACAAATGTAAGTTAAAACTACAAAGTCAACCACTCAGAAGTCAGGACAGGCCAGAATTGCAATTGTTACTTGCCAGTGACAAGCTGATGCAGTTTGCCCTGGCAAGCAAGTAGCTTCGGCATCATTTTTTGCTGAAATTAAGTTTTACACACACACGCGCACACACACACACCCACCCACCCCCCCCCCTTGGAAAGATGCCATGAGGCTGGGATATCATCTAAGCCACAGAAACTTACAGTATACTGCACTTCATCACCTCCTACTATGTGGCACTGATGTTCCTTGTGTTAAATTAAAAATAGCCATGGTAGAAGTAAATCTAGCGCTACTAAGCGCTCTGCGCTGAAGAGAGGTAGGGCCGCATGCTACACAGATTGCAATGAAGAAAATCCAGGCTTGGGAATGACAAATTCACTTTCACACTATAATACTTCAGAGAAGGCACCTCAGACACAATGCAGTGGAGAGCAAGGATCACAATACTCAGTCATGGAGTGATTGTGAAGAAGGGAAAGAAAAATTTGATAGCTTCTGCGTCAGCATGTATTTCACACAGACGTAACCAAAGTAGGTCACAGGGCTATCCTTCTAATTGCAGCCCTGTTCCAGTACCCCTGATGCTGCTTATATCTTTTCCAAGCAGAAGAGTGAAATTGGTAAGACTTATGTCAATTCAAAAAATCTGTGGGCAGATAAAACTGATAAAAATCATGTCCACTAAACCCTCCAACTTGCAAACACTACCAGAAATGGAAGCAGTAGGCACTGAAGTAGTTCCAAGAAGCTGAGGGAGTAGAGAAGAGAAGAAGACACAAAAATAACCAGGAGTCTATGAGGGGAAGGAGGAAAAAGGGGGAAAATAAACTCCTGCTCTCCCCCAGAAGCAAGATGGGAGAATTTCAAAATTAGCAGGTCCTACTGTTCAGAGACATTAAGATGCCTGTCCCTGTTTACTCTTGCAAACTTCCCAATACCCTCTCCCTGCCCAGCATCTGGCATTCAGGGCTGAACTTCTCACCAGAGTACAGCCCCTGGAGCTGGATGACAGGCACCCTCCTCACATTTACTACGCTTACCTATACATAGTAGGCAAATGGTAAATTGAGCCCGGCATGTCCGTCAGCTCTTTGTGAAATAGGAATATATGGTCAGCAAGAAGAACCAGATTTTGCTATTGTCTGTGCTGGCAAAAACACTATGATTGTTGCTGTATGCAGGAGTATCCCTGTATGAGAGAGTGATGTATGTTAGTGAGGAGACCGAGACTTGTCTTCAACAGTGGCTGAAAATAGGGATCCTGCTGCTTTATGATTTTTGACTCTCACTATGAATAGCACTGAAAGTAGCAACATGGTCAAAGCTCCAGGGAAATGGATTAGATTGGTTAAGGGGGGGGGGGGAGGGACTTTGGCACCTCTCAATTCTACTAACATCAATTTTCATTTGTGTGGTTAAAAAAATAAACCAACCCACAATTCAGATCTCACTATTAAAGTCAGATCATTCTTGTTAGTTGCAATGCAGATAGACCATTTCTCGGGCACAATCTTGAAAATTAAGTTGTACGAGGTTATTGCATGTTTTATTCTCAGACTGTTCTTCAGGCACACAACTTCTAAGAAAGTATCAAAGAAGTAAAATTGGAGAGAGAACCTAAATAACTAAATATTAATACACGACCAAAAACAAAAAATCAGCTTTGGCATCCCACAGCAACAAGAACTGCAGTGAACCCTATATTGTGTCTGGTGTAAATAAATGTTTTCCCTTACAGCTCTGACTGGATCTATTAATTATCCACATGTTAAAAGTATGTAAGAGGAAAGATCTTAACTATTCAGACAGAGAATTCTGCAGTTTAAACTTTCATCATAGTTCTCAAAGCAATACAATGATGTCAGTTCACAAACAGCTTAAGCAGCAAAACTAGAAGTTAGTGGTAGTTGTATCGGGCTACATAACAAGTCCTTCAAAAGAATATGAAGTAACATAACTAAAATGTACTTGGCAAAATGCCACGAGTCTGGGATAACTTCTGAGCCACAGAAACTTACAGTATACTGCACTTCATCACCTTCTACTATGTGGCACTGACGTTCCTTGTGTTAAATCAAAGATAGCTAGGGTAGAAGTAAATCTAGCGCTACTAAGTGCTCTGCACTGAAGAGAGGTAGGGCTGCATGCTACACAGATTGCAATGAAGAAAAAGACAAATTGGCTTTCACATTACAAAGAAGCAGTGAAGGCACCTCAGAAAGACAATGTGCTCAAGTTCAAGCCACTATACCTACTCATGTAGTAGTTAGAAAACAATGGAAGATTAAAACTGATTGCCTTCTGGGTAGCATGTATTTCACACAGATATAATCAAGATCTTCCATAATGGTTGCCATCTAGAAGAAGAGTTATTCTTATATTGATCTTTAAAACAACAACAACAAATGCATCATTTACAAAATGCTGCAGGCTCAACATTTTGATAAGTCACAATTCAGGTCCCAATGCCAGCCTTAACTGTGCTTGGTATCTTCATTCACCTCTACCCAAGCCCTGGAGACCATCATCTGCCACAAGTCTATTCACAATTCCAGCTGCACACTCTTTATTTACAAGGATATAACCCATGCCAACCTTTTCAGCCCACAGTGGGAACAAAAAATCTCTATCAGAGGACAAGAGGCGGCCAATGTGGACCAACAGAAAATCTGTGCGTCATTGGGGTATAATCCCCATATGGAAAGAGATCCAAACTTTGTCAGTATAAAAAAGCAAATTTCAGAGATAGCAGGTACTTGGCCATCAGCAACAAGGGCAACAGAACAGGCAATATTGCTTCAACTAAATTCCCTCACAACACATGAAACTGAACTTGGAATTAAGAGTCATTTAGATAGTAAACTCTACAGGAAAGGAACTGTCATGGTGCACAGAGAGAAAGGGGTCTTTAGACTGTAAGTGGAAGATGGGCAGAGAGAGGAAGCAAAGGAATTGAAGTGGATACTGGGACCTTAACTGCTGTTTACTTTTTTGTTTTCTTCCCTTTAGACAAATACAGCAGGTGTTGTTTTAAAGGACAATACATTTGCTATCTTAATTTTGAAATTACCTAAGGAGGTTCTTCAAAATTGAACATGTCACTTTACGCTCTTAAGTAGAAAATGGCTTAAAGAAATTTGCTGAGGACTTTTTGAAGGTGCTTTTTACTCTTAGTTTTTCTCTGAGGTGCCTACTTGTCTCACTGCTCTGAAGAACCCTTCTATTGTTTACATACTCAGGGTCTAACTCAGGGCTACTCAACATGCGGCCCACAGTGCAGTTTGGATTTACATGGGGCTCAACACACAGCCCACGGGGAGGATCCTCTGAACAAGCTAAATATGAGTTAGTGTGATGCTGTTGCAAAAAAAGCCAACATGATTCTAAGATGCATTAACAGGTTTTGAGCAAGACACGAGAAGTCATTCTTCCGCTCTATTCTGTGCTGATTAGGCCTCAGTTGAAGTAGTGTGTCCAGTTCTGGGCACCACATTTCAAGAAAAATGTGGAGAAAGTCCAGAGAAGAGCAACAAGAATGATTAAAGGTCTAGAGAACATAACCTATGAAGGAAGATTGAAAGAATTGGGCTTGTTTAGTTTGGAAAAGAGAAGACTGAGAGGGGACATGATAGCGGTTTTCAGGTATCTAAAAGGGTGTCACAAGGAGGAGGGAGAAAAATTGTTCTATCCTCAGAGGCCAGGAAGAACAAGAAGCAATGGGCTTAAACTGCAGCAAGGGAGGTTTAGGTTGGACATTAGGAAAAAGTTCATAACTATCAGGGTGGTTAAACACTGGAATAAATTACCTAGGGAGGTTGTGGAATCTCTATCTCTGGAGATATTTAAGAGCAGGTTAGATAAATGTCTATCAGGGATGGTCTAGACAGTACTGGGTCTTGCCATGAGGGCAGGGGACTGGACTCGATGACCTCTCGAGGTCCCTTCCAGTGCTAGTATTCTATGGCCTCCACTGAGAACACGCTCCCTGGCGGGGTGAGCATTGAAAGACACAAGCGGACAGGCTGGCTGGAACAGGCGGGTACAGGGTGTTGGTGTTTCTAGTCCCCAGAGAGAAGGGGCCAGGAGCGCCGGGACATTGTGGGACATGCTTTGTATTCATGCCCACCAGTGTGAAAGAAGCTATTTGCATATATTTGCATGTATATGCAACCACACTTAAGTTGTGGCCCTCGGCATGTGCTGTGAGAATCACTGTGGCCCCCCGGGGCTTCCACAGTTGAGTAGCCCTGGTTTCATTGATCATCATGAGTGAGGTAACCAGGGGTGGGGATTTGCCTTCTCCTGCAGATCACATGCCAGGATTATCCAAGTATATCTCACTTAATTCCTTGCAATGCAGGGGACTCTGACATTGGTGCGCCTCACTTTCTCCTATTTCTGCCTGTGGCCTATTACTCTTCTGTGGCTGTAATATTTTGGTCTAGTTTTGATTGTTGCATGTAGTTTTTGCGTGCTAGATGGATTGGTGACATGTCACATACAGGAGGTCAGACTAGATGGATCTGGTAGTCTGTTCTGGCCTTAAACTCTATGACTTTGATCTGCCTACAGGCTGCAGCATTCACCTCTCTGCCTCATTGGAAGGGATTGAAATTAATTTCCTTTGAAGGTGCCTGTCAATACCACCTCCATGTAACACCACAAAATTCAATTCAGCGGCATGAATAAAGTGGTTACTGGCAGTTTACAGGACACAAAGAGACAGTATGTACAGTATACTGGACCCCTAGAAGGGATGTTCTGTGTCTCTTTTCAAGTGGCAGTTTGTCGATACTACGATACAGTACCGGAAAGAAAAACCTTAGTACTCCCAAACCTTGGTCTTTCTTTTCCTTTCAGAGCACTAAGCACAAACACTTATCCAATAAGAATGTGCTATTAACTTAAAGACTAGTTCATGTAGCCTTTTACAAGAGGGTATCGTAATCACAATAGGAAAGCATCATTAGGATTCCATCAAATTTTGATATGCCAGCCCCGAGACATCAAAATACATAGTAGCTTTAAAAACAACAAATGGTCCGGTAGCACTTTATAAAAGTGCTACCAGACTATTTGTTGTTTTTTCTTTACAGACTAACTCGGCTACCCCGATAGTTGCTTTAGTTTAAGACTGGACTGTCTTCAAAAGAAACCTATGTGCAAAGATTACATTTTCCTTCTTTACTAGTATTGTTTGAAAATTAACATATGCCAGAGTGCACCTGAACAAACAACTCTTTGGTATCAATTTCACTACACTTGGGTCTCTAAAGAATCCAGAGAGCACCTTTCACAGAACTTAAAGAAGTCACCATTTTAGTTCCTTTGTACAACCACAACCCTTGAACGAGCACATTAAATTAGGAGAGACACAATTTTTAGACACAAATACATATTTCATGAGGCATAAAGTTGAACAGGCTAATTATAACTTCTTGCAAATCTACATTTTGTCATCAGCATTCATGAGGAATATGAACTCTGCTGGTAGAATCTATAAACTTTAATGAAGTCCCAAATGTGATTATAGTTCACGTGAGAAAAGCCAACAAACAAAAATATGTAATCACTCACTGAAATAAATTATTATGTCTGAAAACTGGTAGGTAGCAAACATTGTACCTATAAGGTTGATCCTGAGAAACACATTACAGTAAGTCTCGCTTACTGAAGAGCCACTGAAATGATCATTAAAAATGGGATAAGACGACACCTAAACAAACACAGTATGATACAAAAAAGCCAGAATGCTTTTCAAACAAATAAGTGACAATGAGAGCGCCTCTGTCCCTGTATTCAACAGCTTACAGGAGACAGAAAAGCCCTGCAGATGGTCAAGAGTGAATTTCCCCTGTGCAGGATCACCACTATTCTAACCACCACCACTTCTGGATACGACACTCACTCATTCCCATAGAAAGAAGGTATGTTTTGAAAGAGAAGAGTAGCGGTATAGCAGGTAAGATGTAATATAGACAGCAGCTAATATTTACAAACCTGGTATTTCTTCATTGACTGTAGAAAGAAATCTCTCTCAAAGTGGCATAATCTACATGCAATTAATTACAGTAGGTTTTACTGGCAATGTGGCAGTGTGGCCATAACCTCTTCCATCAGTAAAAATTACTCACATTCTCCCCACACCTTCATACATGCGCGTCTCATCCACCAGAGTCATAATCTCCGCATCAGTGAGGTGTGCGTGCTTTTTTGTCCTGTTTAGTTGTTCAATTTGTATATCTGCCAGCTTCACCTTTTGCTGCGTGTCGATCACTTTGGCCTGCAGCTCAGTAAAAGCCTAGTGGGGGGAAAGAGGGCCCGTTACCGCTTTGGAAAGGATGCTCTCGAGCACCGCGGCCATTGCACGGGGCATGGGCGCGTCGCACGCTGGGCACGGGGGCTGCCCCTCCGTCTGCAGCAGCGGGGGCCTGCAAGGGAAGGGCCCCCAGAGACACTGGGAACGCCCCGGCCGGCTCCTGTGCGCTCCCCGGACCTGCCGCGGGCCTGGCTGGGCTGGGGGGGGGGGGCAGGGCCCCGCTGTCTGCCCGGGCCAGGCTCGGGACACCCAGCAAGGGCGGCCCCGGGGCCTCCGGCTGCAACCACCGGGCGCCGCCCCCAGCGCCCCAGGCGGGCCCGGCCGGTACCTTCTTCAGCTCCAGGTCCACGGGCGCCGCCATGTTGCCGCACTCTGCGCACGCGCATTCAACGGAGCGGGAATTACTCCAGTGCGCGTGCGCAGCGACAAGAGTGGCTGGCTCAGCACCCAGCAGCAGGTGCTGTGACCAGCAACCTGGGAGCAGGAAGGGTGGGGGGCAGCCTTACACCCCCCCCCCAGGGGCAGCCTTACACCCCCCCCCCCAGGGGCAGCCTTACACACACCCCCCCAGGGGCAGCTTTGCACCCCCCCCCCAGGGGCAGCCTTGCACACCCTCCAGGGGCAGCCTTGCACACAGCAGCTTTGCACCCCCCCCCAGGGGCAGCCTTGCACACCCTCCAGGGGCAGCCTTGCACACCCTCCAGGGGCAGCCTTGCACACAGCAGCTTTGCACCCTCCCCCCCAAGGGGCAGCCTTGCACACACCCATCAGCAACCATGTAGACTCCAAGACAATCCAGGAGGTTGTCAACCCTACCAGCAAGACACTGCCCCCCCCCATATAGCACTGCAGCAGGGATACCACCCAGATCCACTTTGTGCCATTGGAGCTAACGGAGAATCACCATTAGAATCTGCAATATGGGGCTTTTGACACACAGTGGAGCAGCTCTAACTCCATCCCATAGAAAGTGGTGCCACTACATACCAGCCCAGGCCACTGCAGAATTGTAGTGGCTGGAAGTCTGCACTATTGCAAGTCGATCAAGAGGCCACATAAAACATAAAGGATAGCTCATCACACTATATAGGTGGACATGTAGCCTGTAATTGTAGGTCAGCCAACCAGGGACCAGAAACAGTATCACCTGACTGTACATGTAGTTATTAATTAGCATTATTATATAACAGGTGTGTTTGGCATTTTATCAGCCAATATGAAGATAAGGTCCTTGCCTGAGGAGCTGGGCGTCCCAGGAATTATTCCGGTTCCGTGAAAGTCAACAGGAGCATGCCATTGACGTCAGTGAGAGTAGGGTTTGGTGTAATTACACTGGAAGACTTCACAAGGAATGACGGGAGGGTGAAACAAAAGGAAAGGAGAAGCTGTTCTTGAGAGAGCATTGTCCACCAGGATTCAGATCAGTTCACTAGTGACTGTTGTGGGTTTTAATTCGCATTGGAATTAAAGTTACGGTGCGGTTTTGTTTCCCAGAGTCTGAGCCTCAAGCGAGGGAGCATAAAATCCCACAGCACATGTAGTGATCAAATGCAATGTGGAAAGTAGGATTTAATTGGAATGGTTTGTAATGTTACATCAGATTAGTTTGTTGGTGTGGGTGCAGTGCTTTAAACATGTAAAGCATCATAGGGCTTATCCTGAGAAGTGCTAAGAACCTGTGGCTTCTGTTGGTTTTAATGGAAACATTGGCTCGTGCCTGACCATCCAGGTTCTTATACCGCAAGCAAGAGAAGATATAAACACCCTGTAATCCATTTGTGCAATATTACACCACCAAGCAAAATTCATTCCTGAGCAGGCAGTGATGAGCTTATGGCCTGAAACATGAGGATTGGCAGCTCCTCTAATTTACTGTCATTGCAGACATTCATAGAAAGGGTCGTTCTTTTTACAAAGCCTCTCCCAGCCTTTTCGGAAAAGTACCTAACTATATGCAGCAGTTTAATGAGACATTATATTAAAATGCATTTCCCTTTGTCCGTTTAAAATTTGTTGCTTTCCAATTTCACTGAAAGGATTTCTGCCCCTCCATTGCAGGCAGCCACCAACTGCTTCTTAATTTGAAGAAATAGGGAGGTCTCAATCCTGCATCCTGTGGACAAGTGTCCACATCACAGAAACCATAGCTACAGTAGGGACAAATAGCCAGTCCTATTGGGAACCTCAGCAGAGAGCCAAGGACTGAAAGAGTCATAGGAACGCTACCTAACGGAGCCCTCCCAGGTCAGGGTCCGGGTTCATTGGCATGGCAGGGCTGGAGAGCTGCCTTCGGCTGCCCACTGTTCCAGTCCCATGCAGGGTTCTCAGCCCAGCACCTTGCACCAGCAGGATAGATGCATACAAGTGGGATTTTAAAGAACAGAAAAGCCTGCCACGTACATCAGAGCGAGGAGTCCCAGGCACTGTCCCCTTCAATCCACAAGCTCCAGGCTTGCTCAGTGCTGGTCCAAAGCACGTCTCATTCAGCGGGGCTGCTGCAGTGCGTGCGGTGAGCACTGGAGCACAAACAAATGGGTTGTAAAAGGGTTGCTCTCGTCCAGCTTAGGGGGAGTCACATACTGAACAGAAGAATCAAACGTGGGGATCCTAGAATGACACAACCCTGAGGCTGACTCTCACTTTGAATTCCCTGAAGGGGGTGTGCAATGCAAAAAGCTCGCAAAATAGGCTCCTGGACTGAGGACTGGAGCGGCTTTGTGTGACTGTTGTTAGCAACCAGATTGCTTTTTGATAATGGTGACCAGGTGAGGCCACCTCTAGAAAAATATGCAGAGCAAGGAAGTGAGTTATTCCTGACAAACTCCGATGAGGCTCCTCCTAGCCGGAATGCTGGTGCTGGATTTACTTTGTTGTTCTAAGCAAACCGCCCTTTCACATGCCTTAGTGGGAGCATTTGGTATTGATTTGGGTGATCTAAAGCTGTGCGTCAGACATGGCACAGGATGGCATGCAGGTGTGGGCTGTTTGTCTCAGCACTTGTTAGCGAGAGTGAGGGCAACCAGCCAGGCCCACAGAGGAGATCCCTATGGTCAAAGGAAAATGGGTAACTAAGGCACAAAGTCATAACTATTGCTAACAACAGAGGCAGACTGATGATTATTAATAAGACCTTGCTGTGACATGGGGCCCCTCATCCAGACAGAGACTGACTTGCTTTACAAATGAGCTTTTGGAAACATAAGACATAAACCAGAAGTGAGCCCCAGGGCTGCTGAGCCATGCCCCAACCATCCCAGGGAACCCCAGCCTACAATCACACACAGAAACATATTTAGCTCTCCCCTGGATATGTATGTAGTCCATCCATATTATAACGTGTCCCTTTTTGTCCGCATAAGGGAGAATATCACATCCTCCGACCCTGAGAAATACAGTGGCCTATAACACGGATATGATATTTTCTTTCTGGCCACACAGTGAAGGATAAATCGTAACGAGATTGGGCCATTACCGCACTATAACAGCCTAGTTTATACCTGGTTATTTGTGCTGCATAGACATGGCCGAATGTAGGGGTGGCCAACTCATTAAAGGCAAAGAGCCACAATAGTTGGGGATATAGCACAAAAGAGCCGGGGGGGGGGAAAGTTGTCGAGCAAAAAAAAAAAGGAACGCTGCGCCTTTAAACACAACTCTGGGTGGCAGTGAGCACAGGGAAACAGGGGACGGGGGCCATTTTTAGGGGCACAGGGGCAGCTTTGCGAGCCATGGGGGAGGCTTCACAAGCTGCACTTGAAGGGGGGGGAAGAGCCGCATGCAGCTTGCGAGCCGTGGGTTGGCCAGCCCTGGGCTACTGTATGAATTCCATCGGGCTTCTGTCCACACTATGGTTTGGATGGGACTCTCTCCCCCATTTCTGCCTTCAGGGCAGCTGAGAGCGATGGCGAGCGCCCTAGTGTGGACATGGCATCATGTGCTTTTAGTGCGGCATCACCTACACTTACTGTGACCTAGATGCCAGCAGCTGGTCTTCAGTACCTCTCTCACCCCCTGTGTTGGCAGCCAAGGGAGATCTCTGTAAGGAGCTCAAGCAAGATGCAGCTTTTCTTTCCCAGAAGGCCTTGTACACCTCAAAGACTCACGCATCTGTAGATGCTGAGGTGCGGGCGGTGAAATATCCAACGAGGGCAGGATTTCATACCATAGTCCCTGGTTACGGCTGCAGCAGGAATGGACACCTGGAGTGCCCTGTGCACCTCGGTGCATCTCGTGCTATTGATCCAGATGATGAATGGTCTGGAGCGGGACGCAGGTGACACAAGTGGGGAGACGAGCAAATGTGAAAGAGGCTCCAGGGAGACCTAGGAAAGGTGAGAGAATGAATGAGCAAATAATGCGCATTGTCATGCGTCAAACACTGCAAGCAAGCACACACGTTCCCTGTAAACTGCTGTGAGGTGTAAGCTGTCTACCCGCAGCTGCCAATCCCACCTCTAACCTCCCCAGTCTCCACCCCAGCTTTCTAAGATGCTGACCCCTGTGGCTCGAGTCCCCACCAGCTTCTGCTGCCTGTCCCTCTACTACACTGCACACAGATCCTGTTGTCTCCGGAAAGGAAAACTTGAGCTGAATAGCAGGAAAAAAATTCTTGGCAGCAAATTCTATAATATTGTGGCATAGTCTCCCAAGGGAAGCAGTAGAAACCCTATTGCTTGAGTCATGAGCAATTTATAACTGGCCTGGACAAAAGACTGAAGAATGCACAGCGGGAAACAATTCAGCACTAGCCCCAGGGCGTGGGGTAGGGGACCTATGGGGGGATTTCCATCTCTTATGGCTAGGATCTCTGAGAAGCCCTGTGTGGCAAAGGGAATGGAGGAAAGCACTAGCGCCCTGGCTGGGCTGGCAGACTCAAACCCTACCGCTGCACATGGCAGCTGACCCGTCAGTAGAAATGCCCGTCACAGGTTGCAGCTTCAAAGTCCATTTCCAGCTGAGATGAATAGAGAAGGTTTATTTCTCTCATGGGGTCAGTTCCTGGAAGCAAAGGGCATTACTCCAACTGACTCCCCTGGGCCAGGAGTTAGCCCTTAATACCAGTGACAAGCCACTCAACCCTGGGACCAACATGGCTACAGTGACACTACAAACCAACTGGTAGTGTCCGCGCCTGGCTCTCCCCCCAGATCCGGCACTCTGTGGATACTGCATGTGCCCAAAGGCAGCTCTGCCTCCTGGGAGCAAGGTGATTGTTTTGGCACCCTCTCTAGACCCGCTCCTGCTCAATCCTGGCATTGCCATGGCAGGTCCAGGCTGAATCCTGCAGCCAGCTGGCAGTTCTCCTGCAGCTTGAGAAATATTCGCAGGCACGGAAATGTGCCAGTGGAGTTCCGATTGTTATTCTTTTGGCTGTTCCATCAAACCCTCGCAGGGGGTTCCCCCCGCCGGCAAGCTGCCACATCCATCCTGGGTGGCCTTATGGGAGACTGTCAGCTGTGTTGTGCCATACACCCTCCTGCTGCAGGGAGAAAGAGGACAGCACTGGTCGGGCGTGGGGCTGCTGACGTCTAGTCCCCTTCTTCTAGCTACTGCTGCCTTTCCACTGTTGGGAGAGCGGTGGAAGGAGGGCCTAGGAGGAGGGGACAGAGCATTCAAGGGAAGCCCAGAAAAATGGATGAGAGCAGGAACCTGTAGACAGCTTTTTGTACCGTCAACTTCCAGGCTGATGATGCTTCACTTCCAAGGGTGGGAATGAGCAGCAGACTGCAGGGCCTGGCCTCCTCGGGTTGGTGAGGAATTGAGCTGGTGGAAAATTTTCCGAGATAATGCAGATCTGATTAATTCTAAACGTTGACAGGAACGTATCCATTTTGTTAACATTTTCAATGGGAAAGTATCAAACTGTTTCCTTTTAAATGTATTATATGTATGATATGATATGATATATGACATATGAAAAGAAAATCCAGATATTTTGACTTTTTGCCCCAGTTTGTCCCAACAAATTTCAAAATCTCCGAATTTTCCAGGATATCCTTCTGGTTTTTGGCCTTCTTTAATGAAAAGCAAGGCTGCCAGAGAAGCACCAGCTTGCGGCCCAGCTGGCAAGCTCCTGGAGAAAAGGAAAGCACCTGCCGTAAGTGGCTAGAACTGACCCACTGCAAGCAGGAAGAGGCAGGCATAGAGCACAAAATGGCATCCGAACGCCGCAAAAATCCAGAAATCAGGATTTCTGTACCCCGAGGGCCCCAGGGTGGATTTCTGTGGGTGTTGCCCCCCTGCAGCCTGCAACTGCAGAATTCGCAGGACCTGTGTTCTAGTGAGGCAAGTCCAGCTGCTGCTGGTGCTTTGTGTTTGTGACATGGACAGTACCGATGCTGTACGAAGGGGTTCCGAGCTGCCTAGACACCAGCCTGCCGTGGGATGTAGTACCCTGAGAGCAGGAGGTGTTCATTCTCTGGAGCATTGCCCTTTCCTGAGGCGCTGGCTGGTGCTCAGCACATAGGACCAGGTGAGACTGAGGTGCGGAGAGGTGAAGGGAATTGCCCAAGTCCCACACCGAGTCAGCGTCCAGGCCACAAAGAAAACGCAGGCTTCCCGACCCCCAGCCCGCTGCTCGAGGCTCTGCTACCCGCCTGGCTGTTCAATTTGCCACTTTCAGCAGGAAATGCTGCGGCTGGTGACACACAGGGGGTTTTGTTGTGGGCTTGGCCCTGGCTGCGTGTGCGGGGCGGGAGAGAGCAAGCGTGGGGCTCTGCAGCATGGAGGTGGCGGGAGGCTGGAGTCTGCATTCCTGAAGGCCTCAGTCTGCATAGTTTCACAAAGCACACACGCTTGGCAGGCTCCCCTTGTATTCAGCTCCTGTGCTGGCAGCCAGAGCGCGGGTGGGCGTCAGGCGGACGGGAACGGCTGACAAAGCAGTGGGGGGCGTGAACCCAGGCCAGTCGGGTTGAGGCTGAGGCGATCAGGGCCCAGCTGGGCCAGGCTGGCACCCGCAACCCCAGCCCGCTGTCCTGCCTGGGTTTCCAGGGCGCTGGCCCCAGGTGCACACTGGCACCTGTAGCTCTGCCCAGCCCCCGGGACCAGGCGGGCAGCTGTCAGGGGGACTCCCTGCGCGCGGCCGCCGGGACAGTCCAGAGCAGGGCTGGCTGCCACACAGCCCCCGGCTCG
This sequence comes from Pelochelys cantorii, assembly GCA_032595735.1. Lineage (NCBI taxonomy): Eukaryota > Metazoa > Chordata > Testudines > Trionychidae > Pelochelys > Pelochelys cantorii. The sequence goes on from CM064340.1 coordinate 40,988,706, forward strand.
GTCGCCATGGAAACCAGACTCCCCACGGAAAGGTCACATAGTTGGTGCAGCTGTAAGCGGGGCCCCTCCACAAACGGAACATTTCCCCCTTTTTGACGCCACTGGCCCATTTTCCGCAGGGAAAATCTGCAAGGAGGGTGGCTGCCAGGAGCCCGCCCTGACTCAGCTGGTGTCGTGGGGGTCGCGCTCCCTCCCAGAGACGGCGCAGCACAGAGCACGCGGCCGAGATCGGGCTGTGGCGGGATCGAAACGTGCTGGCTGCGCGACTCCTCTCCCCTGCCACCGCGGTGCCGGCGATGTTCGGACAGCTTAGCTGTCAAACGCGGAGCACAGTCCGGCTGGCGCCGGCGGGTTGAGTGTTTCCCTGCAGAACACCCGCCTTCCCCGCTACGATAGGGCCATGGCACAGGGACGCTGACAGACTCTTAGAGCAGCCTCAGGGAGTCAGCAGGATCGGGGCCCGATCTCAGGTTAGTGCTCCAAATGGGGCTGTGTTCGCGGTGCTTCGCCGTCACGGGCTTTCCAGACCCTCAGGCTGCAGAGCCGGAGCCCCAGCCACACCACAGAATCCCCGCTGCTGTTCTGAGAGCGCTAGCACAAGCCCACGGCCGGGGGTCTGTGCAGCGGGGCCGGCGGGGCGACGCTTTCACATGCTGTCTAAGCAGCGCCTCGCGTGCTAAGAGAGTTAGGAGGACAGTCCTAATACAGAGCACAGCCTGTCCCCTTACACACGCCACAGAGCCGCTCAACTGTGTGGAACCCACACGCCGACTGGGTGTGGTACCGTCCATCTCGTGGTGCTGAGACCACGTCCAGAAGGAATAATGAGTCTGCTCTACAGCCTTAGCTGGGCAGCTGCAGGCTCGTGCACTAAGCTCCAGCGGTCCTAGGTTCAATTCTACCTGCAGCCAACTGCGGTTTGCCAGGGTGCCAGGGGCACCCAAAATAGCAAACTGCTTTCTGGGCCAATGCCTGGGGGCCCGTCACCCTCACCCAGGCCTGCCTCTCTGTTTGTGCAGTGACCCGTCCTGTACCATAGGACGGCATCACTGTCGGCTGAAGTGAGGTTACGGGCCAGCTGATGCCCCACACAGCTTCTCTGAAACCCTGTACAGACCGAGCTGACCTAAGTGAGCTAGCAGGGTGTCTCCCGGGTGCTGTGATTTGGTACCAGGCCAGTCCTGCCCTCCATGCACCCGGAGGGCCCAGCCGCAAGCAGCTCTATGCCAGTGCTGAGCAAGAAGGGAGAGGAGCTGGTGCACAGATGCCTTTAGGACCGGGAGCTTGGCATGGAGTCTTTATGCCATCTCTGTGCGGGCAGGGAGCATCTCGCACAAGGGCACTAGGGAATCCAACTCGGAATCTAAGAATACCAAGCGCTTGGCATCGGAAGCCCCCTCCCCCGCAGCGTGGGCAGAATCGGATGCCCACTGTGGACACAGCTGCACCCCCACTCTAGAGCGGCAGGGTGGTACATTCAGCTGCCAGCCCGTCTTGTCCCTGCTCAGGCTGGCAGTCATGTGGGGAGGTTCTGCTCCCTTCACTTTGCATTGGCTCCTCTTAACAATCCTTTGTAGCCACCCTTAACCAGGGCTGGGTTTGACCAGTGGAAAAACGCTCTGTAGCCTGTTACTAATCTTCCGAGCCCTTCATTGTGTGAACCACCCACAGCAAACATCAACAGACACATTCCAGCTGCCTGCAGCAAGCCATCCCCTTGGCTACCCCAGGGGCTTCCCAGCCCACCAAACACGGAGTCATTGGGCAAGCAACGGCCTCGAGGAGGATTTGTCCAGGGGATGACAAGCGGACAGAGGCAGCTAACCATGGGCAGAGAGGGAATCCTAGGAATGCTGCACAGCAATGATGCTGAGACGTGGCAGTGGATGAAAGCAAAGATGTGACTCGCCCTGAGGAAAGGAGGCAGGAGTGGAGCGGTGGAGGGACCATTACATCAGTAACACAGGAATGTCAGCCGGGGCACGAGAGGCCGAGGAGAATGAAGGAGCAGCCTTCAACCTGCAGGCGTTACACAAAGGGCACCCAGAGCATTTGGAGAAATTCTGAGTCCCGGCAAAGGCAGCGGGCGAATGCGTCACTGGCAGGCTCCCGCAGAATTTGCTATTCTCCTCTCAGTCAAAAGGAGATCTCGGTGCTGGCTACAGGGGTTCCCCAAGTCACTGTCTAAGCACCTGAGTGATTGGGCACAGTCCAGGACTTCCCAGCCAGCACCAATGTGCCCGGTTAAACTAAGGAATGGCATTAGGATCGAAGATCTGGATTTCACATGAAACATCATTAGAAAGACATGCCCAAAAAATCTGGGCTTCCCGGCTTCCCAATGGCACAGGGCTTTTATTTCTACACTGGCCTTAATGCAGCCAGACAGGTGAGAAAAGCAGATTTTCTGTGGAAAACCAGCCCGCTTTCTCAGCTTTGACGTTCCCTGCTCCTCACTTTGCTTTCCGGAGGGGTCCCAACACAGGGCTCAAGGAACAGGACACACAAGTGAATTTAAGTGGTTTTTATTTTGATTGTAACGTCTGAACCAGTTCCAGAAGCACAAGATGCAACAGCCTGAGGGTGCCGACTGCAGCCTCAGAAATCTGACCTGCAGAAGAACTCAAACTTCTTCTAAGGTGGGAACTTCAGGAATCCCCATGAGGAAAGAAAGCCCATAAGACTTCCTTGGGGTCTTAGACCAGGTGGAGCATCTTGAGATAGTTCCCACACTCCCATTTGTCTCCTGCATCGCTGCTGCTTGGCCTAAGCTTTGTATCCACTACCCCTTTTTCCAATGGCAGAGGCTGGAGTAAGCACCAGGCAAGCTTGGTTTTAAACAACAGAAATGTTTGGGCAGAATGGCTCAGCTCTAGCGGTGCTGCACTCACTCGCAGTTTGCCCCCATACATAGGATTTCCCATCATCAGCTGCATCTCAAGAGGGGAGAAAGAAGTCTTGAAAATTGGTATTTAATGTCTCAAGCTGCCCATATCCCCCCCTCCCCACCCCCGGCAGTGCCACATGGAACAGTAATGGACAAGAGTTAGTAAGGACACATCGTTGCAAATCTGCCACATTAAAATTATCTGAATTGTTTTCCAGTCCTCATTAAGTACTAGCTATACATTTGTAACAAAGTGTTAATTATTAGACCATTAGGTTGCACTTTAAAAAGGGAGGGGGCCAATCCTGCTGTCTGAACACAAAGCAAAACTCCTGTGCAGCTTCAGACTGCAGGATCAGCCCCTAAATAAATACTATGTACAGTATATCTAAAATAAATATATAATTTAACATGAAAAATATCTTGTTAAATAGTTTCCCTCCCCAGCCCTGTCTAATAAAGCTGCAAAGTCCGTCTCCAGGGAGTCACAGTCTTTCACAGTTAGTTCCTCAGCGTGAGTATGAAGGATCCAAATTCAGCTGGTTTTTGTTACTTTCCTGCCCCTAGCAAAGCTCGAAAGCTAAGGTCCAGATTTTCATCCTCAGCAGGAGTCTTCTCAAGCAGCTGAGACTCGTCAAGGAATTCCACTGCCTATGGGAAACCATCCCAGCGAACGCTGCTTCTCCTGCCACTGTCTTCCATGCCAGGTGATCAGGTTGGCTCATTGAGATGTGTGTTTCAGTGAAGCGATTCCCTGACACAAGCCCCTTCCACTCCAGGAAACTCCCCCGTGCGTCTCAGGACGTCCGATAAACAGAGGCTAAACTTGCTGAGTCTGGCTCCTTGCTGGAGGTAGAATCGCTTCACTGCTGAACCCTGGAAGACAACACAAGGCTGGGTCATTTCACGTCATGGCCGGTGCCTCGTGCAAGGTGCTCTGGGGTGGTGTGCATCCTCACACAACAGCGCGCATGGACTCACTGATGGAGGAACACACTCCTGCCCAGACCTGGAACTCAGGCTGCGTGTGAGTGCCTCCCTGGATCCAAGCCTGAGCAAGTGTCCCACCCAGCCAGATGCAGAGTCTTCTGAACTCCCACCGACCTCCCTGCAGCCACTTGGACCTTGCGGGATCAGGGGTGCAGGCAGGTAGCAATAACATCCTGCATCTTCTCAGGCACGGATCACCTGCAGCTCCTGCCGATGCCCGGGGGAGCTGTGCCAGGGTCGGACCCAAGCGCCTGTATTTACCCAGCCCCTCTCTGCAGCTCCCTGAGCACGTGAGAATCGTGGGGGAGCACGGGGAGGCCGAGCATTCCCAGGGACGGCGCCCCTCGCCCCTAGCACAGCACCCGCCCTTTGCAGAGACAGACCCGCCCAGTTGGGGGCCACGAGGTTCTCCCGATGGAACGCCCTGGCAGCGTGTCTGGCGCCAGCGTTCAGACCAGCCGAGGGGCGTTTCCCCTCCCCTGCCGACGCGCAGTCCTCCTGGGGCGGGCGCAGCCGCGATTGCAGGTGCAAAGCAGGCCCCGCAGGCCGCATACACCGGGGCCTGACGGCGCAGTAGTAAGGGCAGGAGGAGGGAGGGCTTTTCTAAGGCAAGAGCTGAAGAAGGGGGATGACTCAGTGGGCTGGAGGAAGAGAAATCCCCGAGGGACAGAGAAAAACAGCTCCCAGTTATGACGAGGGGAGGCCAGGACCAGAGGGGTGAGCCGGAGCAGAGAAAGGGGGACGCGTAGAGGAGCAGCAGCCAGAGAGGGACTGGGGGCTGAGCCAGAGAGGTGGGGTTTGGGCCCTCTCTCAGCTCAGGCTACTGAGCTCCCAGGCTCAGTCCTAGGGGACACGAGGCTGCAGGAGACACTGGGACTGGGCTGGTGGCCTCTGCAGCCGCTCTGCCACACTGGGATCCAGGCCCACTCCCTGCACTTTTGCTGCCCAAGCCTGGCCCAGCAGGGCCACCGGCAGGCTCGCCGTGGTAGGCAGCCCCGCCGTGCCACAGCGCCCGCGCCAGGCTTACCTTGCAGGCCCCCAAAGCCGTCAGTGGTTTCCGGTGAGGCCCAACTTAATTTTCTCTTCGTTTTCCACATCGTAAACGCCTCGTTTGTGACACCTGCAAGCCCAAGAGACGGACTCAGCAGCCTGCTATGGCGAGGCCCCAGCCCGCCCGCCTTAGCATGAGCCGAACAGGGCCAGGCCTGGTCTCACCCTGGCCACGGGATGCACTGTCACATGTTCCATCGGGGCCCCGCCCTGGGGCACGACGCACATCTCTGGGGTCTGGAGAAAGGGGGGGCACTGCAACTGCTTCCCACCAGCACCCCTCTTCCCCGCTGGTCTGCCACTGCTGGGCCTGCCCTCCACACACCAGGGCTGTGCTGGGAACACACCCAGCCCTCCCCAAAGTACCCCAGGCCAGGGCAGAACTGGCTAGCAAGGCCAGCCCAGGTATAACGCCATCGGGTTGCCAGTCCCGTTAGAGGAAGGCCCCATCCGCCGGGAACATCTGCAGTGGTGCCAGCAGGGGCAGTTCTCCCCCTTGGGGTGAGGGCTCCGGGGTCAGGCTCAGGGGATGTGTCCCACGGAGCCTCCTTCCCTCCCACCCTGAGCGGCAGGCCACGGCCTGAACTCCTGCGGTCGGTTCCCCTCCCCGGCACAGGGCCGCCCCCACCCCTCACCTGAGCAGCAGCAGCACGGCGATGAGGAGGAGACACAGAGACGACAGCACCACCGCGACGACGGCCAAGGCCGTGGTGTGGTCATAACCGGTGGAGGGGTTTTCCACCGGGAGCGTGAGGCCGTGGCATCTCTCGCCGTGGTACCCTGGCTGGCAGCTGGTGGGGGAGGGGAGAAAGCGTCAGAGACAGTGGCCCCAGGGCATTCCAGGCAGCTGTGCTGGGGCATTAATCATCTGTGGAACCGCCCTCCAGCCCCACGCGACAGACCAACGCCCATCCGCCCTCCCTCCCCCCCCGGGACCCGACACAGCCTCCTTCCCGGGGGCTCCGCCCTTTGCTCAGCACTTCCATCCTCCAGGCCTGGCCTCAGCCACACCCTTTCCAGGCCCCTGGTCTCCTCCCAGGCCAGGGCCTGTGTCCTGGACAGGTCCCAGCATCACTGCTGCTTTCTCATGTCCCCAGTGCAGCCCTGCACAAGCCTGGGGCATTGCTACTGGCACGGGGTTGGCATCCGGGAACCGGAGAGGGCACTGGCCCTAGATCCCCAGAAAAATGGAGTCAGTCCTGTGCGAATACGCTAGACTCCAGGCAGCCAGTCCCCTTGCCGTCTTCCCCGTAGGGCTTTTGAATCCCAGGGTCTGTGGGGACATGGGAGCAAGGTCCCTGAAAATGCTGTGGGATCTCCCAAGCATCCTGCTGGCATGCAGGGGGCTGTGGTCCCTTTGGCTGCTCCCCAGAGCTGGCTGCATTTCACTGGGGAGTAGGACACTGGAAACCTTTGGTGCTGTGTCAAAGGAGACGTGTCAGAACAGCTGCCCTGCGCTTCCAGCCCCATCCAGTCACGTCTGTCCCACACCGGGGGCGAGTGTGGGTGAGATGAGCAGGGAGCAGGCTGCAGGGAGGGGCCGGGGGGCCTTATTCACCCTGACCAGCAGGATCAAAGATCTTGGTCACTTGGTAACGTGAGTCACCCGGCTCCTGTTCGGTCCAGGCTGAGAGGAGGCCGTTAAAATAGGAACGGGACTAAACACTGCGCTTCCGCTCCCTGGCTTCTACCAGCACTTCAGGGACTCGGCCGGGCACTCCCTCTTCAGCTCCCCGGTCAGAGCCCAGAGCCCCGGCCAGGTCTGACCCACACCGGGTAAGGCAGAGGAAAGGTTTGAGCAGGGCTGTTTCCCACAGGCGCCCTTCTCAAACCGGAGCAAAGAGACGCTCCGACACGCAAGCCTCCCTGGCCAGGTGATCACTCACGTAACAGAAATAAGATCCGCCTCAGAGCCAGGAGGCTAATTACCCCCACCGCCCTCGCAGGGACGCAAAGTAGAATCACGTAAACAGCCGAATATCCTTCCCCCCGCCCCCTCCCCGCCGCAAGCCCCAGCCCCAGCCCAGAGAGGGACGAGCGTCTCACCAAACGTGGACACATTCCAGACTCAAGATCAAGTGTCCCATGTTTAGAACGAGCGCCATGAAACCCAGCGCATGCCGCATGGCAGGGTCATCGCCAGCCTCCGATGCTCACGTTACACCGCAGGAGCAGAGGGGCCAGAGGGCTCCTGCAAACCCCCAGCCCTCAGCAGAACAAGGTGCGGTCAGTGGACACCAGGGCCTGGCACGTCAACTTTCTCCCACAACCGCTGTGGGCAAAGGGCACTAGGCAGCTCACAGCAGCAGCCCCGGATGGGCCGGAAAAGCCGGCGGCTTGGAGCAGGGCTGGACTGTCACAACCCCTCAGCTTTCCCTGCAGGTACCAGGCACAGCGCCCGGGAACCTTGGATTCCTCTGAGCTCGTTAAAGGCATGAGCAGTAGCCATAGGAGGAGGCTGTGAAGGCCAGGACTCTATTAGGGTTTAAAAAAGAGCTTGATAAATTTTTGCAGGTTAGGTCCATAAATGGCTATTAGCCAGGGATAAAGTATGGTGCCCTAGCCTTCATAACAAGGGCAGGAGATGGATGGCAGGAGATAAATCACTTGATCATTGTCTTCTGTTCTCCTTCTCTGGGGCACCTGGCATTGGCCACCGTCGGCAGATGGGATGCTGGGCTCGATGGACCTTTGGTCTGACCCAGTATGGCCATTCTTATGTTCTTATGTTCATAGTGAGCCACTGGGGAGCCTCTGCTCTCGCCAGGGAAGGAGGGAAACTGAGGCAGAGAGCGCTAGAGAAGCGAGCTCATGGGATCAGCAGAGTTGGCCTCCAGATGCTGAGGCTGGCTGAGCTGCCCCCGGGGCCTTGTCACCACAGGACGCACGGAGCAAGGAAGAGCATCCAGGAGTGTGGTCAGAGGCCTGGCTCTCCGGAGACTCCTTCCTGCCCAGAGGCGCCAGGGGGCTCTGCGGCATCCCGGGCTGCCAGCTGCCTGGGGCCCTGACAGCAGACTGCCCCGACGCCGGGGCTGGGAGCAGAACGCTTCCAGAAGCAGCTGCTGTGCTAGGAATTCCCGCAGCTGCAGCGTCCGGCTGAGAACACTCAGAGGCTCACAGGGCAGCACTCGCTGGCCTCCGCGGCACCCGCTGCCCGCTGCCAGTGCCCGGGAGGGCGCACACAGCACGGGCCAGGGCTCAGCCAGATCCCTGGACAGGCCAGGGTAGCTCAGGGGACTGGCTCCAGAAGACAAAGCCTCCCCCAGCCACTGGCTCGGGCGCTGCCCACGTCAGCAGTGGCCAGAAATCTGCACCATCCCGTCCGCGGTTTGCGGAGGCGGGGGAGAAAAGGCCTTGAAGGGAGCTTCTTAGGAAGTGGCCTCAGGGCTGCAAAAGAGAGCCCACCCCGTCTCCAGGGCCAGACAAGCCAAAGGGAGCGCACTCTGCTGCCGAGGGAGAACTTGCAGGTCTCGCATCCAACAGATTGGCTGAAGCAGGAGAAGCCTAGAAAGCAGAGATGGCCCATCTCCCGTGGGCCAGCGCCAAGTCCTTCCTGGTCACAGGTGCTCTCCAGGGTTCTCGTTTTCAGTTCCCGCGGCCGGTGGGCCTGGCTGTCCGGCTGCACAACGGTAGCCGGGGCGTAAGCCTGACGCTGAACAACAGCGGAGTTAGGTCTTGTGCTCGGAAGACCTTATTCAAGAGGAAGCTGTTGGTGTGGGAAGAATACGCCGGCACTCTGCCAATGCCAGGGACCAAGCGGCTCCTTCCAGCTCCCCGCGACTCTTCAGTGATCCTCTCCCCTGCCTGCACGATATGCTGGCGGACACGCTAGCTCTAGGGGCCTCCGAGACAGGGACAGCCACGCTGGAGAGCAGCCACTGAGCTGAGCTGCCGCCTGTGCTAGATGCCCAACTGGAGACATCCACAGCCAGACTTTCAGGAGAGCTCAGCCCCTGCCCCTAGGGCCTGCTCTTCAGCGGGGCAGAACATCTCAGCTCCTACAGGCCCGGCAGGAGTTGCAATGGAGGGGCAACACTTCTGAAGCTACTTCCTAAAGTCGGCGCCCACTTCTGCGGGTGTGACAGGAAGGGCGACCGAGCACCCTGCAATAGACCAGCAGCAGCGAAGGGAAGCAGCGTCATGCAGGCTCCCTGAAGGCTAAGCTCAGGGCTGACTCAGGGCCCACGCAGCTTCGTGTGGCACCCCAAAGGCAGATGACTGGGCAGGCCTGGCCAAAGAGTTTGTGGGGCCCAGGACAGCGTGGCTCCCAGTCAGGGAGCGAGTGAGGGGCCGGGTGGGAGGGCTGGGGTCTGGGCAGTGCGGGGCCCTGAACGCGCAGGGCCCAAGGCAACCGCCTCACTCGCCTTGCCCCAAGGCCGGGCCTGCGGCTGGGGAATTCACGGGAAGGCGGACGGGTGTGCCATAGGGGACACATTTCTGGACCCGCGCCTGTACCCTGACCCAGCGGAGTCCAGGGCTGGTCACCAGGTGCCGAAGCCATGCAAAAACCCACCCAGCCCACGACAACAGAACAGTAACCTCCAAGCGGGAGCTGGCGCAGAGCTCTGAAAGGCGGCAGCTCTCTCGCTCGCCAAGTCTGCAGAGCACAGACCAGACGCAGGTTCATGTTCTGTATGTGCAGGGCTCTCCGCGGATGCACTAAAAATATCTCCTACATTACATTCTTCCTGTGTGTGGCTTAGAGAATGCAAGGAACAATGACTAAAGCTTCCCCAGGACAGAGACATGCTGATAACTTACATGCAGCTTGGCGCTCTCAGCTCCCGCAGGTATCTACATTCTCCATGAATACAGAAGTCCTTGTACTTTCGCAGGCATGGGTCTCTCTTCTTTCCCTTGCCTTTGCCCTTCCTCCTTTTCATCCCATTCCCTTCTTTCTTTGGAGTCACCAGACCTTCCGGCTTGGACAAGAAGGCAACTGGAAGACAATTTGAAAAGAAGAACAGCAAGTCAACTCAACTGAAGCCAGCACAGCGCTTTGTCAGGCATCTGCACCAAGGGAAAGCTACCTGCCCCCAGCTAGAGGGGTCACTATTGTTGCAGATTTCAACAACTATCATGGCATTTATGATCCCTAAAGGAAATAAGGGAACAAGTTAGCGCCAATTCAGAGACAGACACAGGACGATACAGATCTCACCTGTTGCTATTCTGTGCTGTGATGAATGGGAGGGGAGCTACCTTTTTCTGGACACCCCAGCTGTTCCATTAACTGCTGTTAAGGGTTTAACCCCCAGGACACGCACATGGTTCAAAGGAAATTGCAAAAAGCAGACTGCTCAATCCTGCCAGATGCTGATCATGAATTGCGTGTTCTGTGGAAGCATACAACATCCAGCACCACTCAGGAGGCATTTAGCCTGCCTCACTGGGGATTCTGAAACGAGAGCAGGAATGAAGGGACAGGAGTTTTGGACAAGCTCTCAGGGGGTGTGGGGGTGTCAGCGACACAGCGAAGGAACCTTTCCCATGTGCCTTCACCACTCAGCCTCCAAACATCACCCCGTGCCCGGACATCGGCTTTCAGGGCTGGACATTTTGTCATAACCTACTTTGCTTCCCCAAGCAGGCTCTGAGGAAGTGCGATTCCTCCCTGAAAATGGGACAGCCCCACACAGCACTGGACACGTGGCAACCATGAGTCAGGGTGATGCCATGGCCAGAAAAGGCTGATATCATTCTGGAGGGTATCAACAGGCATTTGGAAATAAGCAAAGGGAGAGAACGCGTCCTGCGTCACTCAACACTGGGGAGCCCCCAGCCGGAGCACGCATCTCACTTGCGGAGAGATGTGGACAAAGTGGAGAGCTAAAACATGAGGCAATTTAGAAAATCTGACCTGCGAGGAAAGGTTACAGAAACTAGGCATGTTGAGAAAACAAGACCGGCAAGGGGGGGGGGGGGCTGAGAACAGTCGTCAGATACGTTCAGGGCTGCTCTACAGAGGACAGCCTTCAGTTGTCCTCCATGCCCACTGCAGGTAGGACAAGTCTAAAGGGCTTAATGTGCAGCAAGGGAGATCCAGGTGAGAGATTAGGGGAACTTTCTCACTCTAGGGGTAGCTAAGAGGCTTCCAAGGGTGGGCGTGGAATCTCCATTACTCGGTGTTTAGGAGCAGGCTGGAGAAAACCCTGCCAGGGATGCTCTGGGTGGCTTTGACCCTGGCTCAGTGCTGGGGCTGGGCTAGACGACCTTGCAAGGTCCCTTCCAGGCCCACATTTCGAGGCTGACAGGCCCGGTTCCAATATGCTCCCTCGCTGGCAGGAAGACCCAAATCCCCAGCAGCCCTCGGTGGGGAGCAGAATCTGGCCTGCGAGCCCCACGCCCAGGGGAGGGCCAGGCGGTACAGGGAGGCTGAGCCCCCCCAGGGTTAGAGAAACAGAAGCAGGAGCCACCTCAGGCATGGCAGGAGCTGGGCATGTTCTCACTTGCCCAGAGGAGCCAAGAGACAGCCAAACCCAAAGGAAGAGCGTGTCCGGTGAGCGCCCCGCTGGCCTATCTCCCTGCTGCAGGCACGGGGACCGCAGGGCAGAGGGTCACTCTCGCAGGGAAAGGGAAGGATGCGCCAAACCGCACTGTGCTGCTTTCACTTCTCCTCGCCCCAGCCCAGCTCTTGGGCCTTGAATCCCTTGCTTAGGGGACTGGAGAGCAAGGGGCCCTGCAGGTGTGGGATGGCATCGGGGAGGGAAGCCCTGGCCAGCAGGCTGACAGGCACACCAAGCGGGAATGGGGGTGGGAGATGGCACAGCCCCCGAGCACAGAGAGCATCTTCTTGACTGGCCAGTACCCCGGCCAGCTGCCTTACGCTGGGTGTGACGCAGCGACGAAAGGCACAAGGAAGAGGGGGTCGAGGGCGTGGCTCTGAGGCCAGGGAGGAACTGACGATCCCCTCCAGCTGTGCGTGTCAACCCGTCCCCCCGGGCCACCTTTCCTCAACTAGTGTCCCAATCCCCTTGGTTTGCGCCAAGGGCGGCACCGATCAACCCACGTCATTTAGCGAGAGAAAACGCCCACTGAGGGGGGCCAGGCCATGCGGGGCGCCAGGTGTGCCCTCTGTCAGAGTTAATAACACTTGGCCCCCACAGTCAGTGACTGCTCCTCAAAACCCTCCCTTCCCCAGTGGGTGCAACCCCCCCCCCGGAGAAGCGCTCTCCTAGAGAGCATGGGGGAGTGCGGGGGTCATATCCTAGCGCCCGGCTCATCCATCAGAGGGAGACACCTCTGGCCCTTCGCCATGCCCAGGGCTGGCCTCCGGACAGAGGGCTGGGGGCGAGGGTGTGAGGCAGGGGGCTGTGAGAGCCGGCGGCGGGAAGAGAATGGGCAGGAAAGGAGAAGTGAGAGGCAAGGCTGGCGATGAGGACAGGCCGGGAGAGGGGGTGAATCTCGCCAGCCCCAGCCCCTGTGGTGCAATAGATTAGCCTGGTTTGGCAAAGCTAAGCTTGGCCCACGTCACGGGTGGAGAGGAACCATGACAAGGCTGGAAAGGAGGAAAAGCCGCAGGGCACGGCAGGCAGGCAGCCTGCGTGGGTGCGGTTTGAGTGACCTCAGTGGAGTTACACTGGGAGCACCAGGTCTGAGCATGTCCCTGTTCAGATCCTGCCCCCAACCATGCTGCCGCCCCCACTGCTGCTGGATTCAAGGGGAGTGGCATGCCACCCAAAGAACCCGGAAACGAATGGGCAGAGCCCAGCAGGGCGACGCTGGACCCGAGTGCCCCCAGCTCAGTGACTAACCCCCGGCTGATCTGAGGGGTGTGGGCGGCGGGGAGTGGCTCATGGGGTGACCACTCAGAGGGGATGGCATGCAATGCTCTCAAGTGCATGGAGCCACAGGGGAGTCCCAGAGAGCGAAACCTTCCTGCGGGGACCATCCTGCTGAGGCAAGGAGGGAAGCCCACATCTGGCACAGACTCCCAGGAGGGGGTGCAGAGCGCCCAGGGGACACAGCTGGTCTCCTGGCTGACCCCGGGTTTTCAAGCCATTACACATTACCAATGGCTGCCCGTGGCCAGGGACTGAGTGCTGGGCCTGGGAAGAGGCCCCAGGGCATAGGGCAGGGTGGGCAAAACGGCCTCCGCGGACCCACCGATCAGTTTCACCCGGCCCGCGGAGGCCCTGCCACTCCCCCGCCCCCCAGGCCAATCAGAGCCCGGGGGAGCAGGCGAAGCCTCCTCCTGCCCTGCCAGGGGCTCAGCAGTGAAAGTCAGTTGCCAGCTCCTGCTGGGGGGGGGGGGGGTGACTAAGCCTGGCGCCCCCTTGCAGGGCGGGGGCAGGGAGCGAGAGACTTCACACGCTCCCCCTCCCCAGGCCCTGACTGACCTGGGGGCAGCAAGGGGGAGCCCCCGAAGTCTCCTCCCACCCCAGGGCTGTTCAGAACAGCTGGCGGTTCTGGGGGGGGGGGAGAGGACACTGTGGGTGGGGAAGCAGGGAAGTGTCCTGGCTCTGCCCCCTCTGAGGCAGCCCGGTCAAACGATTGCCACCCCGGCAGGGGTACGGGAGAGGCGGTGCTGGGGACGTGGGGTCACCGGGAATGTAGCGCGGGTCCGGGCAGGGGCCCGGGGCACTCCCAGGTAACAGGACCGCAAAGAGCCAGCGCCCCGGAACTGCTAAAAACAACTGAGCCGCACAAAGCAAGGGAGGCAGGAATTTCCGTGGGAACATGCTGGCCTGGCTCCCCCTCCCCCACCAGATTCCCGCCGTCAGGGATGTGCCACATTAGGCAAAGCCTCAGCTCGGGGCTCCCCCCCCCCCGGCTCCCCCCAGGGCCGCTCCTGCTCTGTCAGAGCCCGGAGTTACAAGACTTTCTCCCGGTCCCCCGGCCCAGCCAATCACACCCGGCCCGGCACCGCCCCGATCTCCCAAGCCAGGCCAGCGTGCGAGCCCCCCCAACTCCACAGCAGCTCGGGGAGCCCTGCGGAGTCCCCGGGAGATGCGGGAAGCTAAGCACCTGCTTATGCACTCGGCTACGTCCGACTCCCCCTCCCCGTGGGCCAGCTGGGCTCATTAGCGGCTCCAGCGGTCCCTCCCCGCCTGGGACGGTCCCTTTGGCCCTTACCCAGGGGAGCCCGGCGCCCAGAGGAAGGTGGGTTCCCTGGTGGGGTCCATGACACGCGTGGCTCAATGGCTCTCAGCCCCCCACGCCCGGATCCACAGGGAGGCCACCTGGCTCTGCCCATCCCGCCCCCGCGCCCGCACACACGCACCTCTCGGGAGCTCCAGGAAATAATCCCCCGACGAGACCCTGCCGCCGTCCGGGATGCGCTCCTCCTCCAGCCCCTGCCCGCTCCGGAGCTCCCGGGCCACGGACCGGCCGCCGCTCGCCTCGCTGGAGCCCGGACCCCGCAGCACCTCGAGCGCGGCTCCGGGCGCCGCTGCGGAGCGCCCTGCAGAGGGAGAAAAGTGCTGCTGAGCGGACAGCGCCGGACACTTCGCACCGCCCCCGCCCCGGGCATTTCTGGTCCGCGCCCCGCCGCAGGCTGGGAACGGCTCCCGCGGGGCCCGGCGACCCGGGAGGGGGCGCCCGGCCCGTTATGCAAGCGCGGCCTCCCGTCCGCCGGGACCGTGGGCACCGGCCGGGGGCCGGGCTGCGGCGGGGCCAGCGCCCGGTGCGCCCCGGCCCGGCCGGGAACAAACTTTGCGCGCCGCCGCCGCTCGCCCCGCTCCTCACCTGCCGCCAGCAGGACGCCGAGAGCCAGGAGCAATCGCTGCATGTCGCTCCCCTGTCCGGCGCGGGGCTCGGCCCTGAGATCGCCCCGGGAGCTTGCGTCAGGCACCGCCGGCCGCTGCGTCCTGCCAGGCAGCTCCGCTCGCCCGGGCGCACACGTGTCCGCTCGCCGCAAGAGCGCTCTGTGCCCCGGCCCCAGCCCGCGCGGGGGGTAGAGGCAGGAGGGTGGGCCCGGCTGCTGTCACGCCCAGTGCTGGCAGGGGAGTGCGCTGGGCACGGGCTGCGAGGGGAATTCCCTAGTGAGCTGGCCCTGGTGACTCAGGGGCCCTTCTGCTGCGGGGAGGCAGCAGGTTTTGGGGGGGGGGGGGATCTGCAAGTGTAAAAGAATAATCAGGCCAGGAAAGAAGGTGAAGGGCAAGTAGCGAAAGACGCAACATGGGGGGGGCGGGTGGCCCTGTTAGTCTGTAACTTACCAAAATAAAACCAACCCGTGGTCCTAGCACCGGAGAGACTAACAACCAACTCCATAAGCAGGACGCCTGCGCCACAAACAGTCGGTGAGGCCCCTGGAGAGCGGCTGCTAAAGGGACTCTGGAGAAAGGGTCATTCCAGAGAAACTCAATTCTGTGTTCTTCCCCCCCAGATGGCAGGAAGGGGCTCCCCGGAGCCTCTCTTGTTTGGTGAGGGAGGCATTAGAGGAACTGGCCCAGTCAATCGACAAACCGAACAGCGATCAGTCACCAGGACCAGGTGGTATTCGGAAAGGACTGAAATACACACTTGTGAAATAGTGACGCTGGTAATGTCACCTGTGCCTTACCAGCCTCTGGACCGGGGGACTGGAGAGTAGCTGGTGTGAGACGGATTTTTTTTTTTAAAGGCACCAGAATCCATCTGACAATTACAGGCTAGTGAGCCTAACTTCAGCAGCAGGCAAACTGGTTGAAAGGAGAGTAAAGATCAGACTGATCAGGCACATGGATGAACACACTATTCTGGGGGAAGACTCACCTATTTTTTTTTTAAAGGGAAAGCCCGCCTCACCAAGCCATTAGAATTTTTTTAGCAGCCCAGCAAATATGTGGCCAAGGATAAGCCAATGGATATAGTGTACGCAGACTTTCGGAAGGTTCCCCCCCAGAGGCTCTTAAGAAAGGAAGCTGTCTTGGGGTCAGAGGGAAGGTCCTCTCCTGGATCAGTAACTGGTTAAAAGACAGGAAACAAAGGGTAGGAATAAATGGTCAGTTTTCACAATGCAGAGAGGTCTCTAGCAGTGTCCCTCAGTGATCCGTACGGGACTGGTGCTGGCCAGCGTATTCATACACAATTTGGAAAAAAGGGTCGACAGTGAAGCAGCAAAATTTGCAGACAATACAAATTACAGAGGATAAATAGGTCCAAAGCAGGCTGCAAGGAGCTACAAAGGGGATCTCACAAAACAAAACGGCTGATGAAATTCAGGATTGCTAAATGGGAAGTAATGGCATTCACTAGGGTGTCCTCTGAGAAGAGGGTTCGAGCCAGGGAGAGGAATGCCGCAGCGTCATTTACTTGATCCGATCTGCTCTCCGGAGCAGGAGAACTCCAAAGACACTTTGTGTGGCTGACGGTACTGATTCTGTAGGTAGCAGCAGCCTTCTTCCCGAGTCAGTTCTGAGCTATGCCCCAGCGTGGGGCTCGCAGGTGCTGTTCAGTTACAAGTGTCATCTTACGTATGAAGCATAAAACCCTGGCTTGGGTGATCAAAGAAATTACTGCCCAACTTTGGCATTTAGCTTGGCCCAGCCCCAGCTACCAATCAGATTGGATTTTATACCCTGTTTGCACTCCCTTTCCACCAATACACATGACTCCACAAGGGGTGGAGATAATAGAGCAGCAGGATCTTGGTGTTTGTTCACTTCCTGATAAGAATTGTTTCTGTTAGCTGTCAGACATCTGCGGTGCTCTACCCAAGAAGGCGCTGCATTTCACTGGTGGGTAAAGGAAATGAATGCAAAAATGAATCCCCAAAAGACTGTCGTGAGGCTTAAACTGTTAGTCCCAGTAAAGTGCTGGGAGATCTTTGCATGAAAAGATGCTGGCAAAGCACAACATGGTGTTAATGGCGAGTCACAATGTTGTTAATAATTGTGCAGAGCAGTGAGATGGCTAGCTCTACAGGCGGCTACTTTGGGAATGAGGCCTGGGTACCACTGTATGCAGCTCAGTGGGAGCCCTCTGTTCTCTGGGGAGCTGCAGTCCAAGAACCAAACAAGACATTCGATCGCAGAGAGAATGGGATGGAGAACTAGGGAGACTCTTATGACTTTATGTAAACCAATGGTGCAGCCTCATCTAGATACTGGGTGCAGGTCGGATCGTCCCGGCTCAGAAAGACTGCAGAATTAGAGGGGAGTGTGATGCCGAGTCAGGGTTCCCCCAAATCCTGCAGCCCCGTAGCAGCAAGAACAGTCTCCGCCAGCCAGAGAATAGAGAGGATTTATTGCTCCTCCAGGATACAGCACAGCATAGACGTGATATTGCTACAGGAGTCTGGGCCAGGATGCCTCAGATCCCTTGGGTTAGGGTGGTCCATCACCCTCCTCGACCTCCAGCCCTCAGTTTAGGCTCACTCTCTCCTGTTTCCCAGCCAGCAACTGACCCTTCCCCCAAAGCCTCCTGCTGGTCTCCACCTCTTTCCCTTTGTCTCTCCCCCTGGAATCCCCTGTTATCTCCTCAGGCTGAGCCCAGGTGTCTGGGTTAATACACATTTGGGTGAGTCAGTGGGAATCACACAGCCCAGCGCAGGGGGACCCTGGGTTACAGAGCAGACAGCCCCCCACTATGTCACCAGGGGTCAGAAAATCCCCACGAGTCTGACTCGGGCCTGGAAAAACTCTCCTGTGCGGAGTTTGAAAAGCTAGGGACTGTTACCTTAGAGTGGTGCCAATAGGCGAGGTTGTGATAAAAGTTTCTAAAATACTGAATGGTCTAGAAAAGGATGGTAAACCCTCGTGCCTCAGGCAATCGCTAACTATGAGACCTAATCAGGGGTCAAATTATTCTACATCTGCCAGGTTCCTGCACCTTCCGCTAAGGCCTCTTGCACCAGCCATCGCTAGGGACAGGATCTGGACTGGAAGGACCATGGTCCGATCCACTCTGGCATTTCCCATCTTCCCCTGAACATGTTGACATTGGTGTTTTTCTTGCCATTTTAAATGTCGTGTTCATAGACTCAGGGCTTGTCCTCATTTCTCCTGAGATCCACACACCAGAGATTGATCTCCTGGGTTCGATTTAGGGGGCCTAGTAAGGACCCACTAAATCAACCGCTGATGGTGCACTTATTAACCCCAGTTCTCCACCAGGTTGCGAGGAGTAAGGGATCTTGATGGGAGAATTTCTCCCATCGACCTCCCGCAGTGGGGACACTGCAGAAATTCAACACTGTTCTCGGAGCAGGAGTTGTGTACCTTAGTTTGACTTTCTCCCCTAGTGTAGGCTGGTCCCCAGAAAGGCAATCTTTCTGCCACACTTCCCGAGAAGCTCAGCCTGGGGACAGGACAAAGCGGATTTTACACCACCTGTGCACTGTGGGAAATCTGAGTTACTGTGGGAACACAATTAGCCCCAGGAACCGGCTGCAGAATCTCCAAAGCCCTGAATGCCCTGGGTACCTCCCCTTCAACCTTCAGCCACAACCCCTGCCCTCAGGGCCCACAAGGAGGCAGCGCATGGGGCCCCATGTTGGCTCTGGGTTGCTCCTGCAGCAGAGAGTTCTTCCCCAGGCCCTGGGTCTCCCCTGCCTTGGGGTCTCTCTGCAGTTTGTATGAAGTGCGCAGTTGGCACTTGGCTCACTTGATGTCACTGAGTCAATGGAACAGGACTCCAGCAACTTTTGCCTCTGAGGCCCCACAAACTCTCTGGGCAAGTGGCACCCTCTGGAGAAATGGTGGCGATTCTTCTTGTCCAGGGATCGAACTCTTGTCCCCAGCTCCATGCCTCGAAGAAGGGCCCTTCCAGAGGGCTGTCCATATTGACACCTCATGTTCATGGCTCCTTCCATGTCCAGCCCCCTCCCTTTTGGCTGGTTCCACTGTGCCCGACACGTACTCAAGTTCACTGTCTGTGGATGACCCCAAATCTGTATGGTCCAGCCATGGGTGCTGGGGCCAGACCCTGCGTTTGGCCTAGATCCCATTCTGGGTGGCTTGTCCATGAACCCTGCAGAGGCTAAGCACTGGGGAAGCAGAGCTGCTTTGCATTGTCCTGAGTCATCCCCTGACCCCTCTGCTTGTTCCTGGAATTCCCAGGCCCCAAAATCTGGGTGTCAGTTTCGGTGCAGAGAGGCCCATTAAGAGTGTGACTATGAAGCCCTGCAGTTGCTGTCGTTGTCTCTAAGGAATACAACCGGATTTGGCAACTCCCATCCACGCCCTGTGTCTTGCCCAGACATGAGCGTTGTGATGGTTTGTTTGTTGAGTGCTGTTCCTTCCGGTCCCTCCTAGCCGCATCAGGTCATACAGACTGGCAGCCAGGGCCTACAACACAGAAAAGCCAATTTCATCACCGCACTCCCGTTCCAGCAGCTCTGCACTGGCTTCTGGCTCCACAGGGCTTGGCCCAAAGGCTCTGCATGTTGATTTCCCATGTTATGTAACTGCATCTGCAGACGCTCTTTCCCCAGCGGCTTGCTGTGCGGCTCCAGTGAAATCCCAGTGGAGCGTGTGACATCTTTGACAGGTGGGGCTGGGGGCCAGGTGTTCGGGCCATCGTCGTCGTCAGGCTGCGTCTGGACTGCGTTGCTTTCTGGGAGGAATGCATCCACTTTTCTGAAAACAATTTCAAAAAAGCGGATGCGCTCTCTCGCCATCCCTGTAAACCTCGTTCTGCGAGAAAGAAGGGATGTGTCGAAGAGCAGGTTTTTCCGAAATGTGGCACCGTGTAGACGCGCCAGATCTCGGCAAAGCCTCTTTCGACAGGAAAGCAGAAAAAGACACACAGTGTGTGTTTGCAAATTGCGTGTCTTTCTCCGGTTGAACCTTGCCATCCGGACGTCGCCTCTGTGCTGGGCGCTGTGGAAGCAGCCAGCAGGCCTGATTTCCAGCCCTGGCCCGAAGCTCTCTTCCCCACACCTCGGGGTGACAGAACCATTTGGGGAGGGGACGGGCAGGAGGGAGCGGGTGCCACTATTTTCGCAGAGTGGAGCAGAACGAACCCAGCAGCTCAGGGCGGCTCATGCGGCAAAGCCCATCAGTTCTCCCCGGCAGGGCTGTGCTTCCTGGCCAGGCAGGCTGTGGGCACAGGTGCCCCGAGAAAAAGGCTCCCGTCCCAGCTGCTGCCAGGACTTTGCCTCTGGTGTCCGCTACTGCCCCAGGGTGGCAGCCTGGAGCCCCCAGCAGTGGCAGGGTCCTGGCTTGTTCAGCCCATGGTGCCTTCCCACTGGGCAGCCATGGCCGCCCGCCAAGGCCGGTGCTCCCTGGCAGCCTGGCACTGTTGCCAGGGTAACAAACCCCAGGATCCGCAGTTCCTGTTGGGCTGCAGGCCCTTTCTGCGGCTCCATCGCCCACCTCGGGAGCACTTCTCTTTCCCTCTGGTGGGGAGGGGAGACTAGGAGCTCAGCCAGTCCCTGGCAGAAGGGAGATGGGGAAGGGCCGGGGGTACTGGAGAGCAGGCAGAACTTTTGCCGTGGGGTGGGGTAGGGGGGAGGGATTAGGGGGTGCCCGGGTGGGTGGAGGGTTGGCTGGATGACAGTGTGGGGGAGAAGGAAGGAATGGGGGCAATCGGGGCACCCAGCCTTGGCA
The DNA here is from genome assembly GCA_032595735.1 of Pelochelys cantorii. Classification (NCBI taxonomy): domain Eukaryota; kingdom Metazoa; phylum Chordata; order Testudines; family Trionychidae; genus Pelochelys; species Pelochelys cantorii. The sequence goes on from CM064340.1 coordinate 41,009,106, forward strand.
GGGGAAAGGGGAGGACCATAGTATGGGAGGAGGGGCACTGGGGTGCGCACAGTCCAGGGCTATTGGCTGGAGTGGCCAAGTCCCTGCGGCAGACGGGGATGTGGGGGTGCACAGGGAGCCCGGGGGAGGGAAGGATGCCCTGGGGTGGCCGTCACAAGTGCGTGACTCTTGTGCCGATGGGCTTCACGAGCCCCACCAGCTCCGAGGCCCCGTCAGAGCTGGCGCCGTCCCAGCCCGGGCCGTGCAGCGGGAAGGTCGCCCCTGCCTAGGCGTTGGCTCTCTTGACACAGAGCTTCCCAGCTCCACGAGAGCCACTCTGTGTCAAGCCCCCTGGCTCGTGCTCATCCCCAGCACGGGACCCTCTCCTTCCCGGCCGCTCCCCCATTTTTGAGAGCTGGCCAGCAGGCCTGCCGACGGGCGGAGGAGCAAAAGGGGCAGTATTTTAAAGAAGCCTTATTGAAGGCACAGAAAGAAACCATCCCGATGCGTAGCAAGAGAGGCAAAAATGGTAGGAGACCGGATTGGCTTACAGGGGAAATCCTTGGTGAACTTAAGCACAAAAAGGAAGCTTACAAAAAGTGGAAACTTGGACAAATGACCAGGGAGGGGTTTAAATGTATAGCTCGAGAATGCCGGGGGGTTATCAGGAAGGCGAAAGCGCAATTGGAATTGCGACTGGCAAAGGATGTGAAGGGTAACAAGAAAGGTTTCTACAGGTATGTTAACAAGAAGAAGGTGATCAGAGAGGGTGTGGGGCCCTTACTGGATGAAGGAGGTAACCTAGTGACAGATGATGTGGGGAAAGCTGAAGTACTCAATGCTTTCTTTGCCTCTGTATTCACAGACAAGGTTGGCTCCCGGACTAATGCGCTAAGTGACGCAAGATGGGATGAAGATCGACAGCCCTTGGTGGGTAAAGAACAGGTTAGGAACTATTTAGAAAAGCTAAACATACACAAATCCATGGATCCGGACTTAATGCATCCAAGGGTACTGAGGGAGTTGGCAAATGTCATTGAGGAGCCTTTGGCCATTATCTTTGAAAACTCGTGGAGATCGGGAGAGATCCTGGATGACTGAAAAAAGGCAAATGTAGTGCCCATCTTCAAAAAAGGGAAGAAGGACAATCCAGGGAACTATAGGCCGGTCAGTCTTACCTCGGTTCCTGGAAAAGTCATGGAAGGGATCCTTAAGGAATCTATTTTGAGGCACTTGGAAGAGAGGAAAGTGATTAGGAATAGTCAGCATGGATTCACAAAGGGCAAGTTGTACCTGACCAATCTGATTAGCTTCTATGATGAGGTAACTGGCTCTGTGGACATGGGAAAGTCAGTGGATGTGATCTACCTGGACTTTAGCAAGGCTTTTGATACGGTCTCCCACAATATTCTTGCCAGCAAGTTAAGGGAATGCGGATTGGATATATGGATGGTAAGATGGATAGAAAGCTGGCTAGAAGGCCGGGCCCAGCGGGTAGTGATCAACGGCTCGATGTCAGGATGGAGGTCGGTTTCTTGCGGAGTGCCCCAAGGTTCGGTTCTAGGGCCGGTTTTGTTCAATATCTTTATTAATGACCTGGATGAGGGGATGGATTGCACCCTCAGCAAGTTTGCAGATGACACTAAGCTAGGGGGAGAGGTAGATATGCTTGAGGGCAGAGATAGAGTCCAGAGTGACTTAGACAAATTGGAGGATTGGGCCACAAGAAATCTGATGAGGTTCAACAAGGACAAGTGCAGAGTCCTGCACTTGGGACAGAAGAATCCCAAGCATTGTTACGGGCTGGGGACCAACTGGCTAAGTAGTAGTTCTGCAGAAAAGGACCTGGGGGTTACAGTGGATGAGAAGCTGGAGATGAGTCAACAGGGCGCCCTTGTAGCCAAGAAGGCTAATGGCATATTAGGTTGCATTAAGAGGAGCGTTGCCAGCAGATCCAGAGATGTCATTATTCCCCTTTATTCGGCTCTGGTGAGGCCACATCTGGAGTATTGTGTCCAGTTCTGGGCCCCCCACTACAAAAAGGATGTGGACGCCTTGGAGAGGGTCCAGCGGAGGGCGACCAAAATGATTAGGGGGCTGGAGCACGTGACCTACGAGGAGAGGCTGAGGGAGTTGGGTCTGTTTAGTCTGCAGAAGCGAAGAGTGAGGGGGGATTTGAGAGCAGCCTTCAGCTTCCTGAAGGGAGGTTCCAAAGAGGAGGGAGAGAGGCTGTTCTCAGTGGTGGATGGCAGAACAAGGAGCAGTGGGCTCAAGTTGCGGTGGGAAAGGTCCAGGTTGGATATTAGGAAAAACTATTTCACCAGGAGGGCGGTGAAGCACTGGAATGGGTTACCTAGGGAAGTAGTGGAGTCTCCATCCCTAGAGGTGTTTAAGTCTTGGCCTGACCACGCCCTGACTGGGTTGATCTAGTTGGAATTGGTCCTGCCTAGAGCAGGGGGCTGGACTCGATGACTCTTGAGGTCTCTTCCAGCTCTGTGGTTCTATGATTCTGTGAGATGCCCCGGGGCCCAGCCGTACAAAAGGGTCCGGGGCTCTCAGCTGCTGCTATTGTGGCAGATGCCCGAGCTCTGAGCCCTTGAAATCGCCGTGGAACACCGCACGGCACGCTCTGGGCAGCAGGGGGCATTGCGGTCCAGGCAGTGCTGAGGGCTGGCTGCCCCAGCCCCACCCCTTCTGCCTGAGGCTCCGCCCCTTCCGGGGCACAGAGCAGGGCCTCGCCAGGGGTCTGGCGAGACCGTGGGCCCTGCTGCTGGGCAGAGGACGGGGCTGCGTGCTGCCCCCTGCCCTTTCCCAGCGGGCTGTGTTACAAAGGGCCCTTTCTGGGCACAGATGTCCCTGGCCAGAGCAGGCTCAATCAAGCCAATGGGCTGCAGATGGCCCCTTGAGGCAGCTCAGAACACGACACACACGGCTCACAGGTCTCGGAGGGGGAGCCCCACTAGTCTGTATCCAAAACACACCCAGGAGTCCTGCAGCACTGTGGTGGGGTAGTGGCCCTGCACTGGCTCGAAGGACTTAGAGCAGGCAGAAGGGTCGGAGTCCTGGCCAATCAGGGAGAAGCTTTTAAAGAGCCAACCAGAGGGAGACTTGCTGGAGCAGCCCTGTATATAAGGAGCTGCCCAGCAGAGAAAGAGTCATTAGGCCCTGGCCGGGGGTGGTGCAGGACCTGGCTCCTGGAGAAGCCCCTTCTGGAGAGTGGTCCTGGGCAGGCTCCAGCCTGATCTCTGCTGGGCTGTGGCCTTGCTACAAGGGCCAGGACGGTGCAAAGTGGCCCAGGGAAGGAAAGGCAGTGAAGGGGGTAGGGAGGGCAGGACAAGGCTGCTGCCAGAGGGTCCCTGGGTTGGGACCCAGAGTAGTGGCTGGGCCTGGGTCTCCCCTTGCACACCACCAAGACATGGCCTATACCAACTGGCTGAGACAGAGGAGCTGGGCTGGGAGGCCTCAGCTGGCCACAAGGGCAGGAGAGACTCAGGCCTGCGGATGAACCCCCAGAAGGGGGCAAGAGACCTCTATTGTGGGCACTGCCAGAGGGCAGGGTGCGGACGCGAATGCTGCGCTCTGGGAACGATGCAGGTCTGCAACACGAGTGTGCACTGCAGAGGGATGAGACCCTGCCAGAGGGGTTGCCCTGCTAAGAAAGGACTAAGTAAGTCCCCAGGGCTACCAGCAGGAGGCGCCACAGAGGTGAGTCCTGCCCTGTGACAGGAACCCCTTAAAGACGAACATTTATTTGAGCACAAGCTTTTCTGGATCAAAACCCATTTCAGCAGCATCTGACAGAGTTGGTTTTGCCCACAAAAGCTTGTGCCTAAATAAATGTGCTATTCTTCGCCAAGGCTGTTCCTTCTCTGGCACCTCGAGTGCAGACGGTGGGAGCCTACAAGAGGCCTCAACAGACTCTGTCACTAAAAGCTTCTGCCTAAAAACTCCCCAACATCACGATTCCCTGATCATGGGTGGTAATGCTACCACCTCCCAAACGCAAACCTTTTTGAGAACCCAGGAAGACGCACTTGGGAATGACTTCCTGTGGGGCACCCCCAAGCTCTCTAACCCTCCCTGAGGAGGGAGCTTGAAAAACACCCAACCTGTAATTTCTTAATAGTTCACCTTTCGGTCTCAGGCATGTGCACACAGAACCTCCTGCCTTCTAGGACACAGGGATCGGCTCATAGCCTTAAACAGGTGTTTTGTTAATAAAAGCAATGTATTTCGTAAAGCAGACTTGGTTACTAGGTGTTACACAGCCACTGAAAAAAGCAGATTAAAAACAGAGAGTTGCTTTCCTGGGATTCAGTTTAAAAGTTTGGAGCTACGTCTACACTGCAGGTTTCTTGTGCAAAAACTTGCAGAGCTTCTACACTGCACGCGCATTCTTGAGCAAGTAAATTTACAGTACAGCGTCAGAACAGAGGACTTCTTGCGCAAGAGTTATTCCTCTCCCCAGGAGGAATAAGCCCTCTTGTGCAAGAGCTCTTGTCCAAGAAGGCAGCGTGGACGGGCAACGGGTTTCTTGCGCAAGAAACCCCTATGGCTAAAATGGCCATCAGAGCTTTCTTGCACAAGAGAGTGTCCACACTGCCATGGACGCTCTTGCACAAAAGCACATGGTAATGTGGATGTGCTCTTGGGCAAGACCTTTTGTGCAAGAACTCTTGTGCAAAACAGTTCTTGTGCAAGAAGCCTTCAGTGTAGACATAGCCGCAGTGTATGGGGGGTACCTGCTCAGCGCAGAGGAGTTCAACAAACCCAAAGTAAAGAAAACAACCTGATAGCACCTAACTAAACTTTCCCTGTTTTACTTACATCTCTGTTGTGCCTGGTTTAACTCCCCTCTCCCAGCTCTTGTTCTGCTCACCCAAGAATACTGCAGCAGGCGAGGCCAGCTTCAATTTGCATCTCTCTCACTCTTTTCACTTGCTCTCCTGGCTCCCTGCCAACACTTCCTGGAGATTTAAGGTCTCTGAGTTTATCCCTTACAAGCAATTTAGTTAACTGACTAGCCAGGGTATCCAGAAAAGGGTAGTACCCCTCCTATTCATCACAGTCTTTAAGGTGCTAGAGGACACCTGGTAACAGGGTGTTTCAGAGTGCAACAAATGGGTTCCCTGACTCCCTGACAACTATTGTGCTTTTGCACATACTTGTTTGTGCATTTGGAATGGTTTCCTTCAGTTTGCTTTGCAAAAGACCCTCCACAAACAATTGTGGAAATTGACTAGCTAATGAATTCTGCAAGGAAACCTGTGAAACTGACCATGCACAATGTGCTGTCACATGCACTAAGTAAATATTACTTCTGTGCAGGTTCCTGCCCCAATCAGTGCACAAAGTGGATTGAATACAATGAACGACGTAGCTGTTTAATATTTATACTTGTCCACACACACACGTTTGAGTCATTTAAAATGAGGCAGGGCTCCTTCCGGGAGAGATTTGTCCCATTCAGCATCCTCACACGTACTCATATTCTGCATGCACCAATGCACTACAAATGAAATTCCATCCAGCTCTCTTACACACCCCTATGCGCGGCACGGACCCTGAGAGATTCCACTCCGCTCACAGCACAGACCTGGGCAGTGCCACAGCCCACGAGACGCCCGCTGCGGAGTCAAACCGAGCACACGCAAGCATGGAGTACGGGTGCGGGTTGCGTGTGCTTGGTTTGACTCCGCAGCGGGTGTCTCGTGTGCTGTGGCACTGCCCAGGTAGCGCCATGTAGGAGATTTGGAGGCCCAGTTCCCTGGGCTCTCAGAGGCCTCCCGTGGTGCAGCACTAGGAATAAGTGGCCAGGGAAGGCGCTGGTTGAGGGGAAGCAGAGCGAGGGGTGAGCTGTAAAACAGGAGAGCAATGCGTGACTGATTGGCTAGGTATCAAATCTCCCCAAGTCCCTCGGGGAGCAGATACACGAGAAACGGCCAAGTGACAGCCAGGCCAGAGATCAATCCCATGCTGCATTGCAAACCCCAAGGAAGATTCCCTCCGATCCCTAGCGGTCTGGGAGTCAAGATCCCCAGAAAGCATTAGCCAATAATCCATCAACCCGCGGGCGGGGGGCTTGGCGGGCCAGAGGCTGCTGCGGAGGGGCAGGGGGCCCATGACAGGTCCTCTTGCACTGGATAATCCTGAGACTGAAGGTCTGAGGCGTTGCAGTGCAAAGCTCCGTCCCTGGGTGCAGCGTGTGTGGAGAGGCTCCCTCCTGTGGCACGATGGAGAATGACGTCCGGCTCCAGCTGCAGTGACAGGCCTGGCACAGGAGGCGAAGTCCAGGCCGGGCCCGTCACTTGCCAGTCCTGCCACCTCGTGGCTTGTGCCAGCCTCAGACCACCCGTGTCACCTTCCTTTGTGTGCCCTCCCCCCGGCTGTCGCCCGTGTCCGGCACGTAGCAGAGCCCTGCCCTGCCGACAGCTGCCCTTCGTGTTTTCCATACAAAATGAACCCACTTTGAACTCGCAGGCACCCCTGCACAAGCCTGCTGTGCCGGCAGGAATCCAGCCCTGGTCTCTGCAGCGCAGGGAGCTCTCGCTTGGGCCGTTCGTTAACCCGGCTGAGTCACACGACTCCCGCAAAGCAGCTTGGTAGAAGCTGGACTCGCCGCAGCGAGGCTGGAGCGATAGCAGAGCACTTGTGATACTGGGGGGCGCAGCAAAGCACCAGCCAGGCCAGGGGCTGCGGAGCCAAACCAGCCTGTCCCGGCGCAGGGCGGGCACTGAAGAGCCCAGTGCTGGGATATCGAGAGCATCGCGTTCTGGGCACCACCAGGGACAGACAAACCACCTCAAACGACACCTGAATCTGGGCCAGTTCCTCCCGTTTGTCCCCTGGAAAGAATGGCTCCGGGCTGGGACTCTCGCTCACATGAAGAGGACCCATGCAACGAATCCACTGAGTTTCTCCGCTGTGGCTTTACCCTCCTGGAGTGCTCCTGTAGCGTCTCCGTCGTCCAGCAGCTCCACTGGTTGCTTAGCAGAATTCCTGCTTCTAATTCCTTTTAAAAAACTCCTTTGCGGTTTTGGGTAGCTGTTCTTCAACTTCTTTTTTGGCCTTCCTAATTAGAATTGGACACTTCCCTCGCCAGAGTTTATGCTCCTTTCTAGTTTCCTCACTCAGGTCTAACTTCTACTTTCTGAAGGAGGCCTTTTTACCTCTTACTGCTTGTTATTTGTTGTGTAACCACGGTGGCACTTTGGGGTTTTACATGTGGGGTATACAGTGACGTGGGGCCTCTGGTAGGGGGCCTTTACAAAGTCTCCATGGAGCTTGTATCATCCTGTCTAGTAGCACTGAGACCATTTCCAGCATGAAGACTGCGTCAGCTTGACAGTCTCAGCTCCCCGACAGCTGGCTTTTAGCGCATGCGGTAGAGGATCATATGCTAAGCTCCAGAGGTCCCAGGTTTAATTCTGCCCACAGGGTCTGTTGGCATTACATTTGCTTTCCTGGTTGCCATTTTGAATTGCACACACTGGGGGCGGAGGGACACCAGGATACAGGTGCACAATCTGCCAGGTGTGTGCTGCTGGCTGGGGCTTGCAATAACTTTAGTTTTGGTTCCCAGAGTGGAAATCCCGCCCATTCCTGTAACAAACATTAACGTGGAGCCAGAAACTTGCCAGTCTCTGGGGTGGTGTCCATGTCTGCAGCTGGTCTCATGGCTGGCTGTTGCTTGGGGGGCACCAAACAGCTCCCCCGAGGACGGCTGTGGGGTGTGCTGCTGGTGCAAAGCTTCTGGGACTAGTTTCAGCAACAGTCACTTTGCTGCTGGCCTTACGCTGCACCTGTAGCTGGCTCCCACCCGTCTCAGGCTGGATTCTGGGGCCAGCAGGGTCACCATCCAGGCTGGCCAGGTCACCGTGTGCCACAGCTGGCTCCGGGCTGGGCACCGTGCCCCACACCCGGACACAGGCATGAGAAACCAGGCAGGAGGGTGAGGAATTGCCGCAAGTGCAGTTCTGCTCCCTGGTTTGCCAGTGTTTGCTCTCGAGCGACTTAATCCGCCCCCTGCACCGGTCACTGGTCCAGTAAATTTCCAGCCTTGCCAGCTTCTCTGCTATTGCTGGTATGCATGGCCCTTCCTGGTGCTTTTGTGCTGCTGGCCTTGCAGAGATCCAACAAAACCGGCCTGGGTCTGTGCCCACGAAGCCGGGCTCGCAGCTCTGGGCTCAGAAACCAGCCCCGCCGAGCTCAGCCTGAGGGGTGTCTGCTTCCCTGGAGTCGGCGGGGCCTCTGGGCGCAGAGAGGACAAAGGAAGCAGACGCAGGGGGGTGCGGGAGGCTTTTGGCGGACACATGAGGCTGCATCTACGCTGGAAAGCGGCTGGGTCTGAGCCTGACTCCAGCTCAAAGTTGCCTTCTCTGCAGGGCGCTAGGCCCCCAGGTCTGAGTCCGAGTGAGCTGCGCGTAACTGAAGGGGGGTGGCCTGGAGCCGGGTTCTGGGCCTGGGCTTACGCTGCCGTGTAGACGCACTCGGGCGCCAGCACCCCCTGCTGCTTTTGCCGGCACGGCCACACTCCTTTTAGCAGGCTCGGTGCTAGTGCAGCTCTGTCTGCCCAGCCGGGATGCTGCCCTTCGAGCGGCGCCGTGGCCCCGAGGTGGGTAACCCCCCCGTCCCCCCACGGAGAAGAGCTTCAGCTCCACTTACCTGGTCTGCGCTGCTGAGCGCCCTGTTCCCCGGCAGCCAGGCCCTTCGCTGGCCTCACGCCTGGCCCGGCGTGGGGAGGAGCCCGCAGAGGGGACATGCCCTTCTGGGACTTGCACAGAGAACTTGCGTCAGAATATTGGGCAGCTCCCATCTGCAGCGCCAAGGGCTGAGCCCAGCCCTGGGCGCTCTCGCCCTGGTGCTGCGTGAGCGGCTCGTTGGGAGGCTTGGACACTCACTCCTGCCCTGCCGCTGTGGGCGAAGAACCAGGGGCCCAGCGCTTTCCACTGGGACGGGCGCCTGCCCGCTGGGCTCCGGCCGAGTGACAGCTGTCATGGTCCCCAGATGTCCGTCAAAGCCCTGGAATTGCCAGGGTGTGCGGGGGTAGCCAGGCGGCTGCCCTGGACTGAGAGTACCCTCCTCCCCCACTGAAACCTGACACCCCCACGGTCGTCCTGCCCGCCCCCCCAGGCTGGCTGGTTACAGTACAAACAGCCCGTGTGTGCTCTTGTGCCGGGGGCGCGCTGCCGTGTTTGCACTGTACACAAGGAGCGGGCCTGTTTGGAGAATTGTAGCCAAATGCATGTCCTGTGCCGCTGAGTCAGTGTGTGGTAACAACACGCCCTGGGCTCCTGGCGCCAGCATTGGGGGGGCACGGCCACCGCACGCCGGACTGGTCCCCAACACCCAGCTGGCTCCCCCTTGGCCCTGGAAGGGTGGTGCGGGAACCTGCGTGTAGCCTTCTCCCGGCTCCAGCTCGGGGGACTGGGCTGCTGCTGGCACCAGCAGGAACACGGGAGACAGACGATGCAGCTGGGCAGGGATCTCCCGCCTGACTGACAGCTCGGTCCAGTGGGCTCCACGCCCCCACAGGCCCTGGGGAACGGGGGTGGCAGGGACCCAGCAGGCAGGGAGCCCCCAGGACTCTCCCCATCGCCTCTGGCTCCCTTGCTGGTGGCCCCTTCTGGCCAGCGAGGCCACGACTCCCCAGGGCACAGGCAGGCCAAGCCTGGAGCCAGGGGAGCGAGAGGGGTGGTGTGTAGGTCACAGGCCCGGCAAGGCACAGGGTGCTCTGCATGTCTCCCGGGCAGTCCGGGGTCTCTGGAGCCGGCTGCGGGAGTTGAGTCCCGAGGAGGCGCCTTGGAGTGGATGCGGCTGGGCCGGCAGCAGCAGCTTCCGCCATGGGGCTCTGGCTCTAGGGCGGCCCCCTGACCTGACTGGCCCCGCACTAGGGTAAGATGGCATTTGGGGGTCTGGGACCCGCTGGGGATCTGGGGTCTCAGCGCAGAGGCCGGGAGGGGCCGGGGGGAGGGGGGAGGTTGTGCCATGGGCACCGAGAGGGGCCGGTGGATTTTCAGTGTTCCCAGCCAACGGGGCCGGGCTCGCGGCTTGCCCCGGCTGGGGGCGGGGCCGGGCGAGACTGCGGAAGAGGGGGCGTCGGCAGGGAGGCGGGGGAAGCGGTGGCCGGGGATCGAGCCGACGGGCGTTACCTCCGACCGCACAGAGGGGCGTTTCCGGGGCAGAAGCTGCCCCCTGCGGCCGCCCCCCTGGGGGATTTCGGCCTCGCGGGTTGAGGGGAGCAGCTGCAGCCTGGGCTTGTTCCCAGAGAAGGGGAAGCGGCAGCCGCCCAGCGTTTCCACGCAGCCACGAGCAGGGGCCGCGGGGAGCCCAGAACAGGGGTTCACCTGCCACCCCGGTACCACGACGGAGGGAATGGGATTTACGGCCCAGGCCGGGGGCGGGGCTCGTTCGCTCGCATGGGGGCTGGCGGTGAGCAGCAGCCTGCCCTGATCCTGGCGCCTTTGGCCCTGTAGGTCCGGGCCAAGCTCTTCCTTGTGGGGCCTTGAAGCTGCACCGAGACCCCAAGGGGGCCCTGAACTCGGGCTCGTTCTCCGAGGGGCTGAGCGCTGTGCCCACCAGGGAGCTGCGAGCGCCTGGCAGCCTCTCCCAGGGCGCCCGGCCTGCACCCTGCCCGGTGTGTCGCTGCTTGGGCCCAGCCGCCAGCCTGACGTCGTGGCCAGAGCCACGAGGGCTGGGCTGCAGGCGCATTGACCACACGCGAGGGTGGGAGGAAGGGTCCCTGGACAAGGGCAGCAGCTGGCTTCACAGATGCCTCCCGCCAGTGCGGACGCCTGAGAGGTCAAGCCGGGGATGCTGGGTGGAACCAGGGCAGCCCCGCGGCGCGGCGTTCGTACACCGGCCCCGGCACGCTCCGCCTCGCCGATTGCCCCCCGCCCCTCAGAAAGCCGCTCCCGGGGGCTTTGCACCTCCCCTGAGAGCCCAGCTCCTGGGTGGGCCGAGCATGTGGGGCCAGGATCTGCTGCCTCTGCCGGCTGCCCACCGCTCTCCTGTTCACCCGAACTCTCCGTCTCCCGGTGCTTAGGGTCACGGGAGCGGCCCCCTTGGGCACGCAGCCACCAGTGCAGCCCTGGCCCGAGGCACTTCCAGGCGGAGCCCCCGGCTGGCTGCAGGGCGGTGGGGTGGCAGTGCTGTGCAGGCAGGCACAGGGACCAGGGCGGAGGCAGAACGCGGCTTCAGAGACTAGTTGTGAGCGTGGAGAGGCCTGGTACCCTCTCCCTGGGTACGTCTACACTTCATTCCGAGAGAGAGAGAGAGAGAGAGAGGAATGCAAATGCAGACACCCGAAATTGCAAATGAAGCAGGGATTTAAATATCCTGCGCTTCATTTGCATAATTGCGTTATGGTGCTATTGCAAAATAGCGCTATTTCGAGAGAGAAAACGGGGTTATTTCGAGATAAAACCCTTCCCTGGAAATAACCCTGACTTAACCCGCCTCATGCGAGCTGCCGATCTCTGGGGCGTCAGGACGGCTCTGCCGGGCAGCTGCAGGGCCCCAGGGCTCTTTCACAATGCCCACAAGCCACGCTCTGCTTCTCACAATAGCAGAGGCCAACACGCCCCAAGCAGCACCAGCAGGATCCCATGCAGGCCGGCCGGGCGCGGCCCTGCTCACGTGCTGAGCTCGGGGGACTCGGCCGTAGCATTTCACCGTGCTGCTCCAGTGCCTGCTTCGGCCTCCTCCAGCAAAGAGCCAGAGGCTCGGCCCGTTCCCAGCCAGGAGCTGGCAGCGCTCACCCTGGCGTGGCTCCAGCTTCTCCAGCGTTTCGTGCTCCTTTGCCCAGCGACGTGCCCTCTCCAGCCTGCTGCAGGCCCCGCAAATTGCGCGTCTTCCCTGGGAGCTTCTGGGAAGCTGCCGGGCGCAGTCGGTGGGAAATGTGAGCCCAGAATGGCCACTTCGGTACTGGCAGCTGCTGTGCTTAACTGATGACAGGGGCTGAGACCTGGCACCTCCGGCCTGGCAGCTCCGGGCTTTTCATGCCAGTTATGAAAATTAAAAGATTGCTTGAGGGTTGGCCCCCAGTTCTTTGCAAGCTGAGCCCCGATTGGCTTAAACCCTCCATGGGCCAGGGTTACGGTCCGTGTGGCACAGGGAGCTTTGGAACTGTTGTCTTTGGTTTCTCCGCCTGGCACCTTTGAATGCCCAGGCTTCCCTGGCCCTGCCCCACCAGGCTCTCTCAGGGAGCTGCGGGGGGGGCCGGGACCGGTCCCTGATTTTGGTGTTTTCCTTCATCTCAAACCAAAGCTGCTCCCGGAGGACGTGCTCCCTGCTGTGTGTGCGTGGGAATCCCCCTCCGCACCTTTCCCAGAGTGAACGGGATGGGGGCAGCGGGATGGCTCGGGGAGTCGGGGGCCTTTCAGCTCTTGGATCTGTCTCAGGATGAGAGCGTCTGGTGTGGGGGGCCTGTGTGACGTGGGCTGCGGGTTTCGTGCGTGGGTCCTAGTCTGGGCTCCACAGGGTGTCCGAAATGGGGCTGTGGCTGGCTGTGAGCTCTCCTCCAGCCGGGGGAGCCACTCGGAGGCAGCCGTTTCCGTCCAGCTGGGCAGGCGATGAGGATGGCGAAGGGGCTGGGATGAAGGGGAAGAGGAGGGAGACAAAGGAAATGGAGTGGGGGGCTATTAGGAGTGTCACGCCCGCTGGCGATCGGTTCGGGGGTTCTGGGTAATTGTAGACACTTGCTGAGCCTGACTCCTTCAGGGCGTTAACCTCTTCCCCCGGGCAAGGGCCCCCCTACCCCTGGGACGCCCTGCCCCCCTCACGCTCAGCACGGCCGGAGCAGGCTGCTGTTTCCAGGTTGGCACTATTGTAAACGCGTGTCCCCAGGCTCAGCCCGAATGCTCCGACAGGGCAGGCAGCGCGGGGCGGCAAGAGCGAGCCGGGGCCAGTGCCGATGCAGCAAGGCTGCCTCCTTATTTTGATAACGCTGTTTGGGGCTGGGCTCCTGGGTGTTGGGCTGGGCCGGCCCAAACAGGCTCAGGACTGTATAAAGGCAGGGTGCCTGGCGTTGCCTCCATACTGCCCAGCCAGGGACGGCCGGGCGCTGGGGCTGCAGGCAGCTGGCAATGAGAGTGCAGGCGGACGAGGGCCTCCGCACTGCGGGGGAGGCAGGTGCTGTGCCGAGGGGTCCGGGCAGCCCCCGTCTGGCCGGCCCAGAGGGGCCCCAGAGCAGAAACTCCCTGGTTATCTGCCAGGCCGTTGGGCGAAGCATCTTCACCCCCAGCGTCTCGGGGGTGGCCGGGCGCGTGGCCTTCCTGCTGCAGAAGGAGGAGGGGAAGGAAGCCAGCTGCCCGGTGCTGTTCATACAACTCAACGAGCTGCTGCCCACCCCCGCCGGCCCGCGGTGGAAGCAGACGGCCAGGTAGGCACTTGGAGTGGGGGAGCCCAGGCACCGGCGGGCGCTGCCCCTGTGAGGGCATGAGGCCAGCCTGCCCTGGCCACTCGGCAGGGCTGGCCGTGGGGGGCAGCAGGAGGAGGAAGGCGCTCGGTGGGAGGGGACACGGGGGAAACCTGCTGGGAGACAGCACCGGGGGGAAGTGCTGACGCAGGAGGGGCAGAGGGGGAGCCGTAGCCCAGGGTGGTGGAGGAGCCACGTTGGTGCTTTGCTGGATTGGGAAATAGAGCTGCCTGGGAAGAGACGCTGGCTGTGGCCACGGGTCCTTCGTGGACTGGGGCCAGCCCAGCCTGATTCCGGAACAGACAGCCTGGCAGGGCAGAGCAGAGCAGAGCAATGCCCCCCCCAAGGAAGTCTAGCCTGCTCCCTCGGGTGGAGATCCCTGCCGGGGGGCTGCAGAAAAAGATCTAACACAGCTGCCCAGGAGAGCTTCAATTGCTGCCCGGCTGATTGGCAGAGACACAGGGTGCCCACAGCCACAGCGGGAGTGTCTCCTGGTGGTGCACAGCAACATGTGCCTCAGTGCACGTAAAAAAATGATTCCACACACGAATGGAAAAATTACAGAGAACACTGCACCGGGGGAGGGAAGAATTCTTCCTGTCCCCAGCTGGGATATGCTTCCGCTCTGACATGAGAGCTACTCATGAACATCCTGGCTCGAAATCAGAGACATTAGATTCCATCTAGTCCATCCCCTGAGGGCCAATGTCCCTCACAGGGCCCCCGCCAATGCAGTTTCAAATGACTCAGGCAACATGCAGTTATTTGAACCTGCAAAGGCCCCTTGCCCCAGCTGAGGGGAGAGCGAGGCTCAGTGGACAGCAATTCTGGAGTCTGTTCGTCGTGGAGAAATACGCTGCCCTCTCTCGCCCTCCCTGCGTGTTTGGCGCTTTTCAAATCCATTGGGCGACCGTGGTGGGGCCTGGGGCATTCTCCGGGTCCCAGGTTAGGAATGCCCAGGATGGGATCATGCCTGTGTGAAAGCCACCCGCTAAGCCCAAAGCCCCCTGGCGTGAGCCCCAACATGCCCAGCGGGGGAGTTACGCTGCAGGCGGCGAGTTCCGGGCGGCGGCAGCCCTGGAACAAGTAAAACGTTCTGCTGAGCATGATGGGCGGCGCACAGAGAACGAGCTGCCCTGGCACAGTCGTGGCTGCCGTTGGGGGAGGTCGCTCATCACACCGTTTGCCGCCGGTGGGGCTGTCACCGGCACATAACCCGCGCTGCCACCCTTGCTGGGAGTGCCACACGGGTCCGAAAAGGGCAGGGATGCCGCCACACCGACAGGCCGGGAGGAGGCGGTTAGTGGCAGCGAGTCGTGTGGGCGAAGAGGGCTGGTGTGCGGGGACCACAGACTCCTAGGGCGGAAAGGGTCATCGAGTCCAGCCCCCGGCCCTCCCGGCAGGACCCAGCACCGTCTGAGCGTCCCCAGATAATCAGCTGGAGGATGCTGCAGTGGGACTGGACGGAGGGATCAGGCTGTGATCAGGCTGCCCAGGAAGGGGCAGATCTCGGAGATGCTGAGGGGCACGAGGCGACAGGATTGGGAAACGGCCCCACCGAGAGGGGAATTGCCAATGGCCCTGGGCCAGGCTCCCAGAACCGCTCGGGGCTTCGCTCTGCTGGAGCCCCGGTCTGCAGGGCGCCCTGCGCGGGGCCTGGGCTGGGAGTTCAGGGACCCGCTTGGCAGCTCCCTGCCGGGCTGAGCCAGCCAGCCTGCAAACAACGGCGCCTGTGTGCTGCCGTCTGAATGCCTGGAATGTGGTGGCACGGGCGGGCGCGGGGGGCCGTCCCAGCAGGCAGTGGGGCTCCCCGGAGGGCAGTGAGAGGGCACCGGGCCCCCAGCGGTCACAGGAGGGGCAGAGAACACCTGTGTCTGCAGGAGAAAAGCCGCCTTTGGGCTGTGGAGAGGTGCCCGGCTGACAGCTCGGGGCCAGCTCTGCTCTCTCTGGCACAGCTGATGGGGGGGCCCTTTCCTTCCGGGGGGGCTGATCCAGTCCCCAGAGCCCAGCCGGTCCTCGGCTTCCCTGCCAGTCTGGAGCCCAGAGCCCAGAGCCATCCCGCCCCCAGGAAAGGCCCGTTTCAAGGGTCAGCGGCTGAAGGCCTCTGGGGGCGGCTTCGTTCGCACTTGTTTAGTCATCTCCCCAGGGCGAGTGAGCCGAGTGCCTGGGACCCTGGAGCCGGCCCTGCCCTGCCCCCACAGGGGTCCACGGGGGACGTGTCTGGCTGAGCCCGGGCGTTGCCCCCCTCAAGGCAAGGTGGCCGCTGACCGGCCCCGCTGTGTCTCTGCGCAGGTGGGTGAAGTTTGAGGAGAAGGTGGAGGACGGAGGAGAGCGATGGAGTAAGCCCCACGTCACGGCCCTGCCCTTGCACAGTCTGCTGGAGCTCAGGACGTGCCTCAAGAAAGGGACCGTCCTGCTGGATTTAGACGCCCGCAGTCTGAAGCAAATAGTTGGTGGGTGGACAATGTGGGAAGGCCCCTCCCTGGGCCATACCCCTCCCTGCCCACGGGCCAGCTAAGGTCCCTCTAAGCCGGGCGGCAGGAAGAGGCCGGGGTCCCAACGCAGCTGCCATGGCTGGGAGAGTGGCCCCGAGAAGCTACGACAAGAGAGGGCTGGGGCAGTCCTTCCTCCCTGCCTCACCCCAGAGCCCGTGCCCCCGGCCGGAGCCCACCCCCTGCACCCAACCCTCTGCCCCATCCCTGAGCTGCCTCCTGCACCCTGAACCCCTCGTCCCCGGCCCCACCCCAGAGCCTGCACCCCCAGCTGGAGCCTACCCTCTGCACCCCAACCCTCTGCCCCATCCCTGAGCCGCCTCCTGCACCCTGAACCCCTCGTCTCCAGCCCCACCCCAGGGCCTTCACCCGCAGCCCAGCCAGAAACATCCCCCCCAACCCTTTGCCCCATCCCTGAGCTGCCTCCTGCACCGTGAACCCCTCGTCCCCGGCCCCACCCCACAGCCTTCACCCCCAGCCAGAACCACCCCCCACCCCTCTGCCCCATCCCTGAGCCACCTCCTGCACCCTGAACCCCTCGTCCCCGGCCCCACCCCAGAGCCTGCACCCCCAGCCCAGCCAGAACCACCCCCTCTGCCCCATCCCTGAGCCACCTCCTGCACCCTGAACCCCTCGTCCCCGGCCCCATCCCACAGCCTTCACCCCTAGCCCAGCCAGAACCACCCCCCCAACCCTCTGCCCTATCTCTGAGCCTCCCCCTGCGCTCCAAACCCCTCATTCTTGACCCCGCCTCAAGCTGGAGCCCTCACCCCCCCCCCGCACCCCAACATTCTGCTCCAGCCCTGAGCACCCTCCCACACCACAAGCCCCTGGGCCCCTCCCCACTACACATCACCTCCACAGTGGCGCACAAAACAAAATTCATTCCGCACGTGGGCGTGAACAATAGCGGGTGGGGCTCCTGGGCGCCCCCCACAGGAGAGCCCCGAGGCCTGCGGGCAAGGAGCTGAATTCAGCGGTGCCCTGCAGCCGCTCCGCCGGGCAGACGTTGCAAGGCCCAGGCCAAGCACAGAGGGTTACGCCGGGGGGGGCACAGCCGGGCTGAACTAGCCCCCAGCCGGCCCCCGGGGCAGTGAAAAGCTGCTGCCTCCCGCTTTGCTCTGTTGCAGAGGCGGCCACCGCGGCGCAGCCGGACACCCGCGCCCTGCGGCCGGAGGAGAGGGCCAGGCTCACGGCCCTGCTGCTCTGCAGCCCCCAGCACCACGTCCCCCCGGCCCCGCTGCGGAGGGCGGCTGAGCTGGGGGCCGCCTGCTGCAGGGGTGAGTGGCGGGGCGGCTGCTGCGGCTTTCCCTGCACCCCCTCGCCCCCGGCCGCAGCCGCCCCCGGGCAGGGCGAAGCGGGGCCAGTATCGGGGGGCGGGGAGGGGTTGGGGCCTCAGGGTAGGGGTGGGGACATGGGGGGTGCAGGAGTTGGAGCAGGGGGTTGGGAGGGGTTGGGGGCTCAGGGCAGGGGTGGGGGTGTGGGGGGTGCAGGAGTTGGAGCAGGGGGTTGGGAGGGGTTGGGGGCTCAGGGTAGGGGTGGGGACGTGGGGGGTGCAGGAGTTGGAGCAGGGGGTTGGGAGGGGTTGGGGGCTCAGGGCAGGGCTGGGGGCGTGGGGGGTGCAGGAGTTGGAGCAGGGGGTTGGGAGGGGTTGGGGGCTCAGCGCAGGAGTCAGGGCAGGGGATTGAGTGTGTGAGGGGCTCAGGGCAGGGGTGGGGGGGGCAGGAGTCAGGGCAGGGGGTTGGGGGCTCAGGGGTTGGGGTGCAGAAGTCCGGGCAGGGGGTTGAGTATGCGAGGGTCTCAGGGCAGGGCTGGGGGCGTGGGGGGTGCAGGATTTGGAGCAGGGGGTTGGGAGGGGTTGGGGGCTCAGGGCAGGGCTGGGGGCGTGGGGGGTGCAGGAGTTGGAGCAGGGGGTTGGGAGGGGTTGGGGGCTCAGGGCAGGGCTGGGGGCGTGGGGGGTGCAGGAGTTGGAGCAGGGGGTTGGGGGCTCAGGGCAGGGCTGGGGGCGTGGGGGGTGCAGGAGTTGGAGCAGGGGGTTGGGGGCTCAGGGCAGGGCTGGGGGCGTGGGGGGTGCAGGAGTTGGAGCAGGGGGTTGGGAGAGGTTGGGGGCTCAGGGTAGGGGTGGGGGTGTGGGGGGTGCAGGATTTGGAGCAGGGGGTTGGGGGGGGTTGGGAGGGGTTGGGGGCTCAGGGCAGGGCTGGGGGTGTGGGGGGTGCAGGATTTGGAGCAGGGGGTTGGGAGGGGTTGGGGGCTCAGGGCAGGGCTGGGGGCGTGGGGGGTGCAGGAGTTGGAACAGGGGGTTGGGAGGGGTTGGGGGCTCAGGGTAGGGGTGGGGACGTGGGGGGTGCAGGAGTTGGAGCAGGGGGTTGGGAGGGGTTGGGGGCTCAGGGCAGGGCTGGGGGCGTGGGGGGTGCAGGAGTTGGAGCAGGGGGTTGGGAGGGGTTGGGGGCTCAGGGTAGGGGTGGGGGTGTGGGGGGTGCAGGATTTGGAGCAGGGGGTTGGGAGGGGTTGGGGGCTCAGGGCAGGGCTGGGGGTGTGGGGGGTGCAGGATTTGGAGCAGGGGGTTGGGAGGGGTTGGGGGCTCAGGGCAGGAGTCAGGGCAGGGGGTTGAGTATGCGAGGGTCTCAGGGTGGGGTGGGGGCGTGGGGGGTGCAGGAGTTGGAGCAGGGGGTTGGGAGGGGTTGGGGGCTCAGGGTAGGGGTGGGGACGTGGGGGGTGCAGGAGTTGGAGCAGGAGGTTGGGAGGGGTTGGGGGCTCAGGGTAGGGGTGGGGGCGTGGGGGGTGCAGGAGTTGGAGCAGGGGGTTGGGAGGGGTTGGGGGCTCAGGGCAGGGCTGGGGGCGTGGGGGGTGCAGGAGTTGGAGCAGGGGGTTGGGGGCTCAGGGCAGGGCTGGGGGCGTGGGGGGTGCAGGAGTTGGAGCAGGGGGTTGGGAGAGGTTGGGGGCTCAGGGTACGGGTGAGGGTGTGGGGGGTGCAGGATTTGGAGCAGGGGGTTGGGGGGGGGTTGGGGGCTCAGGGCAGGGCTGGGGGCGTGGGGGGTGCAGGATTTGGAGCAGGGGGTTGGGAGGGGTTGGGGGCTCAGGGCAGGGGTGGGGGCGTGGGGGGTGCAGGAGTTGGAGCAGGGGGTTGGGAGTGGTTGGGGGCTCAGGGCAGGGCTGGGGGCGTGGGGGGTGCAGGAGTTGGAGCAGGGGGTTGGGAGGGGTTGGGGGCTCAGGGTAGGGGTGGGGGTGTGGGGGGTGCAGGATTTGGAGCAGGGGGTTGGGAGGGGTTGGGGGCTCAGGGCAGGGCTGGGGGTGTGGGGGGTGCAGGATTTGGAGCAGGGGTTTGGGAGGGGTTGGGGGCTCAGGGCAGGAGTCAGGGCAGGGGGTTGAGTATGCGAGGGTCTCAGGGCAGGGGTGGGGGCGTGGGGGGTGCAGGAGTTGGAGCAGGGGGTTGGGAGGGGTTGGGGGCTCAGGGCAGGGCTGGGGGTGTGGGGGGTGCAGGATTTGGAGCAGGGGGTTGGGAGGGGTTGGGGGCTCAGGGCAGGGGTGGGGGCGTGGGGGGTGCAGGAGTTGGAGCAGGGGGTTGGGGGCTCAGGGCAGGGGTGGGGGTGTGGGGGGTGCAGGATTTGGAGCAGGGGGTTGGGGGGGGTTGGGGGCTCAGGGCAGGGCTGGGGGTGTGGGGGGTGCAGGATTTGGAGCAGGGGGTTGGGAGGGGTTGGGGGCTCAGGGCAGGGGTGGGGGCGTGGGGGGTGCAGGAGTTGGAGCAGGGGGTTGGGGGCTCAGGGCAGGGGTGGGGGTGTGGGGGGTGCAGGAGTTGGAGCAGGGGGTTGGGAGGGGTTGGGGGCTCAGGGCAGGGGTGGGGGCGTGGGGGGTGCAGGAGTTGGAGCAGGGGGTTGGGAGGGGTTGGGGGCTCAGGGTAGGGGTGGGGGTGTGGGGGTGCAGGATTTGGAGCAGGGGGTTGGGAGGGGTTGGGGGCTCAGGGCAGGGCTGGGGGTGTGGGGGGTGCAGGATTTGGAGCAGGGGGTTGGGAGGGGTTGGGGGCTCAGGGTAGGGGTGGGGACGTGGGGGGTGCAGGAGTTGGAGCAGGGGGTTGGGAGGGGTTGGGGGCTCAGGGTAGGGGTGGTGGCGTGGGGGGTGCAGGAGTTGGAGCAGGGGGTTGGGAGGGGTAGGGGGCTCAGGGCAGGGCTGGGGGCGTGGGGGGTGCAGGAGTTGGAGCAGGGGGTTGGGAGGGGTTGGGGGCTCAGGGTAGGGGTGGGGGCGTGGGGGGTGCAGGAGTTGGAGCAGGGGGTTGGGAGGGGTTGGGGGCTCAGGGCAGGGCTGGGGGCGTGGGGGGTGCAGGATTTGGAGCAGGGGGTTGGGAGGGGTTGGGGGCTCAGGGTAGGGGTCAGGGCAGTGGGGGTGTGCAGGAGTTGGAGCAGGGGGTTGGGGGGGTGGCAGGAGTCAGGGCAGGGGGTTGGGGGCTCAGGGGTTGGGGTGCAGGAGTTGGAGCAGGGGGTTGGGAGGGGTTGGGGGCTCAGGGCAGGGGTGGGGGCGTGGGGGGTGCAGGAGTTGGAGCAGGGGGTTGGGAGGGGTTGGGGGCTCAGGGCAGGGGTGGGGGCGTGGGGGGTGCAGGAGTTGGAGCAGGGGGTTGGGAGGGGTTGGGGGCTCAGGGCAGGGGTGGGGGTGTGGGGGGTGCAGGATTTGGAGCAGGGGGTTGGGAGGGGTTGGGGGCTCAGGGCAGGGCTGGGGGTGTGGGGGGTGCAGGATTTGGAGCAGGGGTGGGCAGGGGTTGGGGGCTCAGGGGGATGTCAGGGCAGGGGGTTGAGTATGGAGGGTCTCAGGGCAGGGGTGGGGGTGTGGGGGGTGCAGGAGTTGGAGCAGGGGGTTGGGAGGGGTTGGGGGCTCAGGGCAGGGGTGGGGGCGTGGGGGGTGCAGGAGTTGGAGCAGGGGGTTGGGAGGGGTTGGGGGCTCAGGGTAGGGGTGGGGGTGTGGGGGGTGCAGGATTTGGAGCAGGGGGTTGGGAGGGGTTGGGGGCTCAGGGCAGGGCTGGGGGTGTGGGGGGTGCAGGATTTGGAGCAGGGGGTTGGGAGGGGTTGGGGGCTCAGGGCAGGAGTCAGGGCAGGGGGTTGAGTATGCGAGGGTCTCAGGGCAGGGCTGGGGGCGTGGGGGGTGCAGGAGTTGGAGCAGGGGGTTGGGAGGGGTTGGGGGCTCAGGGCAGGGCTGGGGGCGTGGGGGGTGCAGGAGTCAGGCCAGGGGCCCGGGAGGTACTGGGGGCTGAGGGAAATTCTAGCCAATGGCCGCAGGCCAGCTTTGTCCCTCTGCACCTCCGACTGGAGCGTCTTTCCGTGCATTGCAGATGCCACTCGCAGTCGGCCGGAGCCAGGAGCCGAGATTTCAGAGGCTCCCCTCCAGGAGCAGGTACGGCCGGGCAGCCCTGGGCAGGGCACCCCCTTTGTCCGGGCTCCCGCGGTGGGAGGCCAGGAAGGTGGGGGGAGGGCCTGCCGTGTGCCAACCGGGGAGTCACGTGCACAGCCCGTTCTGGGTGCCAGCCTGGCCTGAGGCCCCGTTTCCTGTCAGCTCAGAAACCGATTGCGGAAGAAGATCCCAGCGGGGGCTGAAGTGTCCAACGTTCTGGTGGGAGAGGTGGATTTCCTCGAGGGGCCGTTTATCGCCTTCATCCGGCTGCAGGAGGCCGTGGGGCTCGGGGCCTTGACGGAGGTCGCCTTTCCCAGCAGGTAACTGTCAGCAGAGACCACCACTCTTCCGTGTCCGGCCTCCTCGGTTCCCCCAGCACCACAGCCGCTGCCACGGCAGGGAGCCGGAGCCGGCGCTCTCCAGGGCCGTGGGCCAGGGCCGGGGTGAGGGACGCTCTCTGGGGGGGTTCAGACACTTGCTGTGCAGAGCTGAGCCGGAGTGGCGGGGCCGGGGGTCCTACCAGCCTGCACTGGAGCCAGACCACACTGAGGCCTGGTACCGGGTCGGGGACGATGCTCTGCTGCCCTTGGGACCTGGGCTGGCAGAGACCCGTGGGGACGTCTCATCGCTGCCGGGCAAAGCCCTGGGCGGGGCCGGTGGGGAATAACCCTGCTCTGGCCCCAGGCGGGTGGGTGCTGCGGCTGGGTTGAGCCTGGCTCAGCAGACTCGCTGCTGCTTTCTCACTGTGCGCCCTGGGGCGGTGGCCCCCAGCCTTTTTAAGCATAAAGTCACTTTTGGAATTTAAATGCAATCCAGGATCTACGTCAAACCAAACACCCTGGCCCCGCCTCCTTCCCGCCCCTTCTCCGAGGCCCCGCCCCTTCTCCGAGGCCCCGCCCCTGCTCACTCCATCCTCCCTCCTTCTACCCTCATGCACTTTTAGCAGGCCGGGGACAGGGGTGTGGGTGCAGGAGGGGTTCAGGCCGGGGCTCGGAATGCAGGGTCCAGCTGGGCACCGCTTCCCCAGGTGGCTTCTGGGTGGTGGGGCAGGGGGCTAAGGCAGGCTCACCCGCGCCCTGGCCCTGCACCACTCCCAAAAGCAGCCAGCAAACTCCCTCCATCCCTGCCCCCCTCTGCTCTGTGGAGATGGGATACAGGGTGGAGGGAGGCGCACCCTGACATCAGCGCCCCCTCCTCTTCTTCCTGGGCCCTGCACAGCAAGCAGGAGGCTCCCAGGAGTGAGGGGCAGCTCCAGGGCAGAGGGCAGGAGCCACAGGGCAGTGCTGAGAGGGGCAGAGAAGTGCCGGCACTTGAGAGCCTCCTGGCCAAACCTCTCAGGATCCCCCGTCAAAGGCTCCAAGATCTACCGATAGATCCCGATCGACTGGTTGGTGACCACTGCCCTGGGGGCTTTGGCTACAGCCCACGACAGGCCGAGCTGCCTCTGGCTCTGGGCTCCCCCAGCCACCCGCCTCGGTGCTCTCGCAGGACGCACTCTTGCCCTGTGCGGGGCGGGAGCGCGGGACGTGCCGGGTGGCGGAGCCCAGCCTGGACGAGCACAGTGTGAACGCCTGACGCTGAGCCCGACCCGGTGACAAACCCACACAGGACCGAGGGGGACAAAGTGCGAGCGCAGGCACCAGCGTCCAGTCTTGGTGCCAGCGTGTCTGCGCCTCGCACTTGCCGAGTGTGATTTGCACAAGCCTGCAGCTCTGGAAGTCAGTGGCCAGCTGCTGCCGGCAACTCCCCCAGGAGTGTGATCATCAAGTGGCTGGAATGTGGGCGGGGCCGCTCTGAAAGCCCCGCCCACTGGCCACGGCTAGGCCGACCTCACCACGCCTGCAGATACCAGCTGTGCCCAGCCCTGCACTGCCCCGCGTGGGCGGCCTCCTCCACGCCCACGGCCAGTTCCGGGAGCTGGCATCCTTGGCCCTCGGCCATGCCGGGAGAGTTCCCTCCAGAAGTGGGGGCATTCTCACTCTTTCTGTGCTTCCCCAGGTTTCTTTTTATCCTCCTGGGCCCCAGAGCCAAAGTGAAAGCCTACCACGAGATCGGAAGGGCCGTGGCCACGGTGCTCACGGATGAGGTGAGCCCAGGGGCTGGCGAAGGTTTTGGGGATGAGAGCGCTTACAGCTCTGTAGAGACGCTGGCGCCATCTCTGGAGAAAATAGGGGAGGCAGGCAAAGCTGGTGGGAACTCATTCTCACCCTCCTCCCCTCCCCGCCAGCCTTCGGATCTTCTTCTGCAGGCCCTGGGCGGGAAGGAGGCAGAAATGGGTCGGCCCACGGCGCTCCTTCGCCCGGCCCAAGGGTTATCTGGCAGTGATATTAAGACTGTGCGTTCCAGAGACGAAGGGAGTTAGGAGCCGGAATCCCAGTGACATGCAAAGGGAGTTGGGCATGGAACCTGCTCAGGTTGCTTTGCAAAGCCCATTTAACACTGTTGGCACAGGGAGGCTGGTTCGCACATAGGGCACGTGGGGGGCGGGTCCTCAGCGTTAGTAGGGACCTGTCTGTCATCACCTGCGCCGCTCAGGGCTCATTGGGTTAACGTTTCCCGCCAGCTCTTCCGGCGGGTGGCCTACCAGGCTCAGGACAGAGACGACCTCATCGCAGGCGTGGACGAGTTTCTGGATGAGCTGACGGTGCTGCCGCCAGGCAAATGGGACCCGACCGTCCGAATCCCTCCGCCAAAGTGCCTGCCCTCGCCGCACAGGAGGTACCCGTGGCTTTCGGGGCTCGCCACCAAAGGGCGGAGCTGGGCCCGGGGAACCAAGCTCCGGCACAGGGCCTTCTGGTCCAGCCCCAGCTCTGCGCATACGGTGCAGACAGGAGGGAGCAGGCAGAGACAGGGAGCTTCACACAGACAGAGTGGGGTCCCACAGCTGCCTCCCCACTGCCAGGGCCTGGAGAGATGCCGGAGCCTTTCCCCCGCCCCGGGGAGCAGCCGGAGCCTTTCCCCCAGCCCAGGGAGATGCCGGAGCCTTTGCCCCGCCCCGGGAAGCAGCCAGAACCTTTCCCCCGGCCCAGGGAGCAGCTGGAGCCTTTGCCCCACCCCAGGGAGCAGCTGGAGCCTTTACCCCGCCCCGGGGAGATGCCGGAGCCTTTGCCCCGCCCCGGGGAGCAGCCGGAGGGGGAGCTGCCGGAGCCAGGACATTGTGGCTCTCTCTCACCGTGGCCTGTCCACGTGAGGCTCCAGCGCACTCTCATGGGGCTGACCTTCAGCTTGTGCAGATGCAGCTCACCATGCCGGGGGCCCGGTCACAAGCAGCACGTGGCACGGACACGCCCTGCTCTGCACTGGCTCCTGCGGCAGGCAGGTCACCCAGCAGGGGTCAGTCCCATCTTCCCATGGACGGGCGGGACCCGGCTAACAGGGCTCGGCCTCGCTCCCGGTATCCCATCCCTGTGGCTAAGCTCTGGGGCCAGTCGCTGGAGCAGCAGGGCTCTCAGAGGTGCGCTGCAACTCTCCAAATTATTCCAAGTCTTGGCTAAAACCTACATGCTCTGCAGGGCCCCCGCCTGGCCCCCAGACCTTCACTCTGCCTGGCTATAAAACTAGCATCCCCTCCCCCCCCAGTGCCCTGAGATGCAGCTGGCTCTGGGGGGGAGCGGCAGGGGCACTGAGACTCCCAGAGAGCAGTGGGGCTGAGAATTCAACCCCAAACATCTCCCGGGGAAGGAGCCTCCCTTAATGGGGGTGGTTGTGGGCCGACTCCCGCCCACCGGCATTTCTCTGGTCGCAGGATCTCCATGCACCTCCGGGAATGGAAATCTCACGGCAACGGGGCTGGGCCTGCAGCTGGCGACCACCAGGCCCACGGGCACCAGCTCGTGGGCGAGGAGCTGCAGAGAACGGGATGGTGAGTGCCGGCCGGGGGGCGGGAGTCTCGGCAGCTGCGGGCGTCTGCCCAGCGAGAGGCAGCGCTGGCATAGGTAGGGGCGCGTCTGAGTAGGGATGGCGCCTGTTCACACCGGGGCTCAGTCGGGGGCGGAGCCGGGCTCTGGCGGGTGCCCTGCACTGACACCGTGGACCCGTTGTCCAGTGGGCAGCCACGGGGCAGCTGCAGGCGACGCCGGAGTTGGGTTCCTGGCCCCAATCTCTCGTTTTGCAGCCCCGGGGATGGTCTCCTGGCAGCGCCGGGGCCAGCGTCTCATCTCGGGGCTGGTCCAGATGGGCAAACTGGCTGGGGCTTGGTCCCGGGAAGGTGCAGACGTGGGGCCAGGCGTATCTCTGTCTGAAACCAGGTGCGAAGCCTGGAGGGCAGGGCCAGTCTTCCGCGCAGGGTTCCTGGCCGGGCCGGCGGTGAACATGGGCGGCCACTCCATACAGAGGGCCCAAATTCTGCCCCTATTCTCAGATCTGGTTCGCATCAGACTTGGTGCGAATTGAATAGACGTGAGCTTGGCATTTCCACAGCTGGACCTGAAACGCCTCCTCCCCAGTTTCACATCCACCTGGAACAACTGCGGGCGCAGACCCGGTCCAGGCTCGAGATTTCTCACGGCGAGGAGTCAATATCTGCTTTCACAGGCCCTCGAGTGGGCCGGCCAGCAGGGGGCAGGCTAGCGCTGGTTTTGGCGGCTCCCTTGAACCCAGAGGAGCTGGCCGGGGCGGTTTCCTGCCAGCGCTCAGGCCGGCCGTGGCTCTGCCGGGGTGTGGCGGGCCCGGACTGGGCTGGAGGCACCTGCTGAGTCTCGAATCCCCTTGCTGCCCCTGGCTCTGCAGGTTGTTCGGAGGGCTGGTGAAGGACGTCCGGAGGAAGGCCCCTTGGTACTGGAGTGACTTCTCCGACGCCCTGAGCATCCAGTGCCTCTCCGCCGTTCTCTACATCTACCTGGCCACCGTGACCAACGCCATCACCTTTGGCGGCATGCTGGGGGACGCCACCGACAACATGCAGGTGTGTGCCCGCCTTGTGTGGTGCCCCTCCCCGCTGCACCGGCGTCACAGGCCTTGCTGCGCGGGCGGCCGCTGGGTCCCCGCCGGGGCCGCTGCATGTTCCTAACAGGGCGAGGGGCAGGCGCACACGTACGGTCGGGCTTTCTTGTGACCGTCTTTCGGGGGGCCACACGGGGGGGTTCCACTCTCACACGCCGGCCCTTGGCGGGGCGCGTCCAGCTGCTGCGCTCTCTGCTCCCGGCGCCTCCATCTCACGCCCTTTGCGGTCGCCCCCCGACTCTAGGGTGCTGAGAACGTCCCTTCTTCTCGGGGGGGGGGGGCCGTCAGAGCCCGGTAACACAGACCCACAGCATTTCGCTGGAGCTTTTCATCTGGGGCCCTTGGAGCACGTGAGCTCCTGAGAGGGTCTCTGCCTCCCACCCTGGAGGGGCCTGGGCGCGCCTGCTCCTGCTTCCGTGGGCAGGGCAGGGGTTACAGACACCGTGCCGGGAAGTGAGAGACACGCGCCGTGCCTGCTGGCCGGCATTGCTCCAGCTCAGCGGCGCCCGGCAATGCCCGGAGAGCGTCCCCCCAGGGAAGCCTGGCCCTGCGCCCGCCTGACGGGGCGCGCGTGGTTCAGTGGCCCCCTGCATTTCAGGGTGTGCTGGAGAGTTTCCTGGGCACTGCTATCGCAGGAGCCGTCTTCTGCCTCTTTGCGGGCCAGCCGCTCACCATCCTGAGTAGCACCGGCCCCGTGCTCGTCTTCGAGCGGCTCCTCTTCTCCTTCAGCCGGTGAGTGCGGCCCCCGGGCCCTGTGTGGGGGAGGCTGCCTCCAGGGAGCTCCCGGAACTGCTTCCCGAGACCCAGAGATCTTCCCCCTACCCTAGGCCCGGCCGCTTTCCTAAGGGGTCTGCTGGGCCCTGGGGTGCGGCTATGCTAGGGGAGAGGGACAGCTGATGGGATTTTGGGGGAGAGCTAGCCCCATCCGGCCTTGGCCCCCCTGCAGGGAACCCCCTTGTTTTCAGTCACCCCCTCGCCCCCAGCCACTGGGGCAGTGTCCCAGGGAAGAGCCCCAGGGACTCGTGTCTCACAGCCTGGCATGGCCCGGTGCTGGCATTACACCTGCAGGATTCCTGGCCTGGCCCGGAGCAGAGAGCAGGAGTCAATGGTTTTGGGGTGATTCCCTGCACATGTGGCGCTTGGCTCACCCCCCCAGCTCAGAACTGGGCTCTGTGCCAGGGCCATGGCACCAAAAAGAGCTCTGGGGGCTCAAACACAGGCTGGGTGGTGGGAGAGCTGGGCCCCAGTCCTGCTACTGACGCACGGCGTCACCTTGTGCATGTCTCTTAGTATGCACGTCTCGGGGCTGCTTCCCAGTGTGCAGACGGGGTGAGTGAGTGCTCAGCTGCCACGCAGGCTGGTGCGGGGCAGTAACAGGCGTGGCAGACGCCAGACCGGGGGAGGTGACTGTGCTGCTCTGTGCGGCACCTGCGCTGGGGCTGGACTAGAGTCCGGAGGGAGCAGTGAAAATGGCCGAAGGGTTCGAGTGGCTGGCCTGGAGGGAAGGTGAGAACCCTGGCCGGGACGGGCTGAGCCCAGAAGCCTTGGCCGGGGGGCGGGGAGAGGGGCTGCTCTCCAGAGGATGGGCCAGCTGCTTGCTGCTCCACTGGAGGCGGGAGACGCCATGGCCCAGGTGAGACGGAAGGAAACGCTCTCTCCCTCCTGGGGCGGCACCGCAGCAGGCCTCCAGGGCAGGTGGAATCTCATCCCTGGAGGTTTCTAGGAGCGGGTCGGTCCAGGTTTCCTGGGCCCTGCCCCAGCGCTGGGGGCCGGAGTTGGGGACGTCTCCCTGCCGGCAGGGCTGTGCTCCCATGACCCCTACGCCACGCAGCGGCCCCGGGCAGGAGGCACTGTGGTGGGCTGGGCAGGTGACTGATTCCTCGGGCCCATCCCTCCGCCAGGGACCACGGCCTGGATTACCTGGAGTTCCGCCTCTGGATCGGCCTCTGGGTGGCCTTCTTTGGCCTGGTGCTGGTGGCCACCGAAGCCAGTCACCTGGTGCAGTATTTCACCCGCTTCACCGAGGAAGGCTTCTGCGCCCTCATCAGCTTCATTTTCGTCTATGACGCCGTGAAGAAGATGCTGGGCTTGGCCGACAGCTTCCCCATCCACTGGGATTACCGGATTGACGAGGTCACCTTCTACGGCTGCGCCTGCAACACATCTGGCCCGGGTAGGAGCGGCCCCACGGCTCTGTTCGTCTGGGCATGGGAGGGCTGGTCTGAGGGCCGGGCGGTGCGGGGGCTGGCGCGGTTCCGTTCGCCTGGGCGTGGGAGGGCTGGTCCGAGGGCCGGGCGGCGCCGGGGCTGGCGCGGTTCCGTGTGGGGTGGCAGCCCCTCGGAGCCGTGGGCGCAGACCGGGATGCTCTCGGGGGCAGGGTGTGCGCCGTCTGGCTAGCACATATGCACTGTGAGGACAGAGCGCACTCAGTGCAACTGGGATCCTTCGCCCAGTAGGGTTTGGCCCCTGGCCCACCCCACGCAGTACAGACCTTTCCCTGGACCACCAGCCACCCTCCCCCCACGATGACACATGGTGCTGGCGGCGGTGTGGGGTGTGGGCAGGAAGTAGGATGCAGGCAGGCCTGCTGATGTGGGGGGGGGGGCAAATTGGGCAATTACCATGGGGCACGGCCATTCAAAGGGGCCCCAAGCTCCTTTGAACTGTTGTGGGAGGGCCAGTCCACATGGCTTTGAGGGCCGGGGGTAGGGTTGCCAGATACCTTCACAAAAAACCCCGAATAGGCAGGGAAAAATTGGTTGACCAAGGAAAAAAAGGTGACCAAACTTGTTAAGCAAAAAAAAAAAAAAGAAAAAGAAAAAGAAAAGAGGACGCTGCACCTTTAAATTACCATGCTCCTCGCTCCCCCCGCCCTCGCAGATGCCGCCGGCCATCTGTCCGAGGAAAACAGAAAATACAGGACATTTTACATGTCTGGTATTCTCTCTCTCTTTTTTTTTTAACTGGACGGAAGGCCAAAATACCGAACCGTCCAAGCGAAAACCGGACACCTGGCAACCCTAGCTGGGGGGGGCAGTGCCGCAGTCCAAGTGACGCTGGGCCCCACTTTTTCAGGGGGTGCATAGCTGCTCCCCACCTTGCCCTAGAGCCTGCGGTGGCTGTTGGCTGCACTGGGTGCAGGAGCAGGCTGGGGGGGTTGGGTGGGAGGGAGGGTGCAGGAGCAGGCTGGGGGGGTCTTGCTGACAGCTGACACTGCCCCCCCCGGTGCCAACACTGGGGACCAGCCCCTCTCAGGTCTCTCGCCAGCCCCAGGCCGGACGCAAGGCGGCGGGAGATACTGGCGGGCACCATGGTGGGAGCGGACAGAGGGTCTGACTCTTCCTTTCTTGCAGGCAACGCCTCCGTGCGGAGTGGGATGCTGCTGGGCTGGGTAAGGACTGTTCTCTGCAACCGCTGGGCCCCTGTGTCCGGGGCAGGGCCGGTGTCCCTGGACAGGAAATTGAGGGTGCTGGGCCCTTCATGGGGGATCTGCCAGGTTCCTGGGGCCCTTGGGATGGGTGCGAACGCCCCTGGGAACAGCCTGGCAGCCACTCACCACAGTGCCTCTCTGGTGCCAGGGGGCTGGGCGCGTGGCCGCCTGGCCTGGGGAGTTCTCGCTCAGGGTCAGGCCCGGTGCGAACCCTACAAGGACGGGGCCCAGAGAGCCTGCTGGGGGCAGGGCATGGACAGACGGCCAGACACAGACGGGCAAACGGCCAGCACCAGCTGCCTCCGTCTGTCGTCAGACCAGCCAGCCGTGGCTGTGCTCTCCTCCCCCCGTGGCTCCACCTGGCGGCAGGGTGGATGCCCAGGGCCACCCGCCACCTACCAGCGGTGCCCGCGTGGACTCCTCCGGGCCTGCCCGGCCTTTCCCCTGCTCTGCATCTTGCCCTGTGTCCCTGCAGCAGCAGCAGGGGTGGGAGGCGGCCAACGGGTCCCTGCTCACCCGGACGGAGTGTTTGCGCGAGGGAGGCCACCTGGTGGGGACCAGCTGTAACTACGTGCCCGATGTCACCTTGATGGCCTTCATCCTCTTCCTGGGGACCTTCCTCTGCTCCATGACGCTCAAGCGCTTCCAAACCAGCCGCTACTTCCCCACCGCCGTGAGTGTCTCTGTGGGCGCCGCGGGCACGGTGGGCTGGGCGCTGCTGCGGCTTCCCGTGCAGGGCGCTGTACGTTTCCCTGGCACTGTGCGGACACCACTGGCACCTCGACTCCCCCTGCTGGATGGCGGCAGCTCCGCACGGGCAGCGCAGCCGGTGCCGGTCAGCCATGGCGGCATCCCGGAAGTGCCCCTGACAGCCAGGAGCATTGCTTTCAATGGCAGAAAATCACCCGGCGCTGGCCGAGGCGGCGCTGGTGCCCTTCTGGGCTTTCGCCGGGCCGGTGTATCACACTGACACGGCCTTCCCCGCCAGCTCTCAGAGTGCTGGCACCAAGGGGGTGAGCGGCAGGGTCCCCATTGTACGTGGGGAAACTGAGGCTTGGAGAGGCGGAGGCCCCAGTTCCCAAATGGGCGTGCTGCCAGCAGGACGCGCCTGGGGGTTCAGGCCCCTTAAATCAGCCCAGGCCGTGCATGGGGGCTCACATTGCCACCGGGGGCAGGAGTGCCAGGCTGTACAGCTCCCCCAGGCAGGAGAGAAGGGGGGGCGAGGCTGGGCACGCGGGGGAGACAGGCTTTATAAGGGAAGGCAGAGAGCCGGGCCTGGCTGCCCTGCCTTGACACTCGCCAGAAATAGCCTCCCCCAGCTTCCCAGAGAGCGTCCTGCGCTGCCAAGTCCTATGATTAGACCTCGCGGCATGGGGCTTTGGAAACCTGGATTGCCTCACCTCCCGCGGCCCTCCATCCCAGGGCAGGGGGGCCGCCCAGGTCTCTTGTGCGAGCTGGAGCAAGTGCCGGCTTCCTCGTGCGAGGTCACTCGCTTTGCACGGGGGGTGGGTTCTGGAGGAGGAGGCCGGGGGTCTGGGATGTGCCCCCAGAGGGCACCACTACTCAGCATGGCCCAGGCCAGGTCCCAGAGAGCAAGTGGGACACTTTTCTGGAGGGGGCGGGGGGCAGGTGCTGTCGCTGTCGTGCCTAGACTAAGCCCCCACCAGTGGGACAGTGTGGGTACCCCTGGGCCGCCTGGTCGCCCTCGGGGGGGGGGGTGTGCCTGCTGCTAACTCCCCCCCCCCCGTTGCTTTCTTTGCTCGGGTAGCTCCGGAAACTGGTGAGTGACTTCTCCATCGTCCTGACCATCCTCCTCTTCTGCGGGATCGACGCCCTGCTGGGGCTCGAGACCCCCAAGCTCCTGGTGCCCAGCGAGTTCAAGGTGAGACGGGGCCCTGCGGGGAGGGGAGCAGCGCTGGAGCGTGGGGGCGATGGACGGGGAAGCACCCTGGGCCCCCACGTTAGAGTCTGGTGCCCCGGGTAGGGAGGCTGCTCGCGGAGCCCAGGTAGCTGGGCCGCCTGCGCCCATCTCCGCTGCCAGCTGGGGCAGCCTGCTGCAGTGACGGGCCCACCTGCGGGGGCCGCAGGATCGCGTGGCAAGCTGGGAACCGCGTCCTCTCCAGCCCCGCCCCATCGCGTTCCCACCGCGCTGCCTTTCCTCCGGCAGGCGGCGCAGAGAGCACGGATCGGTCCAGGCGGCGCTGGAGGGCGTGCGCCTGCCTCCCGGCCCAGGTGTGTGCCCAGCAGAGCTGCTCAGGGGCTGTCCTGGAGCCGTGGGTTACTGTGCTGCGGCTGTGGGGTGCTGCAAAGGACACGCCATTCCCGCCGCAGCTCCTGGCAGTGCTCTCCCATGGGGCCCCTCACCCATGACCTGGCCTGCCAGCCACGGCCCTGCCCCTCCTCCCCACTCTGCAGGCCCCTGGGCCAGCCCTGGGCTCACGTGGCCCCCCTGACGTGCAAGGCAGCCTCCCGGCTTCGCAGCCCGCGGGAGTGGGAGCCACCGGGAGCTTTGCCCTCTACTCGCGGGCAGGGTGACGGGGACCTCAGGCCAGCACCTCGGGAGCCAGCCACACGACACCCCAGGGCCTCCTGCGGGCAGCCGCAGCCGAGACCCCTGGGGGGGCTGGGCAGAGGGAGCCCCTGGCGAGGCTAAGACAGGGGGCCAGGGTACGTGAGAGGCTCCTGCCCGGCTGCTGGCCCCTCCGCTCCGGCGCCAGGGCTGCATGGCCTGCCGGTCCCATTCCCTCCTCGCGGCCTTGGCCCAGCTCCCTCGGCTCTAGGGCTGGAGGCCCAGCTGGCGCGGGGGCCCGGGGGACGGGCCGGCAGGGTGTGTTGAGACTCCTGCGGCGCTCACCCAGGGCCTGGGATCGGAGGCAGCCGCCAGCGCAGGAGGGGCTCCCGCGGAAGCGGGGGGGCTTTGCACGAACTCCCTTCCGAGGCCGGCTCAGACCCAGGGGAGAACCCAGCGGCCCAAGTCCCCACGCTCCTTCCGCAGAACTGCCCAGAAGGGAAGAGATGGCACCTGGGAATTTGCCGGTGCCTTTCCTGCCGAGCCGGGGCAGTTGCAGTGGTGGTGGCATGACACAGAGCCCCTGCGGCGCTGAGGGGCCCATGGAAGTCACGGGCCACCAGGTGGTAGTGGCTTTCCCTGGCCTCTCCTCCCCCCGCCTGGCGACACGCAGCCCCGCTCCCCGCCCCCCAGGGGCCGCTCAGTTGCAGGCCCAAGGGGAATCTGGAAAGCTTGGGCCGGTGGGTTTCACGGCCCCTTAGCTCGCCCCGGCTCTGCCGGTGACTTCCTTTCGGAGCTGCCCTTGCGAAGCGGGAGGGGGAGCTCCCGCCAATCCCTTGATCTATAAATAACTGCGGCTTAGCAACCGGACCCCAGCGAACAGGCCTGGGATCGGGCAGGGATGCCGTGGAGCAGGAGACGCCGGCTCAAGTCCAGGCTTGGGTTTCCCGCCCGGGCCTGGGAGCGGGGAGGAATTAGCAGAGGCGGCAGAACTAGCACGCTGGCTCCGGGGAGCCTGCAGGGGCCTCGCAGGCCGACCGTGCCCTGGGCACCCGCCCGCTCGCACGCTGGAGGCAAAGGCGGGGGTAGTCGGGGCTGAACGGGCCAGGGGCTGCGACCTGCTTTGGCGGGGGGCCGGAGCGCGTTAGGACCCTGGGATGATTACGGAGCTTTCCTCCATTGCTCGCGAGGGCGATTTCTCAAGGAAAGCCAAGGCTGGCAGGGCCGCATCGCCCCGTTTTAGAGATGCTGTAACAGTTGGCATCAGATCTTGCTTCGTCAGTGGGAGAGCTGGGAATGGGGAATGGGAGAGGACTCCCACCGCCCTGCTCTAACCACTGTGCCACGCTGCTCTCTCCACCGGGGTATTTTACGCACTGGCCCCTTTTGCAATGCGGATCTTTCTTGGGGCTCCCTGGCCTCTCTCCTGACCGTGAAATGTGCCAGGGCGCCTGCCCTCCAGGGCCTGTTTCAGACCCTACGGAGGCTGGTAGAAATGTGCCCCGGTTTGGGCCTGGTCTGCGTATGTACGGAGGCAGCAGCACGGATCTGGATTTGCATGGACACTTGGCGAGAGAGACGTCCCCGGCGCAGCCAGGCAAACGGTCCCCAATGGAGATGTGAAAACCTGGCCCACGCAGGCTGCCATGAAACTAGCGTTCCCAGTGCTCACAACTGCAAAGTCAGCCCCCAACTCCTGGAGTCCCGGGGCGGTGGGGCAGTCCCCCAGGGGTGGCCAGTGGGGTTCAGGGGGCCGTGGCCATTGCGGGAGGCTAGTGGTCTGCCCAGCCCACCCCCAAAGCATGCTCAGGAAGTGCAGGGCAGCACGCCAGCCTGTAATGTACCAGCTGATCCCTGTGTCTCTGCAGCCCACCAACCCCCAGCGCGGCTGGGTCGTCTCTCCCTTCGGAAGGAACCCCTGGTGGGTTTGCCTGGCGTCCGCAGTGCCTGCCGTTTTGGTCATCATCCTCGTCTTCATGGACCAGCAAATCACCGCTGTCATCCTCAACCGCAAGGAATACAGGCTCCGGGTCAGTGCGGGCAGGCCGGCCCAGGCATGGCAGGCGGCTGGCGGTGCGGGGCAGGTCCTGGCCTGGTGGGAGGCTGGCAGAATGGGGCAGACGGGCCCGGGCATGGTGGGTGGCTGGCGGTGCGGGGCAGGTCCGGGAATGCATGGCGGGAAGCTGGCGGTGCGGGGCAGAATGGCCCGGGCGTGGCGGGAGGCTGGCGGTGCGGGGCAGACTGGCCCGGGCGTGGCGGGAGGCTGGCGGTGCGGGGCAGACTGGCCCAGGCGTGGCGGGAGGCTGGCGGAGCGGGGCAGGAGGCCCAGGCCTGGCGGGAGGCTGGCGGTGGGGGCAGGAGGCTGGCGGAGCGGGGCAGGAGGCTGGCGGTGCGGAGCAGACTGGCCCGGGCGTGGCGGGAGGGGCAGGAGGCCCAGGCCTGGCGGGAGGCTGGCGGGAGGGGCAGGAGGCCCAGGCCTGGCGGGAGGCTGGCGGTGCGGGGCGGGAGGCTGGCGGTGCGGGGCAGGAGGCCCAGGCCTGGCGGGAGGCTGGCGGTGCGGGGCGGGAGGCTGGCGGTGCGGGGCAGGAGGCCCAGGCCTGGCGGGAGGCTGGCGGTGCGGGGCGGGAGGCTGGCGGTGCGGGGCAGGAGGCCCAGGCCTGGCGGGAGGCTGGCGGTGCGGGGCAGGAGGCCCGGGCCTGGCGGGAGGCTGGCGGTGGGGGCAGGAGGCCCAGGCCTGGCGGGAGGCTGGCGGTGGGGGCAGGAGGCCCAGGCCTGGCGGTGGGGGCAGGAGGCCCAGGCCTGGCGGGAGGTTGGGGGGGGGGCAGGCCCAGGCCTGGCGGGAGGCTGGCGGTGGGGGCAGGAGGCCCAGGCCTGGCGGCGGGGGCAGGAGGCCCAGGCCTGGCGGGAGGTTGGGGGGGGGGGCAGGCCCAGGCCTGGCGGGAGGTTGGGGGGGGGGGCAGGCCCAGGCCTGGCGGGAGGCTGGCGGTGGGGGCAGGAGGCCCAGGCCTGGCGGGAGGAGCAGGAGGCCCAGGCCTGGCGGGAGGTTGGGGGGGGGGGCAGGCCCAGGCCTGGTGGGAGGCTGGCGGTGGGGGCAGGAGGCCCAGGCCTGGCGGTGGGGGCAGGAGGCCCGGTCCTGGCGGGAGGCTGGCGGTGGGGGCAGGAGGCCCAGGCCTGGCGGGAGGCTGGTGGGGGGGGGCAGGCCCAGGCCTGGCGGGAGGCTGGCGGTGGGGGCAGGAGGCCCAGGCCTGGCGGGAGGTTGGGGGGGGGGCAGGCCCAGGCCTGGCGGGAGGCTGGCGGTGGGGGCAGGAGGCCCAGGCCTGGCGGGAGGTTGGGGGGGGGCAGGCCCAGGCCTGGCGGGAGGCTGGCGGTGGGGGCAGGAGGCCCAGGCCTGGCGGGAGGTTGGGGGGGGGGGCAGGCCCAGGCCTGGCGGGAGGCTGGCGGCGGGGGCAGGAGGCCCAGGCCTGGCGGGAGGGGCAGGAGGCCCAGGCCTGGCGGGAGGCTGGCGGTGGGGGCAGGAGGCCCAGGCCTGGCGGGAGGCTGGCGGTGCGGGGCAGGAGGCCCGGGCCTGGCGGGAGGCTGGCGGTGGGGGCAGGAGGCCCGGGCCTGGCGGGAGGCTGGCGGTGGGGGCAGGAGGCCCAGGCCTGGCGGGAGGCTGGCGGTGCGGGGCGGGAGGCTGGCGGTGCGGGGCAGGAGGCCCAGGCCTGGCGGGAGGCTGGCGGTGGGGGCAGGAGGCCCAGGCCTGGCGGTGGGGGCAGGAGGCCCAGGCCTGGCGGGAGGTTGGGGGGGGGGGCAGGCCCAGGCCTGGCGGGAGGTTGGGGGGGGGGGCAGGCCCAGGCCTGGCGGGAGGCTGGCGGTGGGGGCAGGAGGCCCAGGCCTGGCGGGAGGGGCAGGAGGCCCAGGCCTGGCGGGAGGTTGGGGGGGGGGGCAGGCCCAGGCCTGGTGGGAGGCTGGCGGTGGGGGCAGGAGGCCCAGGCCTGGCGGGAGGGGCAGGAGGCCCAGGCCTGGCGGGAGGTTGGGGGGGGGGCAGGCCCAGGCCTGGTGGGAGGCTGGCGGTGGGGGCAGGAGGCCCAGGCCTGGCGGCGGGGGCAGGAGGCCCGGGCCTGGCGGGAGGATGGGCCGTTTTAGAGGGAAACACGCAGGCTTGTGCCCTATTCAACACTTTGTGGGTTTCCTTAATCCCAGGGCTCCAGGGAAACAGTGGTGTCTGCCCAGAAGTTGGCAGCCGGTAGGTTCAATGCCCTCTGTTTGGGGGCTGTGCGGGGCGGGGCTCCCTGCAGGCTCTGCTCTGGCCCCTCCCCCGAGGTGTGGGGCGGGGATGGGAGGCCCTGGGAGCTGCCCCCCCCCCCCGCATTGCAGCGTGGGGGGCTGGCCAGAGCCCAGCCCTGCCAAGGCTCCATGCCGCTGGAGGTGCAGCTTGCAGTGCTAGGCCATGAGGGGCCGGGCAGGTCTGTGTGGGTCGGGCTCTGCCCCCTGTGAGCCAGGCCCAAGAGGGGGACGGTGCAGGCAGGGCGGGGGGGGGGGCGTGTCACAGCTGCTCCCCGGCCCAGTTCCATCCGCATGAAGCGTCTGGGCTGACGCAAACCCAAATGAAGTGGGGGGGAGGGATGGCTGCAGCCTGTGTCCTTTAGGCCTCGGCAGGGCAGGGCGTGAGGACCTGCCAGGTGCGGGGTCAGCCCAGCTGGCCCTGCTGTTCCAAGACTCCACTGCTGCCCACGAGCCAGACGGGCCCCCCGGAGACAGGGCGTCCCCACCCAGCGGCCGTCCCGCGGGGCAGAACCATTCCTTGTGCGCAAAGCGTTGGGCTGCGGCTGGGAAGCTGTGGGACCGTCCCGGCCTCCCACACCGGAGCAGGAGTGTCTCTGGGGTGGAGCAGGCCCCGGTGGGTGGGATTCATTAGCCCCTGGCCAGGGCCGCCCGCCAGGGACCAGAAACCATGTGAGGTAAGTGACGAGCCCCCTCCCCGAATACAGAGACTAGAACGGAGCCGGCGCCGGCTGATGGCTCCAGCGCCCAGCAAAGCCTCCGAGCGATCAGTACATCTGCGCCCTGCGGGATGCACTTACCAGCAAGCAGGACACGTTCGACCCGACCCGATCAGGCTCTGCAGTGACTGGCGCCAGTGCCAGCCCTTGCAGTGAGAAACCCGCACAGTTTTCAAACAGAAACACACCCAGAAATCACGGGGAGACCCGGAGCCTCCCTGAACTGCCCCTACAGACAGTGCTAAGCAGCGACCTTGTTGCTACAGGCGCCGGTCGCTGCAGTGGTGATACACAGGCGGGGACGGGCTCTCGTCCTGCACCGCCAACCATGCAGGAGCTGGCAGGATCCGGGCTGGACACGTCTTCTGAATTGTTGAGGGGCCCTCGGTCTCGGGGCTGGGGTTAATTATTCCCCTGCTTGGCTGGAGGTGCCTGACAGGCCAGAGGGGTACAGTTAGTTAGGCAGCTGACGGTGTTCACAGGCATCTAGTGGGATTTGCAGCCTCCCCAGGCACCGGACTCCCGCCAAGTTCCACCAGCGGAAGCAAGACTCTTCCCGCGCGGCCACCCCCGGTAAAAGCCAGGAGACAGGCCGGGTGTGGGAGCTGAAGACGAGGAGCCCAGGGGAGGAAGCAGACCCGGAGTCCAGGGTTCATCACTGAGACCGTCCTACCCCCAGCTCCTCGCTAGCGACTGCCGGCTCAGAAGCCTCCGTGGCTCCCAATTCCCCTGGGATGGCAGTAGGGGGGGGACTGCTGCTGGCTGATGGAACCTCCATGTGGTGTAATGGACCCGTAGGCTCTTGACTGCATCCACAGAGCCCCCGCCGCAGCCAGCAGGACCCCCCCAGGCACTGGACATGGGATAGACCCTGGAGTGCTGGTCCCCGCCGGCTGCCGCTCTCTGAGCGTTGACGTGTCTCGTTGCAGAAAGGGGCAGGGTTTCACCTGGATTTATTCTGCGTTTCCCTTCTGATGATCCTCACCTCTGTGACGGGCCTCCCCTGGTACGTGTCCGCCACCGTCATCTCCCTGGCCCACATGGACAGCCTGAAAAAGGAGAGCACCACGTCCGCGCCGGGGGAGCTGCCCAGGTTCCTGGGAATCAGGTACCGTGCCCCTGCCCCCCAGCAGCCAAGCCTCTGGGACGGTTCCAGCCGGGAGCCGGGCTGGCCCTGGATTGCTGGGTGGTCGGTGGTGGGCTCTGCGCTGGACACCTGCTGGCGACCTGGTGCTGGCAGGGAAATGCTCTGGGGCGGGGGAGCCAGCCAGACTCCATGCCGCGGGGCCTCGGGAGTGAGGAGACACGCTCCCTCCCCAGCTCCTCACTGTGCACTTGGGCAGCTGCGCTGCGGGGATTTTCCCTTCTGCTCAAGCACCGAGTGCCAGCCACCGCCAGAGGCTGGGCTTGGGGAACGGTTGTCTGGCCGTGGCGTCCTCTAGGTACAGAAAACTAGCGACTGGGCAGGCGCACGCACAGACCCGGCTGTCTGTCCGACTGTCAGCCAGGCGTTTCCTGTAGCGGCCGTCCGCCGGCTGGCCAGAGCTACGCACTGCATCACAGCAGCATGGACTAAGTCCCGTGGGGTGGGGTTTGGTTGCTGGTGTTCCCCCCAGCAGTGCGCTCCGTGGAATTGGCGACCATGTGGCCCCCTCTCAGGTTTGCTGTGCGGTGAAGTGGCCGCAGAGCATTAGCAGAGGCCTAGGGTAGAGGTGGGCAAACGACAGCTGGGGGGCTGCTTCCGGCCCGTAGACCTGCTCCAGGGACCCCCCCCAACGTCTCTGTCTCAGCCCGGACCACCCTCCCGCCCCCCTGAACGTCTTTGTCTCAGCCTGGAACACCCTCCCGCCCCGGAACCTCTCTGTCCCGGCCCGGACCACCCTCCCAAACATCTCTGGCCCAGCCTGGACCACCACCCTCCCCCCCCCCCCGAACGTCTCTGTCCTGGCCCGGAACACCCTCCTGCCCCCCTGAATGTCTCTGTGCCAGTCCAGAGCACCCTCCCCCCCTCAAAAGTCTCTGGCCCAGCCCGGACCACCCTCCTGCCCCGCCCGGACTACCCTTCTGCCCCCCGAATGTCTCTGTCTCCCACCCCCTGAAAGTCTCTGTCCCGGCCAGGACCACCCTTGCGCCTCTGAACTTATTTCTGGCCCTACCCCAGAGCCCCCCCCCCCCACCTCAGTCCCTGATTGTGTGAGCATTCGTGGCTGCCACCCCGTTTCCATCCTGAGATGCGGCCCTCAGGACAAAGTTTGCCCCCCTGGCTTTGGGGATCCTGCAGGCCGTGCTGCTTGCAGCTGGGGCCTCTTTGCGTGGTGCTGGAGCAGTGCCCTGGCGGCTCGCTCTGCCTCCCGGGCCATGCAGGGGGCTGGGCGAGCGGCGCTGGGTTCAGGCGTGGGGTGTGAAGGGTCTGACCACAGGCACATGTGTCCGCAGGGAGCAGAGAGTGACTGGCCTGCTGGTCTTTATCCTCACTGGGATGTCGGTGTTTTTGGCCCCGGTCCTCAAGGTAATTCCCTGCTTTGGGGCTTACGGCAGCATTGCACAGGTAGGGATGGGTTGGGCCACCGGCCTGGAGCCCCAGCAACTGATGCGTCACCAGCTCTGACTGTCCGTCCTTCCCAGTTCGTCTTCACTCCCTGCTCCCAAGAGAATCCCGTTCGGCAGCCTGCTGTCCCCCCCCCAGCCCCTCCTCCCATGCACCCCTTTCTGTGCCAGCCTCACCGCCCATCTTCCGCATGCCGGCCGGAGACCTCCCGTCCTGTGCCCATCCCGAGA
The DNA here is from genome assembly GCA_032595735.1 of Pelochelys cantorii. Taxonomy (NCBI): domain Eukaryota; kingdom Metazoa; phylum Chordata; order Testudines; family Trionychidae; genus Pelochelys; species Pelochelys cantorii. The sequence goes on from CM064340.1 coordinate 41,049,007, forward strand.
GCAGAGCGTCCCCTTGCCCCTCCTCTTGCAGCCCCCCAGCCCTGGCCACATGCCGCAGCGGGGCGGGGGTAAGTTCCCACTGGAGGAGACATGACCCCACTGGATGGAGCCAGGGCAGTGTAGCCACCCTGTGCACATGCCTCCCCAAAATGCCAGTCGCACACTTGGCGCAGCTGCCCCCCTGCGCTTGGGCTGTTTTCAGTGCACTAGCGCCGCCCCCGCTGGAATTCCTACCTCCCGTCAATGCAGACACACCTTCCAGTGCACCTCACGGTGGGAGCGCAACCTCAAGGCAACAGAACCCACACAAGGGCATGTCTTGCCCAGCCACCCTCTTTCAGCAAAGCCCACTGCTATGCCATGAGCTTTTCCCCCACAGGTGTGAGGCTGAGACCTAAGTATCTGCCCCCAAGCAGGGCTCCACCTGGCCCCTTTTGGCTTAATGCTAGCTGCAGGCCAGAGTGTGTCTTTTTTTTCAAACCAAACTAGGCAGCCTCTGACTGCATCTCAAGGATCGATGAGATAACAAAACCTTAGTGATTCCACCTCTCATATGTCATCAGCTGGACATCAATAGGGTATGGGGTCAGAGTTAAGGGTGTTTTGGGAACCTTCATTCCGAATTTCCAGGCGTTCAAATATGTGTGCTTTGAAAACATTCTCTTACAGCAGAATTTCTCACTTTTCAAACATTTGGATTTTGATCACCACCACTATCAAACATTCTAGCCAGTTGTTTTCTGCAGTAGCTAATCCCTCTTTACCACTGTACCAAGTGTGCTGCCTACCAATATATCCAAAGTTCGATTCTTTATAACTGGTAAGTAATAACCATAAAACTAAACTGCAGTGTGTGAAATGAAACAACCAAATGCCCTGGCCATACCTGAAGACTGATCTTACGGGAGATGATTACATTCCACAAGATTTTTGTAAAGGAAACTACATCTGACCATGCTGTTGCATCTCACTTGTTTTCCCCAGTATATCTCCATGCCGGTGCTGTATGGTGTTTTTCTGTACATGGGTGTGGCCGCTCTTAGCAGTATCCAGGTGAGTACAGATCCACAACAGTCAATCCCCTTGACATTTCTGCACCAGTTTCTCAGCTTTTTTCTGTGTGGGTTGAGTTCAGGGGATGTAGCCTGGCTCCAGCCATGCGCTCTGGCCTGGGGGCTTAGTTATAAACTTGGTAGGGTCTGGGGGAGTGAGGGTGACACCCCAAATGTAGCACACGGGCCATTCCAAGCGACTCCCGATAGATCCCCTCTCCCACCCCCGGTGTGCTGTGGCCTTGTCCCACCTGCAGCAGACACATTCTTTTCGAGCGTTTAGATGCTCACGTTTCTTGTGACGATTTTCGGAGTCCTCTCCCCAGTAAGGTGGGGGTCGGAGTACGTCTGCGCAGCGAAAACCAGCGAAATCCCACGGCATCTGGTCTCAGAGGCTGGGTCAGCTGGCTTGGGCTCACGCTCCGGGCCTAAAGAGAGCCACGTTGGCTGCCTGGGCTCAGAGCTGGGAGCAGGGTTGGCCTGAGGGCCTGGCTCCAGCCTGCGTGAAACATCCCCCCGCCCGTCGGAAGCCCCAAGCACGAGCCATGGGAGCCTGGCTGGGTTCTTGGGCTTTGGTTTGCCGTAAACGTCCCCTTGGTTCCCGCAAGTCCATGACTCCCACTGTGCAGGGCTCGGTAATCGGGGTTACCAAATACGGGTCCCCGTGCCACCAAAGTGCTGGTCTCTCAGGGCCTGGCAGGCCACGAAGAGGGGCTGGGCCCGCTGTGCATGGCCCAGAGCGCTCGTGGCCAGCCCCGCTGTGCACTGGCACTTGGTGCAACAGAGAACAGCTGCTCCTGGGGCAGGGCTGGCTTTTGGGGCCCTGGACCCGGGGGGGGGGCCACCATTTCCAGGCGAAACTCCGAATTGAGGGGAGAGGAGGGGAAAGCGCTGGGACAGGTCCACGTAGGGAGGCTGTTTGGAGCCGCGCCGGGGACCCTCAGACACCGGCCCGCGGAGGAGGGTTGGAGCAGTGTGCAGGCAGGCACTCCGAGTCCCACAAGATGCTGCCGTTTAGCACCAGCGGGCAGCGCGGCCGAGATGCATAGAGGGTGTGAACGAGGAGGGGGGATCGATGGGATCGCTGAGAGGCGAGGCATGGATAAGATAGCTGTGCGACAAACTGCACCTTCGAATGCCCCCCTGCCCCATCACCAACAGGCCAACCCCCTGGGCAACTGCAAACTGCTCTGGGCTTTGTTGTGTTGGGAGAAAAATTCCTCCCTTCCCTTCCTGTCCCCTCCCCTCCCATCCTCCCCTTCCTTCCTCCCTACCCTTCTTTCCCTCCCTACCTTCCCTCCTTCTTCTTTCCCTCCCTCCCTCCCTTCCATTCCCCTCCCCTCCCCTCCCCTCCTTCTTCCCTCCCTCTCTTCCTCCCTCCTCCTTCTTTCCCTTCCTTTCCTTCCCCCCTCCCTCCTTTCCATGCCTCCTTCCCTTCCGTCCCCTCCCTACCTTCCTCCTTCCCTTCCTTCCCTCCCTCCCTCCCTTCCAGCAGTGAGTGCGAGGAGCCTGGTCTGATGGAAGAGGGAGGTTCCCCCATTTCTAATGGGGACAGGTCCAAGAGGGTAGAGCTCAGTCCTTGGATCACAGCTTTAGAGAAAAGCAGCTTCAGTCCCGGGGCAGAAGTGTCTGTCGTGCCCCTTGCTTGAGGGCAGCCAGCCCCACTGTTGGCTCCCTGGTTTCACACCCAAAGAAGACAGATCTGCACTGGGTGGCGCAGGGGCAGGTACAGACTCTGGCGGGGTGGGGGTGCCACAGCGGGTTGATTGGCTCTGCTTTGGCATGACCTGCATAGCTCACTTGTGGTTTCAGCACCCTGCTCTCCTGCCAGGGAAGCTGTTCTGTCCCCTCGGCTGGTCCCTGCTGGGGCGGGGCTGCTGCGGGCCCCTGGGCATTGGAGACAGCTCTTGAGAGAGTGGCCGGTCCTAGCCCCGCTCCGTCTGCGTGGGCAGCAGGCATAGCTCCCTCCTTTTGCTTTTTGTACCTGGAAAGCACCAGGGATGTTGCCTCTTGTCTGGGTAACTCAGGGCTGTGGCCTCGGGGCGTTTGCTGCCCTGCACTGGAAGGGCAGGTGTTCGGTCTCAGGGCGGGAGCTTCTCGCCGAAGGGTCTGAGACAGGCGTGAACAGACCCAAGGCAGAATTGGGTGCAAACAGTCGGTATCAAAATCCCTTCCCCTCTTGATTGCTCCGGGGTCATCTCCACACTCTGCCACTTTGGGCCTTCCAGGAACAACACAAGGGCCATTCAAACAGCAGGAGTCCCCTTTCCTTTGGGGTAAAACCCTTCCAGGCCATCGCCATCCAGGGGAGAAAGGCAGAGCTCCCTTTCCCCCCTTCGGCAAGCTCCACGGTGCAGGAGAGCCTGCCCCTTCCCACACACACAGCTGTGAGTGAATCCGAGCTGCTGGGCGCGAGTGACATTGAGAGAGAAGAATTGTGCTTCTGACTGTTGCGTGGCCCTCCTGCTAGCTCCCAGGAGCTGACGGCTGTATCTCCAGTGCAGCTGCTGGGTTTTGTACAGCCGCAGCTCCTGGAGGCTTGTGATTACGTAAGAATCTGGTTTCATTTTTAAGAAACTCACCCCTCTTCCTTGCAGAGGAGCTTGACCTCCTGATCCAAATGTAACCCCAAGATTTCTCTTCACACTCTCCTGAACTGCCCACCACTTGTCTAATTTGGGGGGCCTGACTGAGTTTTGAACACGTGGGCTGGCAGCATTGGAAAGCCTGGTCCCCTGCCGCTCTCCCACGGGCGACGTGAGCTGTGAAGGACGCCGGTGGCGTTTACGAGGGGTGAATCGCAGAGCAGAATTTCCCGAAAGCATTCCCTCGGGATAGGCAATATGCCTGGGACTACACTACCCAGAATCCTTAGCGGGACGCTGGGGTCAGCATTTGGCATGTGAAAAGCAAAGCCGGGCGATTGCGATCCCCAGACCTCAAGGACTCGGCCTGGAAATAGACCCCCCAGGGGGAAGTGGGCTCTGCCGGGGCCCCGGGTCCTGGCTCATCGCTGGGCCGGGGCCTTGTGCCCCGTTTGCCCTTGTTCCGTTGCAGTTCATGGACCGAGTCCAGCTCCTTCTGATGCCAGCCAAGCACCAGCCGGACCTCATGTACCTCCGCCACGTGCCCCTGCGCCGTGTACACCTCTTCACCCTCATCCAGCTGCTCTGCTTGGCGGCCCTGTGGCTCCTCAAGTCAACCGTCGCTGCCATCATCTTCCCAGTGATGGTGGGTGTCCTCCCGGCGCGGCCGCCACCGGCTACTGGGCCCCGCTTGGCTGGCGGCTCTCTCGCCGTGTGGCAGGGGGGCGCTTGTCCATCTTCAGCCCCTCCTGGCCCCGCTTTGGTAAGGCTCAGGCACAGCCATGCCCCAGGCCTCGGGCTGCCCCGGACCCTCCCTCTCCCCTCCGGGAAGTGCTCACGGGTCCCATTAGACGAGGCCCCAATGAGCTGAAGGCTGTGGTTTCCCCTGGCCCACGCTCCCTGTGGGTCCCTGGCCTTTGCCCCTTGCTGACTTGAGCCTCTGCTTTGGCCCAGCTGCTGGCGCTGGTGGGGATCCGGAAGGCGATGGAGCGCGTCTTCTCCCGCCAGGACCTTGCGTGGCTGGACGACGTCCTGCCCGAAACAGACAGGAAGGAGGAAGAAGAGAAGCTGCGGAGGAGCCAGGAGGAGGAGAGCGACGGCGAGGCTGTAAGGGGGCGAGGGGGGAAGAGCCGCTTGCCCCAAATGTTACATGGACGCACCGGAGGAGGGCTCCTTGCGGGGGGGCAGGGCCTGGCCTCCTCCGCTTGCTGGAGAAGCGCTGTCGCGGGCGCGCCGCCCCTTCGGCCTCGGCCCAGGCAGGCAGAGCTGATTGCCTAGCCCAGGGGCTCCACCAGGCCCAGCGGGGCAGGCTGAGCCAACGGCCTTGCTGGCAGGGACAGCGGGAGGAGATTCTCCTTCCCCGGTGGGGCTCTTTGCAGAGCACTTAGCCTCCAGCACAGAGCGGCTGAGGGGCAGGGGGACTCTGGGTAGAGACTGTGGCTCCCCCAGGAGGCTGCCTCAGGCCCATTTCCGCAGCCCTGGGCCTGCAGCCCATCTGTCTGGAGCTCGCTGGGCGCCGTTTCTACCGGAGAGGCGGGCCGAGGGCTGCAGGGCGCGTCCCTGGCCTGGGGAGAGACGGACCCTGCGGGGAGCCCCGGGGCGGGCAGCCCTCTTCACGGCCAGCGGCACGGGGGTCTGGCAAGGTGTATCTGCAGCCGCTCCCAGGCCCTTCCTGGGGCTGGAGTTACCATAGGAACAAGCTGCCAGGCCTTCGGCGTCACAGGGGATATGACAGACGGTAGCAAAGTGGCCAGCGCAGACCTGCTGCGAATGCCTGATGAAGCAGTAAATTATTTAGCATGTTAGTGCCAGATCTGGGCCAGGCCTGATGCCAGCCCTCGCCTCGGCGCGCTGAGCAGCTTTAGATGCCGTCCCGCAGGACAGTCGCACGAGCAGCCCAGGGAAATACGATCTAGCTGGGACGACTCCTGAGCATGTGCCCGGCCGGCGGCGAGACCGCAGGCGGAGTCGTTCCCAATGCCTCTTCCCGGCTAGGCAGGGCACTAGTGGGCTCTGCGGGACTCAGTCCTGGGTGCACTACTAGTCACTATATTCACGAGTGACGTGCATCCTGGAGGGGAGAGCATGCTCACGACACCGGTGGATCGCCCCAAGCTGGGAGGGACGGCACACACTTCAGGGGACAGGGTTAGAGTCCAGAATAACCTGGACAAAGTGGAGAATTGGTCTGAAATCAGCAAGGCTGACAGCCACCATGGGCCCCAGGGTAAGGGGAGGCTGGCTCTGTGCCCTGGAAGGGGCAGGGCCTTGGGTGGCAGGGGAGGAGCCAGAGCTGCCAGTGCCCCTCAGCCCCCAGCCCTCAGAGCTGTGGGGAGCGGCACAAAGGGGGCCGGGGCTTCTCTTGGGAACTCAGTTTCTGGGCGTCCCTCTTGCGAGGCCTGGCCCACGCAGACTCGAGCATTGTCTGGTCCCCTTGGAGAGTGAGGGGAAATCTTGGCATGGAAAGTCCTTCCCACTTGGAAAGCCAAAACCACTGGGGGTCCTTTGGGATTTTGTGTTTCTTTGGTTGGGGTTTTTGAACAAGATCGACTTAGTGGAGTCGATGTGGATTCCCAGAAAGGGGCAGGGGCCCCACCTCTGCTTTACCAAAGGCTGGCGGAGGCAGATGGGGAAGGCGGGACTCTGATCTTGGCCTGGCCACTCCGGCTCCAGAGCGGTAGCGCCAGCGAACACGATTGTAGCCGACTGTCTGAGCAAGGCTCGGCGCAGGTTGCCGTGGAGATGGCGGCCTGGCTGTGCCGCGAGCGGAGAGGGCAGCTGTCTGCCCTTGGACGGGTGGGAATGACTCCACCCCGGTGGCCAGCCATCATAACGCCTGCTGGCCTGTTTCTCTCCTGCAGTCGGAATTCACGTATCAGGAAAAGGGACCAGAAATCAACATCTCTGTGAATTAGCAGCTCCCGCCACGCCGGCCGGCCAGCACAGGTGAGAGACAGGAGCTCCTCTAGGCAGGGGGGCTGCTCCGGGCCTGGGGGAGCCAGGAGGGGGAGCTGTGGGTGCGGAACCCCTGGAAGTCCATGTTGCAGCGCTGCCACCCCGGACAGGCTCTTCCAACCTAGCTCACAACCCCCTGCAGAGCCTGAGGCTGGTCCTGCTCTCACCTCGAGCCCTCCTGCCTCCCAGCACACGAGGGGATCTACCCCGATGCCTAGGTCCTGCCAGTCCCACCCAGCCCCGGGCGTGCCCCCGCTGGGCAGGGCGGCGCATTCTGCCAGCTTCCCCTGGTGTTTGGCAGCCCAGGAGGTGAGCGCCCAGGCAGCGCCGTGAGCCAGGTGTGCCAGATCCCCACCAGCCTGGCTGGTGACTGTACTTGGAGCGCGGTGTCTGGGCAGCCCTGGGGTGTGGTCCCTGCGGGGTACACGGTGCATGCAGCAGCAGGCAGCTCACAGCCCTGCTGACACGCTCGCTACATCTTGCAACACCCGGGCTGTCTTGCATGGGAGGTGCGGACACACCTCGTTCACCTGGCAGCCTCCTGGCACTTGTGCTTGGCTGCACGGCTGTGCCTCCCGCCCGGCCCAGGCCCTGCCGCACGCTGCGCAGGGACGCCTTGGCTGCGCCTGCCCCCGGAGGCAGCCGGGCAGGTGCACTAGCGCAGGGGCGCTGGGTCGATCGGGGGCACAGGAGGAATTCACAGCGAGGGGAGAAAGGTTCCGTGTCTGAACACTCCCGACTGCAGCAGCTGCCGCAGGGTCACGCAGGCAGGGAAGGCGGGGCGTGTTCCAGCACCCCCGGGATCTCTGACAGTGTCCGAGCAGGAGCAGCTGGCCCAGGAAGGCCGGGCTCCGGGAGCAGGGACACAGAGCTCTCCTAGCGGCAGCTGCATGGGAGGGCCGGTCCGTGCAGCTTTCTGAAGGTCTTGCCAAGGTTTTCGAAGGACGCTCCTACAGGACAGCTGCCGGCCTCTGGCCAAGGGAGGCGGGATGGGTGACTCCCCCGTGGAGCCTGGCTGGGCCTCCCCTCGGCCGGCTGCAGGGGCTGGAGTGTCATGGACTGAGGCCGGAGGCAGTCAGCTCCCCACAGGGAGGGATGGGCCACGCTAGGAGCTGCGCAGGGGATGAGGACGGGGTCTCTGTGCATCGTGCTGGGGGCTCTGGTCCGTAGGCGGAACTGAGCAGCAGAACGGGGCAGCCGGCGGCGCTCCTGGGTCACCTCCCAAGTGCCCAGGGTTGTAATGCAAACAGCAGAGCACAGTCGGCTCTGGTGCCAGCTGGGGCACTGCGCGGGGACTGGATCAAGCGCCTCAGTGTCCCTTGCTAACAGACAATGGGTTCTTGGTTGTTTTCTCCCTTCGGTGCTGGGTAGGGAGCGTTTCCTGGGGGCCATGCAGCAGGAAGCAGGCGCCCTGCACTTCTGGGAAGAGGCTGGATGGCAGAGCTCCGTGGGCACCCCAGGGACCGACCGTGGCTGGGGCCTGGCTGGTTGAAAGGGAAGATGCAACACAAGTGTTTTTAAGCCTGACATGCTGGCCCACAATGGACAAGGCTGTGTCTCTCCCCTGCCTCTCCTGTCACCCGCTGCACTGGGCAGGGCCAGGTACCTTTGCCACCCAGGCCCGGGCTGGACACCGGGAGCTGTCCGCAGCCGCGTCAATCCCCGGGTCTCCGAGACAAGGAGGGCGAGGTCGCAGCTGTTAGTCACCTTTGGCGAACATGAGCACAGGGCTGAAGACGAGTTCATCTCTTTCCCATCTACCACATGTCTCTGGCCGCTGCTAGCTAACTCCTGCCTGCCGGCAGGCAGCATAACACCACCAGCGCAGCACGGCACGGCCGCTCCAGCTCTTCAAGCGCTGTGAATGGGAGCCTGTGTGGGAGCTTTCTAGAATCCTGCAATTAAACTGAAACTGGAGACTTTTCGAAGCTGGTTCATTTCCCCTGCTCCCTGGATTCTGCCTGGTTGGGAAGAACAGTGAAACCAGAACCACGCTCCCCAATGTCTGAGGCTCCCCAATGTCCCCACAGGCTGCTCCCCCCACCGAGCGAGAGATGGCTCCCCGCTGGCGGTGCCGTCCGGCTGCTTGCCGCCGTCCCAGCGCTCAGACGTCTCCGAGGGGGCGGGTTTGGCTAGAAGGAGGTGGCCGGAATCTGTCTCTACGGCAGCGTGTGAAAATCTCCCCCGGGCCATGTTCAGCTTGTCGCCAGAAGTCCTTCCCCGGGAGGCCCGTGATGCTCTAGGCAGGGTCCCCAGCTCTCAGCCAGGCCGCTGCTTTCCAATGGCCAAGCGGTTTCCCACGGCTGGACCAGCCCTACTGCTCCTCCACCAGTGCCAAGAGGTGGCACATCATACGGGCACCCAAGGGGGGCGTTTGCTGGTCTTCAGCTGGCACCCAGTAGGGGAATGATGCCAGTTGCTAGCTGGGTGGCCAACGGGGCTTGTGCCAGTCATCCTGGTTACCACCCAGTCAGCTGGAGGCTATGCAATGGCACTGGCATCTGTGGAATGTTCCTGGGGCAAGATGCCCACACCTGGCAAGGGAGAATAAAACTAAAATCCCAGCAGAGTTGGAAGGGACCGTTTTACCTCCGCTTCCTTGATGAGCTGGGCCCAGTGAATTCTCACCAGCTCCCGCTACAGAAATCACACCTGCATGGCCGGACTGTTCCTTATCTGGCTGGGGTTCCTGACCTTAGACGTGCCGGATCAAGGCGATTTCTATACAGAGAAAAATTGTTAATAATTAGTTTGTAATATTGACAAAGGGAGGAAAGTTAATAGAAACATGAACAAAAACAAGCTGACCAGTATTTGAGCCAGGAGATGTGATGCTTCTTTCACCAGCCTGAGACTGAAAATTTTGAGGGCCAAAGCTCCTGAGATACTTTTCAAATAACTAGTGAAAAGAGTCAGGCCAAATTCCAACTATAATAAATAACTTTCCATGTGCTTACCCTCCTGGCCTTCCCCCGATAGTACTTTCTGTTGGGTATAGTATTCTTCACTTTCCATCCTAAATTGTTGTGTGGTGTTCTCTATGCTGTGAAACTGCTGATGAGTAGGACCCTAGAAGTAGCTGCATTTCAGTCATGGGTAAAGTGACTCTTCTGTATCATTTGTACCACAATCCACATATGACACTACAAATCCTTACTCACGTGGCAGATCTTATTCATGAGCAGTGCCCTTAACATGAATGAAATCCTCCTGTGAGTAAAGGCAGAGGTATGGGGAGGGAAGTGCAAGATTGGGCTCTGAGTTTGTCTTTTACAAGATATTCCAGGATAACGTAGAGAAATGTCTAATGTTATACCATTAGATGGCCTTTGATTGGCCTCTGTTGATTTAGGCACCATCAAATCTTCTGCCATTTACCATCATTGCAATGAAAACAGGGAGAGACTCAGTAAAGCAATAGAGATAGAGACCTGAAACAGTGTAGCATTCTCTAGTTCGTGCCAAGAGAGAGAGGCATCCTTATACATACTCCATATTGGTTTGCTTCAGCAGAAACCTTAGCGACATGTGCGGTTCTCTGTACACAACCTTGCACAGATAGGCTACACGATAGGCTGATTTTTCAACCAATTTAAGAGTGTCTGTATAGGTTGAACCATTTTAAAAAGATTAGTGCAAGTATGGGAGTGAACAAAGCCTAAACTGTAAGGGTATGTCTAGACTACATCCCTCTGTCGCCAGAGGGATGTAAATTAGACATACCGAAATTGCTAATGAAGCGGGGATTTAAATATCCCGTGCTTCATTAGAATAAAAATGGCCACCGCCTTTTGCCAGCGCAGCACTTTGCAGGCAAAACGCGGCAGTCTAGAGGGGGATCGGTCGACAAGGAAAGCCTTTTCCGACTGATCCCTTATGCCTTGTGCAACGGGATATTTAAATTCCTGCTTCATTAGCAATTTCGGTATGTCTAATTTACATCCCTCTGGCGCCAGAGGGATGTAGTCTAGACCAGTGGTTCTCAACCGTGGGCCATATGGCTCCCCAGGGGCCATGCCCTATCTCTCGGGGGCCACATGGAGAAAACGGAACATTAGGTAAATGATGAACCTTTTTTTCCAACTAACAGCGGCTATGAGGGGGGCCACAGCGGTAAACGAGGCTCAGAAGGGGGCCATGAGCAAAAAAAGGTTGAGAAACACTGGTCTAGACATACCCTAAATGCTCCCGCAATGGGGCCCTTATTCAAGTGAAGTTTTATAGGTGATGAGTGTAGCCATTTGCCTGGAACCTGGAGGCAGCAGCCCAGGTTCTCGGAGGGGAATGTTTGGCGCAGGCGCAGGAAGTCAGTCTGTGAGCACATGGCTTGAATGCTAGTTGCCGTTGCAGCACCTGCTTTGATGTGAGGCGCAGCGAGTCATTACACAGCCCGTGGGAACACAGCGCTCGAGGCACTGGGTGGGGACAGAACACTGCATTTAAAGAGCTGCTCCTGGCTGGAGCTCCCGCAGCGCGTCGCAAACAACACCCCGCTGCGAAGGAGCATTGTCCCCGTTTGCCGAGGTTGAGGAACCTTCTCACAGCCATGCCGTCTGTGGCACAGCTTAGAGCAGACCAGACCCATCCTGTGTCCCAGCTGGACGCTGTAGCCACCCCAGCACGTTCCCTGCAGCAGAGGGGAGCCACACGGGGGATAAATCTCTCACCCACGTTGTCCACCTCATCACTGCCCTCGAGGCAGAGGCACCTCGCCACACTTCGGGGAGGTCCCATGAGGAGGATCCCCGCTCTCAGCCTGTCTCCTGTGCGCGGCACTTGCTCCTGGGCTGGGCTCTGCTGGCATTTCCCCCCCCACGGCCTGCCCTCCACGTGGCTGCTGTGGTGCATCTCTGCTTTTCTGGGCACGGCGCGGCCGACGGACGGTGAACTCAGTGCCACTAGCCACAAGAACTAGTCACTTCACAGGCGCTGGGGCAGGCTGTCAGTGTAACTGCTCTCTGGGGAGGAGTCCTGGCCTCTCCTGCCCTGATCCCTGCTGTGCTTGGAGGAGCTTCCTAAGCTGCTGCCCCGCACTGCTGGGGGTGGAGAAAGCTCTGTTCCTATTGCTCCCTGTCTCACTGTTAGCATGTCATGAGTTCTGGTCCCAGGGCTTCTGGGCAGCTCCCAAGATAATCTGGCCAGGACACCCTGATGCTGCATTACGGGGCTCGTGTTACAAGGACTCCACATCACCTTCTGTTTACGCGGCGTGAGAGCCCGCCCCAGGTGGCACTACGTCGCGCCCGCTGCAAGGCTCCCATCAGGCCGCTGTTGGATGCCCTGGCGTGCTGGCCAGTAACGGTCTGAGGACCGCTGGCCTTAAGCCAGAGGGCACCAGCCTGTCGCTCAGGATCTACCAGTAGAGCCTGGAGCCTCTGACAGGGGATCCTGTCTGGTTTGGCCATGAGGCTATCAAGTGCCTTCAGCTGCCCCTCCCCCCACGCTGTGCACCTCCTGCCCCTTTCCGTGGCGCTGTGCCCCCTTCCCTGCTTGTTGGGCAGGGAAGGGCGCGCTGATGTCAGGGTGCCCCCTCTCCTACCCTGTAGCTATCTCTTCAGAACGGAGGGGGGCACACCAGGGCTTGGGATGGAGGGAGTTTGCTGGCTGCTTTTGGGAGTGGTGCAGGGCCAGGGCAGGGGTGAACCTGCTTAGCCCCACTGCACCACCCCTCTCCTGTGGTAAGCAGTGTCCAGCTGGAGCCTGCATCCTGAACCCCTGCCCCAGTCATGTACCCCCTGCTGCACCAAAGCCCCTGCCCTAGCTCTGAGCCTCCCTTAGAGAGCCTGTACCCTGAACCCCCTCCTGCACTCCAACCCCTGCCCCAGGCTCAGCTCAGAGCCCCTCTCTCACACTAAATCCTTTAGCCCAAGACCAGAGCCTGCACCCCAACCCTCTGCCCCTGCCTGATGACAAGGAAGGAGCATGGGGGAGGGAGGGAAGATGGAGTGAGAAGGGCCGGAAAGAGGCGGGGCCAGGGTATTTGGGTTTGAGGTAGATCCTGGATTGCATTTACAACTCAAAAAGGTAATTGCATGTTTAAAAAGGTGGGAGACCCCTGCCGTAAGGACAGTAGGCGGATGTGGCAGGGCCCAGAAGCAACCTCAGCTATAGTGCATTATCAAAGCTCTCTGATTGTGCAAGCTGGTGTTTGCCCCATCGTCTCTGCTATTATGTTTCCCAAGGGATTATACAACAGCTTAGTGGCATCTGCCTGTAGGAGAGTCAAACTGGCTCGTGCCTCTGTGTGGCCAGGAGCTGCGGCTGGGACAGGTGCTCGGGTTGCGGGATGCTCTCTGTTGGGGTGGAGCGAGTGGGACAGGCAGGATGATCGTGCACCCCTAGACCTGCACAGCTGACAGTGTAATGAGTGGTCTTGACATCTCCCAGGACAGCTACTTCATACAAGGGTCGGTCCTGAGACAACCTGGACCGGTGGCAGCCTGAGTCCAAATGGGAGGCAGCAGCTGGCCAGGATGCCCCTCACACCGCACAGGGGGAATCCTCTGCGTTGTCAGCATATCAGGCCCAGCTAGAGCTCATGCTTTCCTATGGATCAATGCCCAGTTGTAGGCATGGACTGGAAACAAACTTTCTAGGTGCTCCACATTAGGGAATCTCATCTGCATTCGTCCAGGCCCCAGACGTGATGCAGACAGCGGGAACATCTCAGCCACAGGGAAAGGGCGGGCCAGTACAGTTCGCTGGGCCATGAGAGAAGGACAGAGATGCACAAGTGAAACCTCTGCTCCCGTCAGGCCTCTTGACGCCAGTAGAAACTGTGGCGGTCATGGCTGCATAGGGCCCACCTTTATGCACGCAAACCCTGTCAGCCAAAGAACCATCCCTGATTCCCTCCACAGTGAGATGTTTGTGGTAGATGGGACATCAGCTAACACCAGCCGAGCTTGGAGCATGACACTCCGGCTCCACCGTCTTTCTTCTGACAAGGTGAGTTTATTGGCCCAACTTCTTTTGGTGGCAGTTGCGCTTTTGAGCCTCACAGAGCTCTTCTTTGGATCTGGGGAAGGAAACGAGCGTCCTTCCCCAGAGCAGAGCTTGAAAGCTTGTACCTCCCACCCACAGAAGCTGGTCCAGTACCAGCTATCACTTCACCCACTTGTCTGTCATATCCCGGGACCAGCCAGGGTGTTTTAACAATGGTTTTAATTTTGATGTGCGCTTTCCCCCCCATGCGTCTGCACTTGTAAGGTAGTTGTATTTTAATAACAATGTGGGCTTTGTGCACTTTAATTTAAATTGAATTTCCATCCAAATAGAGCTTGACACAATGTACGGGTAAAAAAAGACGTCTAGTAAGTAAGAAATGTTCCACTCGCCATGTTCTAATGTAATACACTTAAAAATGAAGAAGCTGCATAAATGTTAAATTACATAATGGCATTAATAAATGGGCATAGATATAGCATTCGCTCCTGGTGAGCAAAAAGCAGCACCGCAATTAGTGGACAGGCTGGCTGTAGTTGAAAGTCAGCCTGGTTTAGAGGTTACCAACCACTGAGAAGCAAACTAAAAATATAAATGAAAACCATGATTCCACTAGAATTAAATCAAGCTTTCCTACCTGCTTTGATTGGAATCAATTCTCCTTGCTGTCAGGATACATGGAGATGTGGGGCGAGGCCATAGTTTGCCAAGGGGCTAGATGTGGCTGCCGCATGTTATCACACAAAGCCCCACAAACCATTAGGGTCAGACCTCCATAGAGGTCCCTCCATGTCAGAGGCTTGGGCCACACACTGGTTTGGGATATCCCTGTGCTGCACTTTGGACACAGAGGCCAGTCTTTGGCCTCCGCAGCGGGTACCTTTCAGAGTCACACGCAAAGTCATGTCACCTCTCTCGTGAAAGGCAGCTCTTTGTTGTGCCAGTGCACATCCTGCAGAGCGGAACATGCTGTGCTCTTTCCTGCCGTGATGGGAGTCACTCTGATGTGCGCTTCCACGGTCCCTGAGAGGAAGGCTGGCTGAGTTCCTGCAGAGGTCTTTAGCTGCTGGACCCCTTGGCTTGTGCTGGCAAGAGGCAGAATGTCGCTGTTGCAAAGCTAGAATAGCCTTTAAGTAGCATACGATGGCACATTTGGGTTCTGAGATTTTACAAAACCCCACACTGGGACATGTCATGTTTGTGGCAATGTGTTGTGATTGGTTTTTCTCTCTTTCAAGATTTCCAAATACACACATAGTGCTGGGGGACTGGAACCAAAGGGAAACTGATTGGAAAGAAAAGTGAACCAGATTTATCTATTTTACTTGGTGATTGTGTTTTTAACAGATGATTAAATGGACTGAGCAGTAAGAAGAACATGAGATTTGTAAAATCGGTGCAGTTTTGGTCACCACATTTTTATCAGTAGCACAGGTAAACACAGATATACTGTATTTGTAACAGATGACTTTTAACCTGAGTGTGTCTCTCTTAAACAAGTTCCTTTTCTGTCAGGACAGCTGACAGTAAATCCAATTATTCAGTCTCTTTGCATGCAATTATTCAAGAAAAACAAATGACACTTGTGTCTTCAGCAGGGATTCAGCCTTTCCACAGCAACCAAATTGTGACTGGATGTGGTCCATCCTCTTGGGGGCACCTAGTGCTCCAACCACTAGGAACTCCTCCCTTCAACTCTCAATTCTGCAGGCTCCTGTGACTTATGATAGACAGGAATTTGCTTCTGTCCCTCCCCCGCCAGCTTTCTCATGTGCTTCTCTTCCCTGTGAAGCCCTGCTGGCTAGGGCTGTTTGGGTGAGTCCCCTGCTACTTCTCACCGCTGCAGCAGGGAGACCCCCAGAGCACACAAACTGGCAGCAGGCCGGGAGAGCCAGAGGGACAAGGTGCAGTACAGGGGATGATTCCAACCTATCAGGATCCCTAGGAGATAGTCCAACGTAGCTGGACTAAGGTCAGAAATTGGGATGAGATCCTGCTGAACTGGAGGCAAATATGCTTCCTCTGAGGAAGTAAACCTAGGTGCCAGTCATTTCTCTCAGCCTCTTTTCCCTCCAACTTCTGGGCCCAGGGAAAGGCCAGCTCTGACTCGGTTCTCCTCTCCAGGCCGGGTGGGAAATGGGTCAGACAAGAGGCATGGAGGCATAGCTGGAAGGTCAGCCTCAGCCCCCTGGGCAGCGGGTGCGAAGGGTGCAAAAGCACCCCCGAAGGTCCCCCAAGCAAGCATGCGCTGGTGGGCCGGGGCAGGCAGGAGTGGTGCGTGCTCCAGCCGGCCGGGGGAAGGCCGGGGCTGATTGCCCGCTTACTTGGGGGGGAAGGGAAGCGTATTCACACCCTTGCGGTCCACGTTACAAAAATCCTGCCCCTCCCCCGCTATTCCTGCGTGGGGCGGGCCTGAGCGCCGCACCGCCCCGAGGGAAAGCCGGGCCACGCCGGATCTGACCCCCCGCGGGGCACGGCGCCACGCTGCTGGGCAGGGCACGGGGGGAGCAGCTCCCCGGGGACCGGCCGCCGCCCCTGGGCCGGGCTCGCCGCGCGAGGGGGCACGTGCGTGTGAGGAGAACCCGCACCAGGGGCAAGGGGAGGGCGCCTCGCGGTGGGCGGGACCCGTGCGGCTGCCAGCCACGGCCGGCTGGCCTCAGCGTGGGGGCGGCGAAAGAAAGCAGACGGAAGGCGGACTGAATGATTGACACGGCACTCATCCAATCACCTCTCTGCTACACGCTAGGCGGCGGTAGGCTGCTGGGACAGGAGGGCAGAGGCTTCAGCATTGACAGACACGCGTATCTTCCAATCCTAGGAGGGGGCGGAGCGTGGTCTCTGAGCGAGACCTTCAGGAGTCAAAGGGGAGTGGGTGACGGATTGGGACACAAAGCCAATCATCCGGCGCCAGGCTCGGAGGGCTCTGACTGATGCGCTGTCTGAGCAATCAGAGGCCGGGAACCTCGAATTAAAGTTGACCGACGGATACATTGTCCAACCAATCTCCAGACTTCCCGGGCGGGGCTTGACTGACGTGCCCACTGCCCAGTCAGATTTCCACAAGTTCAGGAAGAGACCGAAAGAGAACGGGGCGGGGCGGCGCGTACAAACCGCCTCGGCGTGTGCTCTCAAGGCAGCATGCTGGGAGCGCGTGACGAAGGGATGAGTGGCGGGGGTTTTGCCCACTGGAGCTGAGGCGCAGGCCCAGCGCGACCAATGAGAGTGGCGGGAGCGGGCGGGGGAGGCCGGACGGCGCTCCTCGGCCAGTTAGGTTGTGAGAAGTTAGTGGCGCTGCTGCTGGTGCTGTGAGGGGACGGAGACGGCTGGGCTGGGAGAGCAGCGGCGGCCCCGGATCAGCGCGATGCTCACGGACGGCACCGCTGCCCCTGTCGGCGACGAGGAGATAGACTCGGTCACTCCCCGCGCCCCCCCCACCGCCGAGGCCCCCGCCGCGGCCGGGCCCGCCCCGCTGGGGCTGCGGGCCGTGCGCCTCTTCGGGGAGGCCGGGCCCGGCGGGCCGGGCGGCCCCGGGGCGCCCGACGCTGGAGAGGCCGCCCTCGACTTCAAGCTGGCGGCTGCCGTGCTGAGGAGCGGGGGTGGCGGCGGCTCCGGCAGCGATGAGGACGAGGTGTCCGAGGTGAGAGACCATGGCCGGGCCCGGCTTCTCCCCGCTTCCTGACAGGCCTAGGCCGGCTCCCGCCGGCAGCCGCTCCCCGGCGTCCGCCCCGCTCTGCTCCGCACCACGGGGCCCGAGCCCGAGGGCCCAGTGCTCAGCCTCGGCGGGCCCTGCGCCTCCGGTCGGCGCGAGCGGGGCAGCGTCTGGGTACCAGCCCTGTGCCCGCGGGATGGGGGCGGGGCCCCGCACCCAGTCGTCTCCATTGTGCCCCCAGGCTGTGGGGCTCAGCACCCCACACGCTCCCCTCCACAGCCAGTCTGCGGGGCGGGCGATCTCAGCCGCCGTATCCTCCCCGGCTGGGCGGGGGGATTTGAGCAGCTCATCTGTGCTCCACCTCGGGCAGAGGGGGCCCGGCGCCCTCTCTTGTGTATTCAGATTGGTGGTACGGGTGGGGGAGAGATTTCTTGGTGTCTCTCTATCACTAGTGTAGGTGCGTGCTGGCTTCCAGTACCTGCCTGCCATGAGCCTAGTCTGTGCTCACGTTTAAGGAGGGTCTGAAGTTTCAACACCCACTTATTTTTATTTCAGTATTAGGGCATGTGGGGATCCTAACATTTATTCTTTTATGAGAAGAGAAGAATCCCAATCTTCCAAACAAGTGTCTAACTTGAATGTGTGTGCATGGGGGGGGGGGGAGGGGGACATCAACATCCTATCTGGTGGGTGTAAGGGGGTGTTCTAAACTTTGTAGTTAACACTGCTCCCTCTGGTCTAGGGAGGGAAGAAAAATCTAAAGTTTCATCTGCTTACCCCTCTCCCCCCCCACTGATGCTGTGGTGGAGGAATGAGTTCAGTTTCCTATGTCACCTAATTGGAGGAAAGAGTTTCAAGGTCCTACTATCACCTCCACCCAAGCAGATGTTTGCTAGTATCCAAAGCGTATGTCTTACATCTCCCCAACCTCTCCACATCTTTGCAAGAGGGCAAAGGTACAGTTAACATGCTGATATTTTCTCCCTGTACCAGAATTAGAGGCCTGCAGTGGACTGATGCTAGAACTTCTCTACAGTTTTTCCTGGAGGGATGGCAGGAGGGTTCCAGCACCTGGTGTCTAAGCACTTCATTGTGTGTGTCTCCACTCACCGCCCCCCCCCCCCCAGACCTGGTGAATTCTGAATTATTAGGCCTTGTGCATCTAAAATTGTGCTAACTTAATAAAAAATACATATTTTTAGTCAAATGGATTTAGTTAAATTTGTGCAAATGCCTGTATGGAAACCCTACTTAAACTGACCTATACAGAAGGCTGTAAGTGTCCACATCAGGATTACACTGGCTAAATTCTAAATTAAACTGGTGGAACTTCCGTATGTGAACAGTCTCTCCATATTTGGCTACTGTCCATAAATATACATGTTTTTGTACATATTCAACTGAAATATATTCCAGTGGGATTAGGGGTTATTTGTAAAATACTTGAGTCCCCTGGCCAGTGGATAGAGGGAAAATGCTAATTGCTTCTCTCTTGGCATGTATCAAATCTACTCGTTCACATGTCAGTGTACTTCTGTTTTGCAGCAGTGTTTACAAAACATAGGCCTAAGTGAGAACCTCTCTGAGAATTTGTCAGCTAATTATGAAATCAAGAAAGATCTAAGATATACCTACAAAGATTCTGAAATAGTACCTTTATTCTGGTATTGGTGCCATTATACTGGCCAAGATTCTGTTCTGGAAATGTATCCTCTTTAGGTATGTCTGTGATGCACATTAAGAGATGACTGTAGCACAGGTAGGCATACCTGCACTAGCTTTACTTATTGTGGGTGCCAGTAGTATGAAAATGTGGTGGATGGGTTTTCAGCCGGGACCAGCAACCACAGTATATGACGAGGATCATTGGCAGGCTTGTATTGGGTTGGGTATCCTGTGCTGAAGGCCATGCCATTGTGTGGTCACTTATGCGATTCCCACGAGCTATATCAGGGTGGGCAAATACTGGCCTGGGGGTTGATCCAGACTGCTAGGGTTAGCCCCTGGCAGGCCTCCGCACTGCTGTATTTACCTGTGCCTCTGCAGGTACTGGGGATTGCAGCTCTTGTTGGCCATGGATCACTGTTCCCATCCAGTGGAAGCTGCGATTGCCCAGTCCTGCAGAGGTGCAGGTAAATATAGCAGCAGTGGTCCACTAGGGAATAACCCCGGTGAACCGCTGCTGTTTTATTGTCCACCCCGAGCTAGATTAAAGCTAGTGTGGGTATGTCTACCCATGCTACAATCATACCTTAATTTACATGTACCTTTAGTTACTTGCTTCTCTGTCACCAGGGAAGTGGGTGTATAATTAGTGTCTGTTAAGCACCCTTGTTGAGATGCTCTGGTGAATGAGGCTACATAAAGGCAAAGTACTAATTATAGTTGATGTCTGTAGTCTATAGATTGGTTATAAACTGGTGAGGGCAAAAAAGATGAGGAGCTTTTTACAATTACTTGCTGGAGGCTGGAGTTTGGTAAATAAAGTCTTTCTGCGAGAACAACTTTCTTGTTTAAAACATTTACAAAGGTGCTGCTAAATATATATTCAGAGATTTCCAGAATGTGTACATAGATAGGTGGCCTATTGTTTTTGCCTGAGTTTCATCCTGGGTGTACTTGTTTCCTCCTGCAGTAACCTCTGCCCAATGCTGAGCAGAAGTAACATGACAGAAGGATGAGTCTTGTAACTGTGATTCCCTGCTAGATTATTATGGAACAAAGTTGACGCTATTCAGGAGGAGCTGTCTCTTTAGCCATATTCTCTGTGGGAGCATATTAGAGGCACCTGCTGTTGGCGTTTTCTGTCCCAAAGAAGCAATTATAAGATCTTGGAATGGAAAACTGCAACTTATGAATTAGACCACTTTGAAAACTTAGCAAGTGTCTGACTTGTGGTCTCAAGTCGTGAATTACTGACTTGCGTATATGCTTTGAGGACTACCAGTGTTTGGAGTTAGAGAGCGCTTGAAGGGAGACTTAAAAATAAATGGTACACTTCTGTTTATCCAAACAGCTTGGCTGACATAGCAGAGTTTTGGATAAATGAAAGTTTTCTGTAACTGACTTAGGGTTTCATGTGGCTTCGGGTAACTAGGATTTTTAGATAGCTGGAATTATATTGTACATGAAATGAAAAATGGCCGTATCCCCTTGATCTTGGCTCTTTTTTTTTTCGGTTGGCTTCTGTAGTTCTAAAAGAAACCCATATTGAAATGGCATCAATAACAAGAGTACATGCTATATTCTTGAATATTTTGTATTTGTATGATTTTTTTTTTTATAAATAGTAATTTAACTGGAGTAGGATTAGTCAATGACAGATGAAGAAAATAACCAAATCGTCTTGGAGGTGCAGAAAATAGAATACAGCTAGTGTAAAATGGATACAGGATTGAAAAATGAATGCAATTTTACAAATGCAAGATAAATAATATTTCTTAGCTGAGATTTCAAAGTGCTTTAAAATGGAAATGTTATCCCAATGTTGCAGATGAGAAAACTAGCACAAACGGAAGTGATTTGACCATAGTCACACAGCCAGTCAGTGGCAGAGCTGGGAACAGAACCCTAGAGAGATGTAAAATCCCATTTAATTGATTAATTGGTTTAAACATTGTTCAACCGGTTAACTATTAAAGAGAGGCACTTCAGCTGGAGCACTCCCCTGTTACCCAACTGTGGACAAGGGCTACTCCAGCCTGGCTGGATCAGCCCATCTGCAGCAGTAGGGCCAGGCCTGCCATGAACAGGGTCTGCTCTGGCTGGCCGGAGCAGCCCCTGCCTGCGGTGGGCTCACCAGGGCTGGAGGAACCCTCTGCCTGTGATGGGCAGGGAGCTGCTCCAGCTTTGACAAGTTAACCATTCACATCCCTATAACCCAGACCTCCTCAGTTACAGTCCATTGCCTTATTTCCTGCATTATTCTGCATCCTATGAGACAATGGAGGGGGGAGGACCCAAACAGCTGGGGTGGGGCTCAGGAAGCCTCTAAAGTAGAAACAGTAATTGGATATAACTTCTGAGCAATATCTTTGTCCGAGTTGGTTTAAAGCAGGGATAGACCTCAGTGGTTCAGGAACCAAATTAGTGATTAACATTACCCAAAAGAGCTGTAGTAGTGTGTATTTATTGTTTTGTTTAATATATAATCCTTCTCACAGCAAAATTACTGACCCAAGTATTATTTTTGTCAATTACAATTGGTTAATTACATGGTAAGAGCATCCTGAATAGTTATAACTTTATTGGTTAATAATTCCAGCCCACAATGTTTTAATACCATGTGCTACAAAGAGCTGGAGAAGACCCATTAAAGAGCCATTTGCAGCTCATGAGCCTCAATTTGGATATCACAAGAAATCTTTTAAAACAGGATGGATGGGGGCAGAGAAGATGAGCACCAGAAATGGGAAAAATTCTGAGGAAAGAAAATAGTGAAGACGAATTTATTTTGGGTCAGCGCAGGACATAGGGGGAAGGAGTAGGGAACCTTAGGTATGTCTCCATTTCAGTTAGATATTCGTGGCTGGCCCCTGCCAGCTGACTCAGGCTCACAAAGTTGAGTCTTGGGGCTGCTGAATTGCCATGTAGACACTTGGGCTGGAGTCTGAGCTCTAATCTCTCTTCCCCTGCCCTGTAATTCTACAGCAACATAGCCCAAGCCCCAGGGACCTGCCATGAGTATCTCATTGCAGTGGAGACATCAAAAAGGTTTTCTACTCTTTTTCCCAATGTCTCCACTGCAGTAAGATGCTCATGGCTAGCCCGTAAGCTGACTCAATTATATGGGGCTTGGGCTAAGGGGTTGTTGAATTGCAGGGAGCCCAGAGCTCAGACTTCAGCCCAAGTGTCTACATGGCAATTCAGCAGCCAGGATCCTGAGTCAGCTGGCACAGGCCAGCTGCAGGTTTCTAATGCAATGAAGACCTACCCTTTGAGGACATGTCTGTCTGAGTTCAAAGGGACAGTATAGACAGGAGAACCGTACTTCTGAAAATACTTCTGAAACTAGTGGTTCAGATTAACTATGGATGAGTTAATACGGTGAGAGTTAGAGGAAATTTGAGAAACTGAACGTATGACCACCAGTAAAAATTGACCAACAATTACAGATGAATCAAACATGACCTGTGAGAATCATATGAAGTAGAAAATCTTTTTGCTGCTATTACTGAACAAATTCAGAGGGAATCTGTTAATTCTCCTGTACTTACAGAAGGCAGTGCAATTTTGGAAACACCACAGATTGCCCACAGGTTTGGTAACAATAATGAATGTCAAAAGATTTATATATTATCTTAAATTTGGTCTGGGTTTGTGGTAGGGATATAAAATCCTGTTTCTTTAGTTAAGTGGTTAAATGGGGGAGGGTGGACAGGGGCTGCTTGTGGAAATGCTGGGATGCTGGCTCTCAACTCATGCAGGTTTGTGGGATGGGAGTCGGCAGTCTCACAGGAGGTGGAAGGATGTTAGCAGCTGCTCCTCTTTCCCTCCCCTTCCCCTGCTGCTTCTCTCTTGTTTGGGCTACCTGTTCTTTGGCTATAGAAGGCTGTTGTATCCAGGGCTATCAGTATGTGACTCTCTTTTTACCTTTCACCAGTATTGCACTAGGCAAATTATATTTAGCTGAAGGTTGCTTTTTTAAAGGGGAAAATTGGGCTGCAGAAATAGAAATACCAAATTAGTTAGACTGTACGGTCAAAGTATTTGCAGTATTGTATGCCTCGCTGACCTATACTAAAATGAGAAAACAAATCTGAGGTCATTCATAATGATAAAGGGATCTTAGGCCTCAGAGTGGCATCTGACTGCAATCATATAAAATTTAAGCTTGCCTCTTGTGTTCTTCCTTATATAATCCTGACCCTTCAGAGGAAGTTCACCCCCTCTGTGAAATGTCAATTATTCCACCTGCATCCCTTTCTCAGAGTGGGTGGCTTCCCAGCCGAATTGCCTTAGGTATACAATTTATCTGTTGCACAACCCTCTGGGTATATTTACATGAAACATAATTAAAAATCAGACCCAATCCACCTCTTACAATAAGGAGCATTTAGAGTCTCTATGGAAGGCACCCCAAATCCTTCTTAGTGCTTAAGGATTTCTTGTAGTATGGATAAAAAATAAATGATTTAAAAAAATCAAATGCGACTTTTGATCCTTTTTTTAATTTAAATTTCATTTTTAAATACAGATTTCTTCTTAGACCCTAAGAAATGACAACCTATGTTAAATACCTTAACCTGATAGTGATTAAATATAAGAATTTAAGTGAGTTAAAGGGTGCTGCAGTCTTAATTATATACTGAATCAGGGAGAAAACATCTGTAACTTGAGGCCAACTCAAGCTTTATAAGTGCAAAAGTGTCATGTAGTGCATTACTTTGTTAAGCAGGCTTCTTGTGTTCATTATTTTGTAGTCCTGATTCTTTTCAAAATTTGTAAATACTTTGAAGGACACTGGGACAGACTTCCAGAGGTATTTAGTCACCTAAAGATGTGATGCCTTCTGAGATTGTCAGAAGTGCTAAAGCTAGGAATGTAGAAAGTTGGTTAAAAAGGTAACTGTATAACTATTTAAGACTTTTAGCAAGCTTTCTACTGCAGAGCCTGCAGCAAAGTCTCCTCGGGCTTGCTCCTAGGGAGAAGGCTTCCCTGCAGTCTTCGCAGCTAGCTCCCCAGGAACAAAGCAGCAGTCCCTACTGGCCCTGCTCCTGTGAAAGCCAGCTTCTGGGCAGAGTTGAATAGATATCACTAAACCAATAAACATCAGCTTATTGGTTAACTGGTTAAACTCTACCATCCCTAGCTAAAGCAGACTAAGTGCCTGTGTACATTTGAAAATCCTAGTAGGCACTCACTTGTATCTTCAAGCACCTAAAAATACCCTTATTTCTGGCCACCATAGAACAGGTTTTTCAATGTCAGTTCATGGACTATAAATAATACTTCCTTTGTTTAATCAGTTTGCAATCCAAAACCTTTTTTCATTTTTTTTCTCGAGTATCTAGTATATTTAAGGTAGTTTTTATTAAAACAGATTTCAGATGTAGTTTTTATGCATTTTTAATGGATTCCAGTTTATATATAAAAGCAGCTTGACACATTTGAGTAAAATTAACTAGTACATAGGAAATGGTGAATGACAGTTCTTAACCTAAAATAATAAAAAATTACAAATCTGAATAAATGTAGAGCTCTATAATTGTTCATACTATATTTACATTTATCTGTCTTCCTGGTTAGCAAAAATTATCAAATTTAATGTGTAAACTGTATTTAGTTGCAAAACTTGCTTGTACCAACCAATAACAAGAGGTATTTTCATAAAGAAAAATTTAAGTACAAATCTAAAACATAAATAGAACTAATGATTTTAACTTAAGATTTCCTGCTTGCTGATTAAATGATTTCACCCTTATTTCTTTTATCCCGTTTATGCTCAAGAGGACGCTTTGGATAAAAAATGAGTCTTGCATATGGCAAGTCATTTTCCCCTGTTTGACTTCAGACACTGATTATAAGGGGGGGGAAGTCTTCTGACCAAAAAAGTGCCCTTCCTGGACTCATTCCCACCTCCAAAATTTTCACCTGAAGCAAGTTAGATGTAATTTCTCTTATGAGGACTACCAAGCAGGCCTCTGTGGTATCAGCTAATGTGAGAAATACTGTGTCCTAGGGAGTAAGTTCTGATTGTCCTACTATAGACATCTATATTTTCAAAAGTGATACATTGCTTCAGATATCACACAAACTCCTCTTATCTCCTGTGATTTTTTTTAAATCTTGAATTACTAATGTAAATACCCATTTGTGGAATGGGGAAAGTAAACTAAATAAACTTTTAATGAGTTATACTAATCAAGTGCTTTTGTAAATATAGAAAATCTACAAAAATCATGTATTGTTTGAAAGCTGATTCCTTTAAGAGTTAAGGACGTCATGTTTGATACTTTTCCATTGATATAGTCTAAATTTTATTAGAACAGTTGGATTCTAGTTAGATTGTTCTCAGTGTAATACATTTCTTATCTGCAAACCAGCTTTTAAAGCTACACTATCTCTGATGTGTAGGAATAAATGAGCTGCAAGGAATCCTTTTGAAGTAGTTATTAAATAATGAGAAAATGGATCAAAGTACATTGATTAGTGCTTGCTGAAATTAGGGATGTTATATATTGGTTAATTGAATAGTTGATTAACCTCATGAATTCTTATCGGTTACTCAGCTATTCTATAGTCCTTGGGGGTCAGAAGAACCCCCTGCCATACCGTGCTGCTGTCTCTGTATCAGAGGTGGCAGCACGGGGTGCCAGGTGGGAGCTGGTCTGCAAGGGGAGCCAGTTTAAAAGCCAGAGGCAGCAGCCCCTGTCTGGTGGGGAAGAGGAGCTGAGCTCCCAGACCTGGTGCGAGCCAGGACTGACCCAAGCTGCTGGCCAGCCTGCTAAAAAATTTACTGGCGGGGAGTGGGGAGAGAGAATGTGTGTAGTCTATAGCAGTAACCTATAAGCTTTTCTTTATAAGTTAATCGACCACACTATTACATCCCTAGCTGAAATATACTTGAACACATGTAATGCTTAACAACTATAGCTTTTTGCCTTAGACACTAAGGCATTCGTGGGTAACCTGTGCACCACATATCCTCTGTCTGCCCTCCTCTCCCACATGCCTCTTGCGCACTGGAATCCCACACTTGTTACTCCTCCCCCTTCCTCGCAGCGCTTCCTCCCCCTTCCTCGCAGTTCTGTACCTGCTCCTCTCCTTCCATCCGAGAGCTTGAACAGCTGTTTTGGGGTGCTCAAGCTCTGAGAGGGAGGGAAAGGAGCAGTATGGAGTGCAAATCAGCAGATTCATGGTGCTCAAAGTCCAGGGCGGGGGTAGGAAGTGTGGGGCCCCCATAAGCAAGAAGCTTAGGGAAGGAGAGTAGGCCACAGGTGGAACCTCAGTGGGCCATTGGCCACAGGTTGCCCACCGTGGGCCAGTCATGTGGCCCACAAAGAAACAGGAGGGCCACTCATCTGGCCCAGTTGCTAGTCTTGGTTGCCCATCGCTGAACTAAGACCTAATCATTTGTCTAAGACCTTCCTTAGACACAAAATTAGTCTTTTTTTCCTTTGTGGGCACTTAACTCCCATTAGGATTCATGTATTATGAATATATTTTGAGAATAGAATAGATGGCATTCAGAAGCAAGGAATCACTTAAAACTAAGGTTAAAACTTGCTCATTCTACCTGGCTGCTAATCAGTCCTGTTTTCAGTATTTTTGTTTTTATAACTCTTGAAGTAATGACTGAAATACATACCAGTCTTGCAGCTTTCTTATAGGCAATTCAAAGGAGTTTTTGCACTTGTTCTGTTTTTCTGCTATCCTTATTTAACTGCCACAAAAGTATTGGATTACAGGCACATGTCCTATATTTTGAATTTGTTGCCTTTCAAGAATGTTAATTTCCTGTTTGTGGTTGAACTTCCTCAAATCACACCACCCTACTCCAGTACTGGCTTCATCCTTAACTTTACTGTAGTTGTGTTTCTAGTATTCTTGAACTATTCAGAGGTATTGATTCATTTTAAATACATATTTTGGTTTGGAGTTCAGTTGAATATCTAAGTGAGGAAAAAATAGTTGTGAGAAATCTACTAATGTTTCCTATGGACTGTCTGTCCGACTATTTTTCCAGAATATCTGGCCATAGAAGTTGTGATGTTAATTTGTTAACATATGAAGTTTCAACGCTTCGGACTTGGGATGTCTAGCTTTATGTTGGAGTGAATGGAGGAATATTCCCATGCTACATTTCTGCCTTGATGTCTCAGCGATGAGTTTGCATATGCAAACATTGGCCTAAATTTTGAGAAGTGACTTGTGATTTTTGACTGTCCAGCATGATGGGGCTTGACAGTATTGCCTAACCTGCAATACCTTAATTGTTGATTACTTCTGAAAACTTAAGCCAGTGTATTTTGTAAATGGCTTTCATTAGTAAAAGTCACCTTAAAAAATATGTAAGTTATGTAATGTTAACTTGAATTCCAGATCACAGTACTGTTTTGCATTTGGCTAGCAATCTTTTAGGTGCCTGGTGACAGTCTAAGTCTAGGGGTTTTTTTGTATGCATCTACAACATGAATTTTTGACAGACTACATTTTGAAATCAACATATTAGAGCCCAGTTTCATGATGATTTTCACTTCCTGATGACAGCTTAATGTAATGGAATGCTGGTGTCTTGGAGGGATTTTTCTTCCCTTAAAAGTATGTAGGTTATGTGTGTTGTTTTTTGTTTGTTGGGGCAGAATTATGATCGTGAAGGGTTTTTTTTTTTTTATTTTTTTGGGGGGGGTACAAGTGCAGCCTTAGCTCCAAATTTTCTGAGCTGATAAACTGTGTAATGTTGAGGTAATATATACACACAAAAATGATAGGTCTGCAACCTCAGATTAACATGGGCATTCTCCTTATGTTGTTGGAGGGCTAATCTTATTTAAGATTACGGGGTGTTTACATAGGGCCTCTGGTTGGTGTTGGTAGGATTCTTGAACAACCCTTTTTAAGGCTTCTAGAGGCAGTGTGTGCGCAAGTACAATAATTGTTTTTAGGCTTGCAGTAGGGTAGAGGTCATACTAAGGATGTAATAGTGTAGTCGATTAACCGATAAGCAAAAGCTTATAGGTTAATGCTATAGACTACACACATTTCTCTCCTCCTCTCCTGCCTCTTCTTCTCCCCCCCCCCCCGCCCCCGGCTGTGGCTCTGCATTTAAAGTGTATTAGGAGCCAGGCGGGCAGGTAGCCCAGCTCCATTCCGGCTTGCGCCGGGTCTGGGAACTCAGACCCCCGCCCCCTTGACAGGGGTTGCTGCCACCCTGCACTGCTACCTCTTTATCAGGCAGCAGCACAGGGCGACAGGCAGCCCATCCAGTCCACAAGGGGAACTGGTTTTTGAACTGGCTTCCCTTGAAGACCAGTTCCTGCCAGCATTCCATGCTGCTTCCTTTGATACAGAGGCAGCAGCACGGAGTGGCAGGGACCTCCTCGGGAGTAAGGCCAGAGCGTATTGGCTGCTGGCCTTGCCCCTGGGGACTATAGATTAGTCAACTAACCAATAAGAATTCATGAGGTTACTCGACTATTCAGTTAACCGATATTTAATATCCTTAGGTCATACTCCCCAAGACTTTCAGCAGGCGTTTGTGTGTGTTGAAGGGAGGCAGAGGAGTATGTGTTAGGCAGTGGCGCTGATGTGCCTCTTACAATGCATAGTAATATGGAAAATTGGTTGCGTCCTTGTGACCTCCCATTCTCTGTTGGAACTGTGGGTACCCCCCCAGATCTATGCTCCCCCATGTCTCTCTGCCTGTATATACCTCTTGTGGTCATAAGATTTATAGGTAATGAGCATAAAAGTCCCCAGAAGACGGTTACTGGGGTTAATAAGAGGTAAATAAGAGCAGGGAAGTGTTATCCCATCTCGACACTACTTTCTCTGGCTTTGTCTACACCACTCATGTTGCTAAAAGTCAAGCATTGCAAAAGCTGTTTGTCAGCACTTTTGCTGTGGCAAAGTTGTTCAATTGCCAGAGTAAACAAAACCTTAACTTAAGCTATGTCTACACTGGGCACTCATTTTGTGCTTAGCCTTTCTGATTATTGTCCCCACATGCTTGAGCTCTTGTGCTTCTCCTTAGCAATTAGTCCATGTTTCCATAATTTGGAGGATTCTTTTTCAATTTTTCAGGCCATTAAAGAGTTCCTGGTGGTGCCATATTGGCCTCTTATTATCTTTCCAACAAATTGGGATAATTTGTAGTTATGCCTTTAATTTTGCCCCATGAGAAACTACCATCTCCCCTGAACTATTTTATCCCTTAATTTTGTTCCCTTTGGACTAGGGATTGTCAATGGTTAACTAACTGGTAAGCCTCACCCGTAATGTAACAAAATTAAGCCTTGAGAACTGTGAGCCTCTGTATTTATGGTGCAGTAATTCATGTCCAGTTCACTTAACGTAGTCACAGCAGCTACTCTCTAACTATGCACTTTAATTCAACCAATCCTTTCCAGAGAAGAAGTACTAGAGGTGGTAATTCTTACAGATATTTGCAACACTATTTCAAAAATACTGTTTAAAAAAAAACTTGGTAAATTAAACTTCTGAACAGAAGAAAAATTAGTTGCTGTCCAGTGGGCTTAACTTTGCATACCTTATTTGATTCTTTATGAAATACAAATAATTCAAATTGTACAGTGACATTTCTTCATGTACTTCAGTTTTATGTACAGGATAGCAAAGATTGAGAATTTTGTGACTAAGAGCCTCAGTCATTTACATGGACCCTATTATGCTTGGTGCTATACAAACACACACTATGAAAATCCCTGCCCCTATAAGTTCAGTTTTTTGGGGGTGTATATGGAAGACTCATATTGTGTATAAATCCATGGTATGCCCACATCTTGAATACTGTATGCAGATGTGGTTGCCCTATCTCAAAAAACATATATTGGAATTTTAAAAGGTTCAGATAAGGGCAACAAACTTGAATATGCGTATGGACTGGTTGCCATATGAGGAGACATTAATAAGACTGGGATTTCTCAGTTTGGAAAAAGATGACATGATAGAGGTCTATAAAATAATGACTGGTGTTGAGAGATTTTTTTTTTTACTTCTCAAAACAAGAACTAAGGGTTACCAAATTAAATTAATAGATAGCAGTTTTAAAACAAACAAAAGGAAGTTTTCTTTTTTGCACAATGTGCAGTTACCCTGTGGAACTCCCTGCCAGAGGAAGTTGGGGAGACCAAGACTCTAACAGGGTTCAAAAAAGAACTACGTAACTTCATGGAGGATAGGTTCATCAATGGCTACTAGCCAGGATGGACAGGGATGGTTTCTCTAGCTTCTGTTTGCCAGAACTTAGGAATAGACAGGGGATGGATCACTTGATTACATGTTCTGTTCATTTCCTCTGGGGCAGCTGGCATTGGCCTCCATCAGAAGACAACATACTGGGCTAGATAGATCTTTGGTTTGACTCAGTATGGCCATTCTTAAAGAAAGAGTAAAAGGTGAAATATTTATGCGATCTGAAAAGACAGCAGAGTCCCCTTTCCAATACAAGGCATGCATTTTATCATTTTTATCACTTCTGAATTCTTTTTGTAAAGGTGCTGTTTCTAGGGGTTAGTTTTCTCTCCCATGTCTATCTGTTAGCTATAACCATAGTTTTGCTGTAGATTAGACTAAGAGTGCATTTGCTAGTTAGCTTATTTTGCTAACGGAAGCAATGCTAGCAAAAGTACTCTAGCCAGTATAACTGTGTCTACCCTCAGGCTTTTGCTGAAAGTGTGTGTGTGTGTGTGTGTGTGTGTGTGTGTGTGTGTGTGTGAGAGAGAAATCTTCCCCTCCCCCAGCTCTTGACTAATATAAATATACCAGCAAAATCTAGTGTAGACTTGGCTTTATTCTGTCTGTTTCTCTCCCTTAGTTAATTGCCTTTTAAAGCAAGCTAGTATTGCTCTTTTAAAGCTGTCTTGGGTTTAAAGCCCATGATGCTGATTAGTATCACACACACCCTGACCTGAAATAAACCCAATCTTGTTACTGACTTATGAATACCTATATAGTTGAAACAAATATTTGTGAATGCATCTGCTATAAGAGATGAGTTTGTTTGTAATTGGATCTGTAAACCTATCAGCTGCTCCAGTCCTTTAGCAGTACTTCAGCGAAGACAGAACAATGCTAAGTGTGCCAGGGTTTAATATCCCTGCTTGTGTCCTTGTGACCAGTTGCTTGTTGTCCAGTAGTAGTGGTTTGCCACATCCTCTGAATTTTTGTTGCCTGGGAATTGCAGAATCTTTACAATGGGTGTTGCAATTTTATTGAGCAGCTATATCTTAAATAAGCACTTTCACATCCATATCTAATCGGCTACCAAATAAGATGCTTATTAGCTACCCAAAGCAGCTCACAAAGTAGTCCAAAAATAGTACAGTGACTAGTTACTGTCATTTCACTACACTTCTGATTGGGTTAAATCAGCGAGCCCAAATTTTGCTAGTGCTATATTAACTTTCAGGTGCTTGAGGGCTCAACCTAGTTTGCACAAACTTAATTTGTATTTAAAAAGTGCACCTGTTTGATCCTTGACTTCAGTTTGATGGTTGATTAAATACATAAATCTAGTTCGAGTTAATATAATCGTGTCAACTTAGGTTTTCTGTCCCTACCACTGTTGGAGAAAAATACCTGTTTGTTCACTCTAGCAGCTGTGTCCCCAATGTCGTGTAGCCAATTTTTGGTGGTAAAATTTTGCATAACATGTCTTCAGTAATACCCTGGAAACCACTTTTGTAATCTGTATTTTTAAAATTTTCATACTTAAAAGCTATGCCTGGTGTAGGATTTTTCAATGCTGTCCCAAGAGAAGCAAATTTATAAATGCATATATAAGAAATTATTTTGAATGATAAATTGTAGCCTCAATCTAGGGTGCACATTTTTTACATTGTGGCAGCAACTTCTTTGTTCAGCCCTCTTTAATATAGATACACTTTTAAAAAAACTTCTTCTAATAGGCACTGAATTGTGTTGACCTGCAAGCTGACATAATGATCTGGGTAGTGGTCTTTGTCCTCAAGTTGAGACAAGCAGCTTCCATGTTGCGCTAGGGATATGGATGTTTAATCAGTTATGTGGTGGGGTCTGAAGTGGCTCTCTGCCTGCTGCTGGGGGATTAGTAAAGAACAAGTATTGCCATCGGTAAAAACCAGGAGGAGTGCTGTTGCAGGCCCTTCTTTTGGCAAATAAGAATGAGATTCATCTGCACTAGAGTTAGGACTATGTAAAATAGCTTACGTTGACATAATTATGTCCTTGACTACACTACAATGCTGCTTCTGCCACTGTAAGTGGCTAACTACACCGACATAGGGACTAAACCTGTTGGGAGGTGAAGTTAGTATGTCAGTGTAGTTAAGGTGATGCAGTGTCTGTGTATCCACTGTTACTTCTCTTGGATGGAACCTTCCCCTGATCCTAGTGCTGACAGCCTGAGTTCACAAGCTGAGCCTTCCCTCCCTCCTGTTATTGCTTGGGCTTTCCTTCTCCCAAACCTCTCAAGTCCCCTCCCTGCTCAGGGGCTGACAGCCTCAGGTGTGAGCTTGCCTGGGGCTTACTTTAACAGGGAGCCTACCATCACTGAAACTAACATTCTTGTCAATTTCATGGCTGCTATTATTTCTGTTTCACATCTGACTCCAGCTGTCAGCCTGTGTGAGTCTCATAGCTGGAACCTCTTCCAACCCTGCCCCAATGGCTCACAGCCAGGAGTTGGATCTGAAATATGGAATAATAGCAGCCATGAAACTGACAAGAATGATAGTTTAACTGATGGTGTGCTCTCTGTTGTGCTGTGGAGGTGGGGTCTTCATGCTGTGAGCTGTGGCTGGGCTCGGTGTGAGCCCTGGGACTGGCTGCCCGGCTCCAGCTGTCAGTGTCCCACAATGCCTCATTTCTTCAGTCAATGGTGGAAGTGCTCCTGATGAGGACATGCACCATTGACTGAAGAAGCACATGTGGATCTAAACTATTGCTTTAATTACTGTGGTGTCTTAGGTTGATGTAATGTTGCCTGTTAACCTTCAAGGGTGTCTTGCGGCATTCAGTGCTTTAAACAGAGAAAAAGGAAGCTAAGAAGAGCTAGAGAGATGCAAGTCAGAACAGAAGCCACTGAGCACATGCTAAAGCTTATGGAAGACACAGATGAGATGCTGAAGTGTCTTATCAAGATGCAGAGCGAATAGAATTTAAGGCCGCCCTCCAGAACTCTTTTCACAGCAACACTCCCTCTACACCCCCCCCCCATTTTTCACAATCAGATTGTTTTTTCCCCAGCACATTCCACTCCCTGCAAAAGCAGCTATGATTTTGACAGCTGGATGTTAACTGACTGTTCTTTGAGTGCGTTTGTTTTCAATGGGGCTTATTCCAAAATTAAGTAGAGGATGGGGTTCCTTTGAGAAATCTAAGTTATGCTCAAGTAAAATAGGAAATAGACTTACGAGACATCATCATTCTAGAATCATAGAATACTAGAACTGAATGGGACCTCAAGAGGTCATCAAGTCCAGGCTCCTGTCAGGACCAAGCATTTAGATCATCCCTGATATTTACCTAACTTGCGGTTAAATATCTCCAGTGATGGAGATTCCCCAACATCCCTAGGCAGTTTATTCCAGTGTTTAACCACCCTGTCAAAGTTTTTCCTTCTGTTCAACCTAAACCTCCCATGCTGCAGTTTAAGCCCATTGTTTTTTGTCCTATCCTTAGAGGTTAAGAATAATAAACTTTTTCCCTCCCTTGTAACATCCTTTTAAGTACCTGAAAGCTGCTATCATGTCCCCCTCTTCCCCCCCCCCCCACTTAAAAAAAAAACCCAGTTTCGTTTCTTATTGATCATGCTTTCAAGACCTTTAATCATTTTTGTTCTTCTCTGGACCTTCTCCAGTGTGTTCACATCTTTCTTGAAATGTGGTGCCCAGAACTGGACATGATACTCAATTTGGGACTTAGTCAGTGCAGAGTAGAGCAGAAGAATGACTTCTTGTGTCTTGCTTTTACAACGCTCCTGTTAATGCATCTCAGAATGATGCTCCAAAATAAGAGGTGTACTGTATAAAATAAAAAAATGACATTTAGTGGCAACTGGTAACAGTGTTCCTTGAAAGCTGAGCTGTTGGATGGCTGCCCAGAACAGATTCAGGTACTGCCCAGCTGATGAACAGAGCACCCACAGCTGGCAGCTTGTTTCTATTGGTGGTACCCATCTGCACATACCTTGGCACACACCATTTCTTCCATACATGGGTGGAATAAATTAGAGGGGAATATTGACTGGCAATTCTAGACTTCACTAACTGCTGCTTTCTGTACTCTATACTTGGGCAATAGATTCTAAACTTAGTAACTAATTAAACAACCCAAAAGGATTAGCTAAACTAAACTTTTTCTAGCAAACAGCTTGGGAATTTACTTGTTAAATCATGCGTATTCTTGAGGAATGATGCAGTGCAAAGTTGATTAACGTTGTTCTTCAGACATATCTACATCTCCTAATAAGCAACAAATTTCTTCAAAATACTCCTAGATAGTGTCTCTCTTACCCCCAGAAGCCATGACAGTTTTTCTGTGGCGGAAGAGTAGGGGACTACAGGAAGCTGTGTGTGGACCAAATGTCTTCCCTTTTTTTCTGTCCAGTCCACTCCACTGGAGTATTGTGTCCAGTTCTGGGCCCTCCACTACAAAAAGGATGTGGATGCATTGGAGAGGGTCCAGCAGAGGGCAACCAAAATGATTAGGGGGCTCGAGCATATGACTTATGAGGAGAGGCTGAGGGAGTTGGGTCTGTTTAGTCTGCAGAAGCGAAGAGTGAGTGGGAATTGGATAGCAGCCTTCAACTTCCTGAAGGGAGGTTCCAAAGAGGATGGAGAGAGGCTGTTCTCAGCAGTGACAGGTGGCAGAACAAGGAGCAGTGGTCTCAAGTTGTGGTGGGAGAGGTCCAGGTTGGATATTAGGAAAAACTATTTCACTAGGAGGGTAGTGAAGCATTGGAATGGGTTACCTAGGGAAGTAGTGGAGTCTCCATCCCTAGAGGTGTTTAAGTCTCGGCTTGACCAAGCCCTGGCTGGGTTGATTTAGTTGGGATTGGTCCTGCCTAGAGCAGGGGGTTGGACTTGATGACCTTCTGAGGTCTCTTCCAGCTCTATGGTTCTATGATTCACTGTTTATTTCTATACTGCCTCCATCCTTTCCTTTATATTATGTCTCATGTCGTTAGATAATATCTTAACTAAATCTGCTGTGCTTGGCCCAGGTCCAGCACTATATAGGCACAGAACAAAACCAATCCTATGTACAACCTGTCTCTGTCTTTGCACATGTTAGTATGATGAGAAACAGAAATTGAAGACTCAGAACTTTCAAGAAACAAGAGCTGGTAGTTAGGCTGGGCAGACTAGAGCCATTAATTCATTTTTATGGGACTAAGTGTATAGGTAACATCTAGGTGATAAGATCTAATTGTAACTAATTTTTAAATGAGAAATTTAGTATTTTTAAAAAAATAAAAAATTTAAATTTTAAAAATTATAAATTGTCTCCAGGGTGGATAAAAATCAGTTTGACCTGCCTGTCTCTACCCAAAACATTGTCAGCCTATTTGTTAAGGCTGAGCAAACTTGCCAAAAAATACAGAGGTCGTTTCAAGGCTTACTGAGTAGGCACAAAATGCCATGCGGGGTCACTGAAGTGAGTTAAATATATTGTTTTTGTTGTGCAAAACAAGCAACTGTACATATTATGGCTTTCTTCCTACAAGTTACAGGGACAGTTGAACAATTCTTATTCTTGATGCAGGTTAAAGCGCTGATTGATCTAAGTCACGTGTCCAAGGCATAATTGTTTTTGTAATGAAGTGTGCTAAACAGGAGTAGTATTTGTAAGTGTAAAGAAGATTCCTTCAGGCTAAGAGAGCTGTTAACCAGAGTCCTTAAGTGAACATAATGTGGAATTGGAGTTGTGTTGCAAAAAAATCTTAGTGTAGGAATATATTTTGATGAGTCATAAATTGCTTGTTTATTTCATTCACAGTGATGTATATCACTGGTTCTAGTCACTAAGCTCTTACTACTTTACCTCTCAACTCTCTTGCTCACAGTAGCATTATTTTTTCAATACTAGTAGTGTAACTGTATTAGTTCTAATCGGTGTTCCCTGTAAGCTGGGTGCTTGGGCGACCGCTCAGGGAAGATTCAAATGCCACCCATGAGCAGAGCACCTACAGCAGGGCTACTCAACTTTGGAAGTCCTGAGGCCACAATGATACCCTCAGCACATGCCGAGGGCCGCAACCAAGTGTGGTTGCATATATATGAAAATAGCTTTCGCACTGATGGGCATGAATAGAAAGCACTTCCCACAATGCCCCGGTGCTCCCGGCACCTTCTCCCTTGGGGCTAGAAATGCGGACACCCTGTACCTGTTTGTTCCAGCCAGCCCGTCCACATGCGTCTTTCAGTGCTCACCCCGCCTACGAGATGCCTCGCCGTTGTGGAGCGTGTTCAAAGGATCCCACCTGCCAGCTCAATATTGAGCCCCATGTAAACCCAAACCGCACCGTGGGCCGCAAACATGCAGGCCGCATGTTGAGTAGCCCTGACCTACAGCTTAAGTTTTTTTTTTTTGTTTGTTTCTATTGATGGTGCCCGTTTGCACGTGCCTTCGTGCACATAAAAATGTATTCTGCACATGGCAGGAAAAAATTAGAGGAAACATTGGTCATAACATGCGTATGGGCTCTATTTTTGCTAAACCTGAAGTGAGTCCTTAAAATTCTTGTGGTGACAAACCAGTTTGCCCACCAGCTACACTAAGCACACCATACTGCTTAAGTGATGTGCTAACATACAGCAAGTATGTTGATTTTTCTGGAAAATATATTTTAACAGAAGATGATGTCAAGTCCAGTAGTGTCAAACATTTTATCCATCCATTCTAATAGTGGTGTTAATGGCACATCAATTCTGCAGAATTCAAAGTTTAGTTTAAAAAAAAATCTAGCCCTTTTGATGTACTCTTACGCGCTTCTTGTATGAGTCTGCAGATTGTCTGAAACAATGGTTTTGGAAGATGAGAAAATTCATCATTATTAATCTTAGTGTGATGTTACATAATGACACTGTAAATGTAAGCAGGAACTATGTAACTATTGATCATTTTAGAAAGATGGAATGGGGTGTAGGAACTGGGAGTTAGAAGGAAGAAAATGGAGGAAAAGGAGGGCTGAGATGAGCATCCATTCATTTAGTAGGAATGCACCAGTAGGGTAATGAATAGATAATGAAGTTATTACTGTCTGAAGGCCATACTTCATTGTAAAGCTCTCATTCACCTTAATAGAGAACCTTCAGATCATATCTAGAGAACACCTATAACAGTGGTTCTCAACTTGTTTACCTTTGCGGGTTGCATATTCAGCTCTGCTACATGGTCCTTAGGATTTCACATGAGCCACAACTGTGTGCTGATTGGGCTGTAAGTGGCCTGCGAGTTGAGAACCACTGACACTGAGAGTCATAGGATGGCTGTCTTCCTCTTGTCTAGTCCTCTGCCTCACCAAGGTAGCCTACAACAGGAACGTAAAGCCTCATCTACATTTAAGTTATATTGGTGTAGCTGTGTTCATTAAGGGTGTGATCGTACATTCTTAACAAACAAAGCTGTGCAAATATAAGCCCTAGAAGGGTGCCATTTAGACCAGCATAGCTTGTCACTTCGGTTCAGTTATGACTACATCCACGTAATGAGGATTTTTGCCAGGTTTAGCTATACTAATATAGCTATATCTGCAAAATTCTTAGTGTACAAAAGGCCTAACTGTGGATTTTGATGAGGGCGTCTCTCCGTTTCAGGATTTCAACTGAGACAGCAAAATCAGTTGTTAAACACCACTGCTGATCTGAGCCAGATTTGATCAGGTGATTTAGAGATGAAAAATTCTATTCCTTTATTAATCGTTTAACCTATAGAGTCTTCAAAACACTTTAAATTCCATAATCTTTTGCTTGATGGTGTTGTAGTTCTCGTACCATTTCATTTTCTAACAAAACAGTTGGATAGAAAAAAACTGTAAAATAAAATGCTACGATATTTCTTTTAAGAAAATAATGTATAGTATTTTTGTAGTTTGTAGTTTCATGAGTTTTTTTTTTTTTTTTTTTTATTTCTCTAACTTTAAAACAGGTTGAATCATTTATTTTGGACCAAGAAGACCTGGATAATCCGGTGCTTAAAACAACATCTGAGTTATTCTTATCAAGTGCTGCAGCAGGAGCTGATTTAAGAACTGTGGATCCAGAAACACAAGCAAGATTAGAAGCTTTGCTAGAAGCAGCAGGTACTATATTTTGTATAGTCTTTTCTTGTAACTGGAAGCTCTAACTTCACAAGTTCAGTCACTTGTACTTTGTGTTCACATGAAACATTGACCAAATTTTACATGTGTTTTGATGGTGGAGAGTCTGAGAAGTGACAGTTCATAGTTTCTTATTGAAGATGCTTTTTGGTGAAGTTTTATTTTATTTATAATGTAAGAAACCAGTAAGTGAAGTAAGTAGTCCTCAAGCTAAGAGTAAAAGTAATTTTAAGGGTGAGGGTTGAGGGAGTAAGGAAAGGAAGCTGGTTTGCTAAACTGCCATTTCCCCCTTCACTCAGTAGTGAGATGTAATCCTGAACACTTTATTTCAATAAACATACAAGTGAAACATTGGTGTTAAATACAGCTATCGTAACTTGAATCCGTCATTAACCTCTAAGCAAAATAGTTTATCCTCTGTGAGTCTTATAAGAGACTCACTGGTGCTAGCTTTTTATAGTCAAAATATTTTCATATTTGTAGTGACGCTTGTCACCGTGATAGGAGAAAAATGCAAGTTTTAGAACCTGAATAATTAAAATCAAATTATTAATGTTACCTTTTAGTATTTGCAGTCAAATATTTGCAGTGTTGTACTAGTGCATGAAAACCAGAAAGTGAAATTGGCAAGCTAAGGAATGCAAAAAATATACAATGTAAATAGTGCAAAGAAAACATAAGCCTTTCAATAAACCATGGTGGTGCTTAGTGTTATTTCAAGACACACATGCTCAAACTGGTTCCTGGGCAAATTGATTTTTTCTAAAGGCAAACTTCAATGTAAAATATTTTAGAATTGGGTAGGACGGTGACTATTTTAACAACATAAGCAACCCTCCACCCAAAATATGTTCCATATTTGGGCGAAGGCTGTCATTCATTCAGGCTTCAGGCAGTATTTCCAAATGATGCAGTATTTCCAAATTCAGTTTCATAATGGAACACCCTAATCTATGTTGACCCACTTTCTTTTCTAGCACCCTGTCCAAACCATGGGACAGCTTTCTATCCCCCATCACTGAACTGGTAGCAGCTTTATTAACTGTTGCCAGGAGAAGAATGGGTTAGGAGTGAAAATCAGAGAAAGGGGCATGAAACAGCAGAAACACCAGATCCTGTTGATATGAATGAATTCCTGAGAGTCATCTTCTAAGGACAGACCCTCCTGGCCATGGGGAAGATGAGAACTGTCTCCTTCAGAGGATATGTTTAGATTGGGATAAGCGGTGTGTGTGGATTTAACACATTTTCACATTAGAAGTTTAGTATACATAGGACAAAAATACCTTTGAAACACCTCAACTTAGATGGTTGAGGCAAGCCTAAGGTATATCATGACTAGCTGATGTGCTAAAATACAACCTGTCTTGTTTATAGACTAGTTTTTAAAATGTTAGTTAAAAACGGCCCGTTTCACTGTAAATCTATCCAAAGTGGGAATAGAAGATTTAAAGTGAAGTTTTAAAAAACTGATTTAGGTAGTGGTAGGAGACCTTGTTTAGATACTTATTCAGTTAAGAGTAGTTTCTTTTGGCTTAGCTTAGTTCTATTCATTACTGACTTAAGCTAAACCAATCTAAGCCCTGTTTAAACAAGATCAGAGTATTTACACAAAGTTTTGCACTAGGTCAACTAAAGTAGTGCTTAAACATATTTAACTTACAACTGCTACAGCTGTCTTATGGACAGACCATTGGCTTGTGTGGAGGAGAATATCCCAAGGCTTCTTTTTGGGAATTGAAGTATTTGACCTATGTGAGTTGCTCCTTTTTGCCAGAGGAGTGTAGGGAAGAGATTGTGAGCAATGTGCTGTATCTTGAAGCTTTCTGAAGTCTGTTGCTATGGGTATGTATTTGGCACGGGAAGGGGATCTGAATAACTGCTTGTATGAAGTTTCTTGTTCTATAAGGTTTAGCGTTTGGATGCTACAAGCATAGGTGTAAAGTTATTTCACGGTGGAAGTGGGGCGGGTGGGTGGCTTCATGGGATCCGGTGCTTGTGAGCAGCTGGCTTGAAAGCCAGCTCCTCATGGGTACTGCCCCACTGCTTCTCACAGAGGCAGCAAGAGGGGGCAGGTGCATGTAGTAGTTAGGATTAACCAATAAAACGAGGATTAACCTTTTACACAACTATATGCTAACATTCTTATCCCGAATGACTGAGTTTTCTGGCCCAGGGAAGTTCCTCTCTGCTCCCCCCCCAGCTCTGCTGGGACTGCGCTTCCCAGCACCCTGACTCCGGCTCGGGCTATGCTCTCACCGTCAGCCCAGGCAGCGCTCCTAGGCACCAGTCCTACTGCCTCTAGCCTGGACGTAGCTATGCTCCTCACCATGCCGGCCCAGCTGGGACTGTGCTCCTGCACAATGCCAGTCCCACTGCTGCTGTGGGTGTGCTACCGGCGGGGCTATGGTTCCCTCCCCATACTGCTCCCTGCTGCTGCTGGAGCTGCACTTCCCACCACCAGCCCCTGCTAGACCAGAGATTCTCATATTTTAGAGATGCAACCTGCATCTGTTTGTGTTGTCAGTACCAGTGTGTGAAACCAAATTTGTGTAAAATCATTTTACAATGTTAGTAGTAAGATGACCAGCAGGGTTTCATGCCTGACTTCCTCAAAAATCCCATCTATGCCATAGCCTTATAGGAAGAGACTAGAGGCCTCTAATGTAGGGAAGCTAGTGGGGAAACTGGGGTGTTTTGTGTGAGGGGGAACAAAGAGTCTGTTCAACTAAGGAAATGGTCTCTGTCTGCTGATGTACAAGTTTGAGATGAGTCCAGTTTAGAATTCAAACTGGCAACAAAGGATAGAGGAGAGCTGTAATCAAGCAGATAAGAAAAAGGTGCAAACTTGAGGAACGATGTGAATTAGGGGTGTAATAGTATAGTCAGTTAACTGATAAGCAAAAGCTTATAGGTTAATGCTGTGGACTACATGCGTGTCCCTCTTCCCCTCTCCTTGCCAGTAAATTTGTTAGCAGGCTGGCCAGCAGGCTGGCTCAGTCCTGGCTTGCGACAGGGTCCAGGACCTACCCCTGCTGCAGCTCTGCATTTCAAGTGTATTAAGAGCTGGGCGGTCAGGCAGCCCAGCTCAGTTCTGGCTTGCACATGTGCAGGAGCTCAAACCCGACCCAAACAGGGGCTGCTGCCTCTTTCTCAGAAGCAGCAGCACAGGGCAACAGGCAGCTGCTCCGCGAGGGAGCTGGTTTTTAAATTGGCTTCCCTCGTGGGCCAGCTCCCACCTGGCATCCCGGGCTGCTGCTTCTGATACAGAGGCTGCCAACCCCACCCCTGGGGACTGTAGAATAGTCTGTTAACTGATAAAATTTCACGAAGTTCCTCGACTATTCAGTTAACCGATATTTAACATCCCTAATGTGAATCTGGAGCTCTTGGCACATCTGCATAGGTTGATCACATTATTTGTGTTGAGGTAACAGAAATAGTAGAACCATCAGTCTGTATTTAATGCCAGTTGTTGATTGATTCTGTCCGAGTTGAATAGCTTGCTGAGCAATGAGCGCCTGATAGTGTTGGTCAGTGTTGGTGGGAATGAAGAGCACAGTTAGGTTACATGGGTGGTCTATGTTTTGAGAAATAGAGTGGGTACAGAATGCCCCATGTTATTCCCTCCTGAAATGAAGCATGAATCAGATCCTGCTAATTTTATTTCTGTCCAAGATCAATGTAAAAGACTGGATTCAAAATATTTAATGTAAATAAATAGCCACTATTTAGTTCAGTGGTCACCAGCCAGTAGATTGGGATCTACTGGTAGACCTTGGAGCCCCTGACAGGTGATCCTGTCTGGTTTGGCCAAGAGGCTATCGAGTGCCAGCACTTCAACTGCCCCTCCCTCCATTGCTGCGCATCTCCTGCCCTTTGCCTTGGAGCTTCCCCCCAGGAGCCTCCCGCTTGCTGTGCAGAACAGGGAAGGGAGAGGAGGGGGCACTGATGTCAGGGTGCCCCCTCTCCCATCCTGTATTCTGTCTCCACAGAATGGAGGGGGGGCACAACAGGGCTTGGGATGGAGGGAGTTTGCTGGCTGCTTTTGGGAATGGTGCAGAGTCAGGGCAGGGCCTGCTTAGCCCCACTGTACCACCACCCAGAAGCTACTTGAGGTAAGCAGTGCCCAGCTGGAGCCAGCTCTGAACCCCTGCCCCAGTCATGAACCCCCTCCTGCATCCCTGCCCCAGGCTCCACTTAGAGCCTCTCTTACATTCCAGATCCCTTAGCCCAAGACCAGAGCCTGTGCCCCAACCCTCTGCCTCTGCACCTGCCCGGTGAAAGAGAGGAAGGGGGGAGGGGAGGGAGGGAGGACAAGAATGAGCAGGGATGGGGCCTCAGAAAAGGGTCACAGAGGAGGCGGGCCAAGGGTATTTGGTTTGAGGTAGATCCTGGATTGCACTTAAATTCAAAAAGTGATCTTGTGCTTACAAAGACTGGAGACCACTGATTTAGTTTCACCAAGAAATATCCTGTTGGATCAAGCTAACCAGCTGGGATTTAGCTGATGTAGAGGGGTCTGCAGACTGGTTTGAGATTAGTAA
The DNA here is from genome assembly GCA_032595735.1 of Pelochelys cantorii. Taxonomy (NCBI): domain Eukaryota; kingdom Metazoa; phylum Chordata; order Testudines; family Trionychidae; genus Pelochelys; species Pelochelys cantorii. The sequence goes on from CM064340.1 coordinate 41,091,726, forward strand.
TTCTTTTGACCAGAAGAAGGTTTGCAATTGGGATGTAAGCAAATGCTTATCGGGTAGTCAGTAGGAACTCAACTAGTTGCTTTCTCCCCCCCCGCCTCCTTGTTGTCTTTATCAGAGAGGCGGCAAAGGGGGGTGCACGAGCCAGTGCTGAGGAGAGTCAGCTTAAAAGCCGGTTTCCCCCCAGGACAGTCTCTCCAGGAGAGGCGCAGAGCAGTGTGGAAACTGCTCTCACTGGTCCGACTGCTGCTCCTCTCCCTTGGAAATGTACAGGAGCCATGGGTGGCTCTTAAACATTTCAAAGGGAGAGGCACAGCGGGATAGCAAGTACCCCCCTTATTGACTAATCAAGTAGTCAATGGAAAGTCCATCAACTACTCAATTTAGCTGATTAATAGAGATTTAACATCCCTGGTTTGCAATCCAGGATTGAGTACACATTTTGACGAGTCACTTGATCATGGCAAGATAAATTTGCTAGTATATTGCACAGAACTTTTCAAAGGTGATGTGGTGAATACCCTTGGATTTCATTGATTAAAACTGAAGTTATAGGTGCTTAGCACTTCTGGAAATCAGGCCAGAATTGAGTTAAAGCACAATACCATTGAAAGTGGTATTTAAAGTAGGCCCATCACATTTCTGTTTCTTGCAAGATTGTAGATTCTGGCTTGCATTTGTTTTAATGAATTGGCACAAAATTGTGCTTAAAGAAAAAGACAGTACAATTGAAAATGTATTCCATAAGTGATGAATGAAAGTAGATGTTAATAATTAGGGGTAAGGATCTAGTTTGGTTGCTCACGATAAATTTTATCAGAAAATGACTTAGTTTTAAATTCACAGTGTATGTATTTGTACACTGAGTAAATTGGAACATACTTAAAATGAAAGGGATGTTAGCAGTAACAAACAGGAATTGGAACATGCCCTCACTGATGGAGAATTGAATTAGGTATATCTCCATATCTCTCTCTCTCTCTCTCTCTCAAACTGGAAGGGACCTTGAGAGGTCGAGTCCAGTCCCCTGCCCTCACGGCAGGACCAAGTACCATCCCTGACAGATTTACCCCAGATGGCCCCCTCAAGGATTGAACTCTCAACCCGGGGTTTAGCAGGCCAATGCTCAAACCACTGGCTATCCTTTCCCTCCTGTTAGTAATTGGACAAGTGCATCACTCCTTGGTAGTGTTACCAAGGTCATATTTTTGCTTGGTTATTGTGCACTCCTGCAAAAATTGATGTACTTCATTCAGCACCAGCTCTTTTTCCCCCCGCCCCCTTTTAATACAGATTTTCAATTTGTGGCATGATGGAGGGAGAAAAATTCAGTACAGCAGAAATACTTGTATTGATATTTAGGTAGTGGTATAATTCCAGTGCACATTGAAGTTTGGTCAAACTAACGTAATACAACATTTTCAGTGTGCTGACATGTGTAGTATGCGTTTCTAAACTGCCAGGAAGAGCTATCTTACTTGCAAGAATGACTCTGAAGTCTGCTTAAACTAATTTGCAAAAATATATTTCTTCACTAGCTTATTCTGTGATACAGTACTTCTGTGTGCTGTTATGGAGCAGTTTGTTTTAAAATAAATATAATTTTGAAGCAACTAAATAATGAAACAATACTTACCAATAAAAATCTAGCAGATATAATTCTAATAGTTCTTTTGGGTACCTGGGCTGTGCAGTTAAAATACTCTGTTTTTGTTGATTGTACTTTGAATACTTCTGCCTTTGGCGATATTGATCTATTATAGTGACTCTTTCATTCTCTCTCTTCACTATCTAAAGATTCAGAGTGGGAAGGAATATATGGTATGTGATATTTTAAAATGTTTGCTTTATTGTATCAAAAACAATCTGAAATCTCTTGCATGTAGTATAATTAATCTTCCACTTTTGTAAGTAGTTTACAAGTTGCTGCATGATTAGAAACCTTTAGCATTTAATGTGAGGGCCTTTCTGGCATAAATCAAATTAACGTCAACGTTTAGAGTGTTCTGAAGGCTACATTTTTTTTTTTTTAAATTCCCTTTCAATATGCTGCTCCTTTTGAAGAGAATTTAAATTGTGAACTGGTAGAATTTATGGAATATTGCAGAAGTAGGTTTGAGCAGCATTATTTCCTTGTAATACAGTGCTCTTTTCTTGTAATCCAGCAAAGTGAAGGTGTTGAGATCTTGAAATAGTCCTAAAGCTTCCACCTTTTGAAAAAGAAACACCCTCCCCACCAAAAAAATCTAAATCACCCACAATCTGAAATGTTAAATTTAGCTTTTGTAACTTTCTCATACCTGTTCTGGCATCTACTTCTTTAAGGGATCTGCTCTTCTCAGCATACTTTTTATTTGAAATCTGAAGATAAAATGCTTTTGTGTGCTCCAGCCCCTTGGCGGGTGGGGAGGGTTGGAGCACCAGTGAGGGCTCCCGAATGCTGGTGGGTAGCCATGAGCCTCAGGAACTGGATTCAGGTGAGCTGGGGGCTGTGTGTGGCCCCCTGAGCCTGAGGCTGGCCATCTCTGGGTTAAAGGAATCAAATACATACAACAACTGCAGAGTGGTTGGTTCAGGCACATAGCAGAGATGGAATAAACTGCTGGCTTAAGTCTCTCGAGTACATCCATAGCTTGAATGGGTCATGCAGTCCTTTGTTTAGTGCTTTGGTTTATTGCAAAGTTCCTTTTAGAGGCAAGAAGTAAGATTGAAGACACAATGGAGGGGTTTCCAGTACCTTTTATGCCTTCTGCCACGAGGAGGGAACACTGTGGTTCTTGCTGTGGAAAAGTACAGCAACAAGATGGTGTTCGGCGTCACATGGGCAAGTCACCTGTCCATGCATGACTTGGTTCTTTACAGGTGGATGTCACTGCCCACAAGCTAGTCTGATGAGTCTTTCTGTGAAAGTTAATGTGTGGATTGGCACCTCCCAAGGCACATTGTCAATCAAGTAGTTTTAGTCAATTTGAATAGTCCTTTCACAATAGGCTGGCCAAATGCTTCACTGGTACTACTCAAACACACATTGCAATACAACCCAAAGCTCACAATGTTAAATACAGAAATAATACATCTGGGTAGGAAACCTTTCTTGGTTGGGTTAATTACTCTGGGGGCTAGGGACTAGTAGATCTAGTAGTAGATTAACTCTTCTGGGGGCCTGCTAGGCTCTGGGACATGGCCAAAAATGTGGGGTTTGGTGTGTGGGATGGGGCTTCTGGGAAGCAGTTTGGAGTTGGGGTTGTGGGCAGGTGATTGGGTGCAGGAGTGAGATGGGGTGGGGGATCTGAGCAGGAGGTAGGATGCAGGAGCAGGCTGGGGGGTGAAAGTGCGGTGTCTGGAGCAGGATGGGGATGAGAGAAGGAGCGTGTAGGAGCAAGCTGGGTGTGCAGGGTCTGGATGGGAGAGGGGACATAAGAGCAGAGTGTGGGTGTGAGGTCTGGGCAGGAAGGGGCAGGAGATTTGGGTGCCCATTTGACGCAGTTCCTTGGGGGGTGAAGATGGTTCTGTGCGTCTCTGCATGCTTTTAGGGAGCGCTTCCCTGCAGCGCGCAAAGTTGCTTCTTCTACCTTGATCGACAGACCCCACAGGGTGAATCTGGCCCTCAGCTTGTGTTGATGAGGTCCATGAGGCTCAGGGTGTGCTCTCCTCTCCTCCCCCTCACATGGCTGAAGCACCAGCACTGGCTCTCACTACTGTGGGGATGGGGGAGCCCCAAGCCTTGCAGGCCAGATCAAAGTAAGCTGCAGGTTGTATCTGGCCCGTGGGGCCATAGGTTCCCGATCTCTGCAAAACACACATACAGATGGTATAATCATAACCAGCAAATGACAGGCTTTTCAGAGATCCCTCACTTGGCACACTTTGTACAAGATTGGCTGCAAATATAACAGTGGTTGCAACAGTCATCTATATAGTAATATTTTAATCTGATAATGTCACATAGCAATATTCACTCTTTCTAGGATATCTTGTACTGCATTAAGATTGCAGACTCCTTAGGTACAACATGGCCTACTGTATATAAATCTCACTGCTTTTCTCCATTCTTTGAAAGTGTTCAGTGTATATATAAAACTGTTTCTAAGAACAATATAAGTGTGCCATTGGCTAACTGTTTAATTCCGTTTAAAACTGTTTTTAAAAATACAAGCTACTTTTAACTTTTTAATTTCAGTTAATAAAGAGAATTCTGTATCTTAGTTGAACTCAGACCCTGTTTCTACAAGATGGGGAGTCCTTTGCTGCTACTTTTCCTGGAAGAATGAAAATCAAATTCCAGAGGTCCTAATTAATAGCTTACCCTATTTGGATTTTCAACATTTTTTTTAAATACCAGTGATATTGGAGGTGCTGTAAATAAACAGAAAATGATTCTACCAACTACTCCTCTGCTTTCCAGAGAATAAACAGCACAGCATGGCCATTGGTTTATTTATAGTCCTGTTTTAGTTGCATCCTAAAATCAGATGGAAATGAACTTATATTAGAATGGAAACTTCTGGTCATCTTTCAGTTGAATGTTCTCTGTATTCATAAATCTCCATCATCACAAACATAATTTTGTTTATAATCCTAATCTAATTCCATAGGGAAAGGGGCACTAAGTGTCAAACTCCTATGAGATTTGACAGAAATGATCTGAAACTGTCTTCTCAAAGTGCTTTGTAGACCTTAGTAATTGTGAATTGGCTCAGTGTGGAAACGATTGGATTGGTCAGTGTTAACAGGGAATGGAACTGTTTGTCCTAAAACTTCTTGAGTATCCTCTACAGGAGTATTCTGAGGAGCAAAGAGGTATGTGAATCTTTGTGTTGGTGGTCGACCTGCCATCAATATTGACTATTCACAAAACCTCTTTTCTTTCAGAATCTTTGTAGTAGATACTGACGGTGGTTTTGAATAGTTGTGATCTCTGTAAAGTGCATCTTTTTATTAAGGTTTGTACCTTTCCATCCCCAACCTTTTATTGGTGCAAGTAATAAAAGTCATTGGGTTGGGGGAAAAGCCAGTCTTAGTAGTGATTCTTAACTTGTTCAAAGAGATCTTTATTTGCAGCTTTTAGATTCTCTAGTTTTCTAATCAAAATGCTTCTTTACAAGCATTTAAACTGCATCAAGGGAGCTTTAGTTTGGATATTAGGGAAAAGTTCCTAACTGTCAGGGTGGTCAAACACTGGAATAAATTGCCCAGGGGGGTTGTGGAATCTCTATCTCTGAACATAAGAACATAAGAATGGCCGTACCGGGTCAGACCAAAGGTCCATCTAGCCCAGTATCCTGTCTGCCGACAGTGGCCAGCACCAGGTGCCCCAGAGGGGGTGGACCGAAGACAATGATCAAGCGCTTTGTCTCCTGCCATCCCTCTCCAGCCTCTGTCAAACAGAGGCCAAGGACACCATTTTATCCCCTGGCTAATAGCCTTTTATGGACCTAACCTCCATGAAATTATCTAGCTTCTCTTTAAACTCTGTTATAGTCCTAGCCTTCACAGCCTCCTCTGGCAAGGAGTTCCACATGCTGACTACACGCTGTGTGAAGAAGAACTTTCTTTTATTAGTTTTAAACCTGCTACCCATTAATTTCATTTGGTGTCCTCTAGTTCTTCTATTTAGGGAACTAATAAATAACTTTTCTTTATCGGCCCTCTCCATACCACTCATGATTTTATACACCTCTATCATATCCCCCCTCAGTCTCCTCTTTTCTAAACTGAAAAGTCCCAGTCGCTTTAACCTCTCCTCATATGGGACCCGTTCCAAACCCCTAATCAATTTAGTTGCCCTTTTCTGAACCCTTTCCAAGGCCAAAATATCTTTTTTGAGGTGAGGAGACCACATCTGTACACAGTATTCAAGATGTGGGCGTACCATAGTTTTATACAGGGGCAGTAAGATATTCCGGGTCTTATTTTCTATCCCTTTCTTAATAATACCTAGCATCCTATTTGCCTTTTTGACCGCCGCTGCACACTGTGTGGAAGTTTTCAGAGAACTGTCCACGATAACTCCAAGATCTCTTTCCTGATTTGTCGTAGCCAAATTAGCCCCCATCATACTGTACGTATAGTTGGGGTTATTTTTCCCAATGTGCATTACTTTACACTTATCCACATTAAATTTCATTTGCCATTTTGTTGCCCAATCACTCAGTTTGGTGAGATCTTCTTGGAGTCCCTTACAGTCTGCTTCTGTCTTGACTATCCTAAACAGTTTGGTATCATCCGCAAACTTTACCACCTCACTGCTTACCCCTTTCTCCAGATCATTTATGAATAAGTTGAACAGGATTGGTCCTAGGACTGACCCTTGGGGGACACCACTAGTTACCCCTCTCCACTCTGAAAATTTACCATTTATTCCTACCCTTTGTTTCCTGTCTTTTAACCAGTTCTCAATCCAAGAAAGGACCTTCCCTCTTATCCCATGGCCATGTAATTTACACAAGAGCCTTTGGTGAGGGACCTTGTCAAAGGCTTTCTGGAAATCTAAGTATACTATATCTACTGGATCCCCCTTGTCCGCATGTTTGTTAACCCCTTCAAAGAACTCTAATAGATTAGTAAGACAGGATTTCCCTTTACAAAACCCATGTTGACTTTTGTCCAACAAATTATGTTCTTCTACATGCTTCACAATTTTATTCTTTACTATTGTTTCGACTAATTTGCCCGGTACTGAAGTTAGACTTACCGGTCTGTAATTGCCCGGATCGCCTCTAGAGCCCTTTTTAAATATTGGTGTCACGTTGGCTACCTTCCAGTCATTAGGTACGGAAGCCGATTTAAGGGATAGGTTACAAACCACAGATAATAGTTCAGCAATTTCCCATTTGAGTTCTTTTAGAACCCTTGGATGAATGCCATCCGGTCCCGGAGATTTGTTAACATTAAGTTTTTCTATTTGTTCCAAAACCTCCTCTAATGACACTTCAATCCGGGACAGTTCCTCAGATTCATTACCCACAAAGGACGGTGCAGATTTGGGAATCTCCCCAACGTCCTCAGCCGTGAAGACTGAAGCAAAGAAATCATTTAGTTTCTCCGCAATGGCTTTATCGTCCTTGATTGCGCCTTTTATAGTTCGATCGTCTAGGGGACCCACAGGTTTTTTAGCAGGCTTCCTGCTTCTAATGTACTTAAAAAACATTTTGTTATTTCTTTTTGAGTTTTTGGCTAGCTGTTCCTCAAAATCTTTTTTTGCTTTTCTTATTACATTTTTACACTTGATTTGACAGTGTTTATGTTCCTTTCTATTTATCTCACTAGGATTGGACTTCCACTTCTTAAAAGATGCCTTTTTGTCCCTCACTGCTTCTTTTACATGGTGGTTAAGCCACGGTGACTCTTTTTTAGGTCTCTTGCTATGTTTTTTAATTTGGGGTATACATTTAAGTTGGGCCTCTATTATGGTGTCTTTAAGAAGTTTCCATGCAGCTTGCAGGGATTTGGCTCTAGTCACTGTGCCTTTTAATTTCTGTTTAACTAACCTCCTCATTTTTGTGTAATTCCCCTTTTTGAAATTAAATGCCAGGGTGCTGGTCTGCTGAGGTGTTCTTCCCACCACAGGAATGTTGAATGTTATTATATTATGGTCACTATTCCCAAGCGGTCCTGTAACGGTTATTTCCTGGACCTGTTCCTGCGCTCCACTCAGGACTAAATCGAGAATTGCCTCTCCCCTTGTGGGTTCCTGCACTAGCTGCTCCAAGAAGCAGTCATTTAAGCCATTGAGAAATTTTATCTCCGCTTCTCTTCCTGAGGTGACATGTATCCAGTCAATATGGGGGTAATTAAAATCCCCCATTATTATAGAGTTCTTTGTTTTGGTAGCCTCTCTAATCTCCCTCAGCATTTCAATGTCAGTATCCCTGTCCTGGTCAGGTGGTCGGTAATATATCCCTACTGCTAATTTCTTATTTTTGGAGCATGGAATTACTATCCATAGCGATTCTATTGAACATGTTGATTCATTTAATATTTTTATTTCATTTGATTCTACATTATCTTTCACATACAGTGCCACTCCGCCACCCACCCGGCCTGCTCTATCCTTTCGATATATTTTATATCCCGGTATGATTGTGTCCCACAGATTTTCCTCATTCCACCAGGTTTCAGTGATGCCTATTATGTCAACCTCCTCATTTAATACTAGGTACTCTAGTTCACCCATCTTATTAGTCAGACTCCTAGCATTTGTGTAGAAGCACTTTAAAAATTTGCCACTGCTTATTTGTCTGCCCTTCCCTGATGCATTGGATTCCTTTGTACACGGTTGTTTGTCTGCTCTGGCCCATGGTTTGCCCTCTCCCCTCCTCTCTTTCTGACTACAGCTTAGAGAATCTCTATCAATGGATTCTCCTCTAAGAGTAGTCTCCCTCCGATTTACGTGCATCTCCACACCAATCGGCTTTCCCCCATCTCTCAGTTTAAAAACTGCTCTACGGCCTTTTTAATGTTTAGTGCCAGCAGTCTGGTTCCACCCTGGTTTAGGTGGAGCCCATCCTTCCTGTATAGGCTCCCCCTCTCCCAAAAGTGTCCCCAGTTCCTAATAAATCCAAACCCCTCTTCCCTACACCATCGTCTCATCCACGCATTGAGATTCTGAATCTCTGCCTGCCTACCCGGCCCTGCGCGTGGAACCGGAAGCATTTCCGAGAACGCCACCATAGAGGTCCTGGATTTCAGTCTCTTTCCTAGCAGCCTAAATTTGGCCTCCAGGACATCTCTCCTACCCTTCCCTACGTCATTGGTACCTACATGTACCACGACCACCGGCTCCTCCCCAGCACTACACATAAGTCTATCTAGATGCCTCGAGAGATCCGCAACCTTCGCACCAGGCAGGCAAGTGACCATACGGTTCTCCCGGTCATCACAAACCCAACTATCTATGTTTCTAACGATCGAATCACCCACTACTAACACCTGCCTCTTCCGAACTGGCTTTCCCTCCCCCTCAGAGGTATCCTCAGTGCGAGAGGATACCGCAACATCCTCTGGGAGGAGGGTCCCAACTACGGGATGGTTTCCCTCTGCTCCCATTGAATGCTCTGTTCCCTTGAGACTTTCATCCTCCTTAAGAGCACTGGGGCTCTCAGACTGGAGGTGGGACAGTACTACAGTGTCCCAGAAAGTCTCATCCACAAATCTCTCTACCTCCCTTAGCTCCTCCAGTTCAGCCACCCTGGCCTCCAAAGCCCGAACTCGGTCTCTGAGGGTCAGGAGCTCCTTGCAACGGGTGCACACATACGCCACCCGCCCACAGGGCAGGTAATCATACATGTTACACTCGACGCAATAAACAGGATAGCCCCCACTCTGCTGCTGGGCTTCTGTCTCCATTTTTCTAATGAACAAGTTTAAGTATAAACTGGGATTCTTTTTAAACCTCTGGAATATAGATTACGATAAGAGTTATGTTTTAAAGAAGGCCAGAAGTCACTAGTGCCCTCTAACCTCCCCCTCTAACCTCCCTCTCCAAACTCCCTGTTAGCAATTCCTGTTCGCAAGCTCCCTGGTCGCTGAGTCACAGGCTTATATAGCTCTGGTAGCCCCTCCCCCTGACTGAGGCTTAGCCAATTAACAGAGGCTTCTAGATTTCAAACCTTTTAGAAGCTCCTTCAAGCAATCAAACAATCAAACCAACCAACCAAACAGATAAACACAAGCTCTGCACACAGCAAATAACTCCCCCACACACAAACACACACTCCAGACAGCCACTTACCACAAGGGTCCCGTTTTTACTCCTCTTTCACCTGGAGAACTCCCTCTCCAAACTCCCTGTTAGCAATTCCTGTTCGCAAGCAGGAACAGGATATCTGGAATATCTGGAGATATTTAACAGTAGGTTAGATAAATGTATATCAGGGATGGTCTAGACAGTACTTGGTCCTGTCATGAGGGCAGGGGACTGGACTCGATGACCTCTCGAGGTTCCTTCTAGTCCTTGTGTTCTATGATTCTAAGAATGCCTTTCAATCTGAAAATTCACCCAGTTTTTCTGAAATTTTAGAATAACCATATTGGCCAGAACATTTTTTTTGCTGTCTAAGAATGACTCCATTAAGCTACATTGATGACATCTTCATCATATGGACCCACAGGAAAGAAACCCTTAAAGAATTTCATAGGGATTTCAACAATTTCCACCTCATCATCAACCTCAGCCTAGATCAGTCCACATGAGAGATCCACTTCTTGACACTACAGTACAATTAAATGATGGACAAATTTCCACCACCCTATATTGGAAACCTACTGACTGCTACACCTTCATGCCTCGAGCCTCCATCCCAGACACATTTCTCAATCTATTATATACAGCCAAGCTCTAAGATACAACCAAATTTGCTCCAATCCCACAGACTGAGAGAAACACCTACAGGATCTATATAGAGCAGTGTTTCTCAACCTTTTTTTTATAGAGTACCCCCTTAAAAAAAAAAAAAATAGTACTACACCCAGTACTTAGTTTTCAGACGTGCACAATTTTTTCCTACCATTTGCAACTCATTTGTTTAAACAACTTAATTGTAGCCAGGTGGGCAATAAAATTTTTGGGTGTAAAAAGTACAAAAATAATAGTGCTGTAAAACTTAAAACAAAAATTCAGTTTTCTCCAAATTTCAGTTGTTTGATGTACTCCCCAGACTTCTCTCAAGTCCCCCTTACGGTACTCGTACCACTGGTTGAGAAACACTTATATAGAGCATTCTTAAAACTGAAATACCCACCCAGAGAAGTGAGAAAACGGATCGACAGAGCCAAAAGAGTACCCAGACATGAACTACTTCAAAACAGGCCCAAAAGAGAAACAACAGAATTCCACTTGTCATCACCTATAGCCCACAACTTAAACCCCTCCAACGCATTATCAGTAATCCACAACCTATCCTGGAAAATGACCCCTCACTCTGAGATACCTTGGGGGAAAGACCCGTCCTCGCCTACAGACAACCCCCTAACCTCAAATAAATTCTTTCCAGTAACTATGCAACATACCTCCATCATAATCATCCAGGAACCCACCCCTGCAGTCAGCCCCAGTGCCAACTTTGCCCACACATCTACACTAGCGATTTCATCGCTGGACCCAACCACATCAGCCACCAAATCAGAGGCTCATTTAACTGCACATCCACTAATGTGATCTATGCCAACCATGCCCTACTGCCATTTATATCGGCCAAACTGGACAGTGTCTGTGGGAAAGAATAAATGGACAAATCAGATATTTGTAAAGGCAATACACAAAAACTTGTTGGAGAACACACTAATCTGCCTGGACGCTCATTAATGGATCTCCAAGTCACCATGTTTCAGGCTAATTCCACAAGCCAAATACACAGAGAAGGGTTGGAACTTAAACTTAATTTACAAGATTAATTCTTACGCAAATGGAATGAACAGGGACATCAGCTGGCTCAAGCACTACCTTCCACATCCTAATGACTTAACCAACCAGTGGAGGTGCAAATTGTTCTTATCAGCCTCTTGTAACTACTTGAACCATCTACTCACTTCTCCCTCCCCCCCCCTTTATTTATTCTTGGATCTGGACGTCTAATACTCCAATCATCTGAAAAAGTGGGTTGTGCCCATGGAAACTGATACCACCATCTACATGTTTTGTTAGTCTTCAAGGTGCTACTAGACTATTTTTTGTGTTAAGTTTTTCCTGTTACAGACTAATGTGGCTACCCCTCTGAACTCATTATAAATATGCATCAGGTATAACTTTAAGATGGACTTGATAAGAGTTAGTCTTATTTCTGTTCAGATCTCTCTTGAAGGGCCCATTGTCATAATCAAGACAATTTCCTGGGACAGAGTAGTTTTGTTAACTGTGCTTGTGTACCTAGAATTTGCAGGGTGTGTCTGACTGAACCATAGCAGTGCTTTGGATGCAGAGGGAGAGCACAGCTCTCAGTCGATGTTGTATGTAATCAGAACATACCTCACTTCACCTGCCCTTGCTTTATGTGCGTGTCACTTTAGTTTGTGGCTGACGGCTAATGGAAGACCACAACATTAGGATATGCTTTGAGAGTGGGCTAGACCTGAGTATCTTTAAAGACACCAGAACCAGAAAGCAACGAAATGATTTGCAATAGAAGTACTTTAAAAAAAGAAAGTGGTGACAGCTGTAGAAATTAAAGAATCTTTTGTTGCACGGAAAAGTTGTCTTAAGGTGGGGGAAGATAAGTAACACACAGTACAGTTGTTTAAGACTTTTTCTGAAGGATCTGAGAAGAGATTTGTAAAATGTAAGCATTTTAAACTCTTTGGTAATTTTGTATCCTTTTCAATTTAAACTATTTCATATTCCCAATAAAGGCTTTTTGCCTTTGGTGAAATATTGAACAATTGACTTTTGTACATTTCATATCTGAGCATGAAAGGTTATAAAGCCAAATTTGAGGGAAGACATTTTAATTTGTTAGATTTTCTGGAGTGCACCACATTTTGTACAAGATCTTAAATTAATCTTTTTGAAGACTAATTAAAGGGACATATCTTAAACATTTAGAATTTGGAATTATAAGCCTATGAGTCACAGGATTACTATAACTGAAAGAATTTTTATCTGTTTACAGCACTCTAGAATGTTTCTGCCATTAATTTTAGTACAGCAAAAGGAAAGGAAAAATAAACAGTTTTAATAATTTCAGGTGTCTGAACAGGGAAGGAAATCTTCTAATATACCTTACACTCTTTGTACTTCAGTTTGAATAATGAAAGTGGAGAAACTAGAAACTGGTTAAACAAGTGAAAATTATTAATCTTTCACTTTCTGGTTCTCTTCTACATAGCAAACGGTTGTATACACTACAAAGAAATATTTTAAAATCTGTCCTGTTGAAATTTTAAGCTAAGACATTTCAGTGTTAATTTTTTAGAATGAGTCAAATTTGACTTCTAATATCCCTTTAAGTTCCCTATTTCTTTGTATAGTAGGATCTCATTAAACAGTAACACAAGACAATGTGTTTTCCATTAGGAAGCATTGATAAGACATTGAAGTGTGAAGAAGTAAATATGGCACTCTGGATGTCAAACAGGTTTATGCTTTTTGTGATAAATTCTATTCAGTTATGGTCTTGCAAAACACTTTCCTGAATAACATTTAATAAATTGTTCTAATTGGTTTGTATGTTAAGTGTTCAAAGTGTTCTCATTATGAGAAAGTATAAATTATTTGTGCAGAAAGGACTTAAATCACAGATCAGTATAAATACTGACATTTTCATTTTGTAACACACTCATGATTTATGTAAAAAAGACGTTGGGTATAATTCTGTAGTTTGATATCTTTACATGCAAATCTTCATGTTTTCATACTAAGTTTTGCACAAGTGAGACCCAAATGGTGTTCCGAGGACAATACTAATACTAATTGAGCTTTTCATCATTTTCATTTTCAGTTAAAATAGATGTATTTTTGTTAACACCTGGGTAATTGTTTCCTTCATTATAAAAATGAAGATCTCCAGTGCATTGTAGATCACTTTGCTGAATCATTAAAATTCTTAGGCCCCACAGTCAGCCCGGAGAAAACTGTTGTTGCCTCCGTCATCTTCACCACTCCATGTCATATTTTCCAGAGTATCCCTTAGTGGTATCCAACTCTAGGAAGTTGATAGGTAAAATTATCTTGACAAACATCCCCAGCGATAAATGTCTTCACAAATAGATAATGAACAGAATACACAATCTTTCTCGGTCACTAGGAAAGCTGCATAATAAAGTCCAGAAATCCCACATCAGGTATAAAACTTTAGAGTGCTTTTGTGCTCCTGTCTGTCTTCTATGGCTGAGACACCTGGGCACTATACAAATGGCACATGAGACAGGTTATTTCTACACCACTTTTTAGGAAAAAGGCATGCAAATTGCACTTTGCAGTTTGCATACCTTTTTCTGATTTTTTTTTTTTTTTTTCAGTAGAGGCTTTTCCGAAATTTGGCCCGTTTACACTGGGCTGAATTTCGGAAAAGCCTCCTCTTTCAAAATAGTCCTCCTTACTCGTGAGACGAGGTTTACAGAGCTTCCAAAAGAGCGCATCTTCTCATCCGCAAAAAATGTCGGAAGAGCAGACGTGTTCCTTGGATGCGGCCACAGTGAGAGGCCTTCAATATGCTCTCTCTGCATACCATTATGGGTATCTGCTAGCAAGACAATTACCAACCTGGGGGTTCTGCCACAAGCATAAAGACCATGCTGATAAAAGCCTAACTGTGCTGGATTGACCATGTCACTAGGCTGCCTCTAAACATCAACTCCTTAGATGAGAAGAATTAGCATAAGGATATTGGAGTGAAGGTCACCCCAGAAAGTGCTACAAGGACAGCATCAAGAAGAGCATACACTTGCATATAATAAGCCAGGATGATCTTGAGAAGACAGTGTTAAGTAGATCAGCATGGCAACACAACACCCAGCTCTTTTTCTAAACCTTTGAAGAAGACAGAAATCGATTGTTTGCCACAGGTGAAAGTGTCATGCCACTGCTGTAGGTACTAAGATGCTCCAATGGCTGCACATCATGCTTTGGACTTCAGTTCCTTCAGAATCCATAAGACGAGCAAACATGCAACATTATCAGTGAACCAGCCCACTATGCAAAGAATGGAAGTGCAAATTGAATGTCCACCCCGGTTAAGCAGTAAGATGACCATAAAAACCAACCTTTGCCAGAGTATAAAAGGTAGTTAGGATAAAAATACAACTTTTAAAATTGGATGTCAGATCCTGCTGAGGAAAACAGAAATGAACATAAATAAGTGAATTGTAAAAGTATATAATTAGGCCAGAAGAGAATTAGAGAGCAATTAGCAAAAGACAAGTTACACAGGGATTTCACAAAACTCTGACAGGGCAACAAAATAAATGAAATTCTGTGTTGATAAATGCAAAGTTATGCACACTGGAAAACATCCCAACTGTACATATAAAATGATAGGGTCTAAATTAATTCTTACCACTAAAGAAAGAGATCCTGTAATCATTGTGAGGAGTTCTTTGAAATCATCCACTCAGTGTGCAGTGGCAGTCAAAAATGCTAACAGTGTTGGGAATCATTGAGGGGGAAAGGAAATGAGCAGTTTAAGGGAAATGATTGATGCCCTTGGCCATGGTTGCATTCCTTCAGACATATTTAAAGCTTAATACAGGAAAAATGAAGAATAAGATTCAGTGCTAACATTAATACGGGCTGATAGTTGGCACATGAAGAATGTCCCAGTCATAAGTAAGTCAAGCATCCATTCAGAAGGAAAATATTCTGAATCAACACTAGCTGTTGATTCTGAAAAGAAAACTTAAGTATTGTGGAAGATGCTAGGCAAGAATGCAGACAAGTATGACAATGATGCTTCTGCTTTTTTTTTCCCAAGAAATTTAAAGTGAGACTTACGTATAAAATACGAACATTAACATTGCAGAGTCAAGTACTGCAGTGTTAAATGCCAAAGTTAGTGTTCTGTGCAATCTTAATTTGGCCCTTTTGTGCATATGCATTGCAGTAGTATTTAATTACATGGCTTCTTTCTGTTTTTCTTTTTTGGACCTTAGTTAATTCAGTGCATAAGATACAAGATGCTCAGAGAATGAATTGGGGTTGTATAGTGAAAAAGACCTGCCTCGCTTATTGCACAAGTTGGAAAGGAGAATAATTAATGAGACAGGAGACTGCAAGGAGAGAATGGATGGTCTCTCAGTTAAAGCTGTAGAATGCAGCCTTGGATTCTGTCCCTGGGTTGGCCAGAGAAGTCCTTTGCAGTGCTAAGTCAGTCACCTTACCTGAACTAAAAATGTCAGATAGCTGCTGTGTTCCTCATTTTCTGCATGTCAGAGACATCTGGGGCTTCATTTGCAGAAATGCTGATTACTCACCCCTGCAAATGAAGTCAGTGGAAGCTATATAGTTTAAACTATAAAGTACTATAAATGTGAAATACTCTAATTTTTTTAAAGGGGGTTGGGGAAGATGCTTATGGTCTGTTGATGGCATTCTCGAAGGACTTTCAAATTTGGAGTTAGTTGGGGGGAAAAAATAATACTCCAGCTTGCCAATGAAAATTGTTGAAATTTTCAGGAAGACTTTTTGCTTTGTTTCCAACTACCATAGAGTTACTTGGAGTATAAAGGGATCATCTGATAAAATCATAGCCTGCATTTTACACAGAGGCACTAAGCTTATAAATGCATTTGACAGTTTCAGAGAGAGTTGAATGAATACAAGCTGACACTCTTGTGGCAGTCTGAAAGGAAATCCTGATCAATTTAGTTACTGAAGAAATGAAACACATAAGAATAAATTAAAAGTATTTGGATAAATATTGAATCTTATATTGCTTGACCACTGAGCCCAGAACAGGCAGAGAATATGGGAAGTGGAATGTAACGAAGAGTTGCTTCCTTCTCACCGAGTCTATGAATTTGAAGATCCTAGATTTGCAAAGGATATTGTCAGTTTATGGTATCAGAATTGTAGAAATAAAATCACAAAGGACAGGCTAGATAATTCAGAATTGTAAATTTTTAAGAACTGCACTCCTGTCTAGTTAGCTCAACATCAATAGTATTTTTAGCCTATTCAGTTTAGTTTAGCGATAACTCTTACTTTTTCTGCACTAAGCCCGTTAAGTGACATTTTTACCCAGTATCATGTATTTGGGCAGGTACAAAAGCATAATAGAGTGTCTCTTATCATTATCTTTCTGATTTAATTACAGAATTGTTACCTCCTCTTTTAGGACAAAATGTGCCTTTATTTTTTTCTGTATAAACATGGTTAGATCTTAAAGTATGTGGTTTTTCATTTAATAAAACCTTTAGTGGGTTTTTTTAGGTTGAGGGAAACAAACTGGAAGGCTGTAGCGTTTATGAACCCAAGTTCCTTGGATTTTCAGGCTTGGTGCACTTGACATATCAAGTGTCAGGGACTGTTGGAATAAATGAAGCTTTTATTTAGTGTCTTAGTGAAGTCCAGAATATGTAAGTAGAAGAGCAGATGATAAATAGGTAAGAGGGTACAAAAAAATACAGACATTGTGTATGAACAAGTGCAGTGTTTTTGTATTAGCGTTTCACAGGAACTCATTTCACCAGCTTCTTCCCTGACCAGATTTACTAGAAGAGGATATTTGACACTGCCTAGTAGCCAGTCAGAGGTAGTGATTGATGAACTGAATAGACCTGTGTATAAGATCTCATTAAGGTGTATGCCAAGCCCAGTCCAACTATCCTTCTCCATCACCTTGACCTTATTTCAGGCAACTGGGCACATGCTATTGATTCCCTCCATAGCAGTGGGTCTCAATCTGCAGGCCACTTGCAACCCAATCAGCACACATCAGCCCACATAACTTACAGAGAGCTGCATGGTGCTGTCCACAGTGGTAAATAAATTGGGAGCCGCTGCTTCGTCTTCCAACTCAACAGTAAGTCTAAGGATCTGTGCACTCAGAAGTTAGTGGCCAACTTTCACAATACACAGTGTGAGTGGTATCAGCTGTGGGCCTCTAGGGGCTACATGAGAGATTCGAAAATCACAGTTTATGCTCTTCATGGTCTCAGAAATTTCTCTCTGCTAGTGTGTGACCTTATTCTTTTGGCTACCAGTAGCTTCGTGGGCAGGAAAATCCTTTAGTTAAATGCATGGCGAGCTATGTTTCCGCAAAACTTCTGATTTGCTTCTTTTCAGAGGAGAAACAGTTATTAAAGCCTTAAATCAAGCTTTGCTGAGCTTGCATACATGACAGTCCCTTCCAGTTAATAAGTTTTACCATTGCACTGGAACAGAGGTAAAACAATTTCTTGCTAAATCTGTTCTGTTCTAGATTCCACAATCATCAACCCAGAGCCCTTATAAACAGGAAAAATCTGGCAGACATTGAGGGAGTCAAAATAAAACTTTTCTTGGGAACAGGACTTTTTATCACTTCAAAACCTGTTAGGTTTATATTGCCTTACATTTCTGTTGAATCCACTAATGGCATTTGTAGCCAGCTGTTACCACTAGTGTAGGCTACTGCTCTCTTTAGTATGCGGCATGCTTCGGGTAATTACTACTGTCTCCTTCAACGGATAATTGTTTTCTTGTGGCTTTTGTCTTCATCCTTCCCCAGCTGGTGTAGACAATAAAATCATGAGTTGCTTCAGAAAAAGTTTTTATAGTATTGTATGTGAAACAAATAAAACTATCAGTCTAACCAGCTTTCCCTATGTTGGAATACTGGGCATAATGTTCGACTTCTGTTTGAGTTCCCTGTATTGAGCAAATAGAGATTGAGAAACACATTTGTTACATTGGAAGCTGGTATACTTCATGTGACTTGGAGCCTTCTAGAGCAGGAGTCTTTGAGGAAAACTAAGGCTTGATCTTGGAAAATGATTGTATGGAGGGCATTGGGAAATCTTCTTCCAAGGGCATTTTTCATGGGACATTAGTGTGGTATTAATTGATGGAAGTCATGGAGCTATTTGAGAAACTCAAATGCAGTACATTGGCTGTGTTGTCCACAAGATCTGAAGGAACTGTGTGTGAAATAGTGGAGATAATGATTAGCCTAAGTCATAAGTCCTTAAAAGCAGCATTACTGTATCAGCAAATTTCTAGTCCATAGAAAAGGACCCAGAGGAGATGCTGTAAATTAGATTGTAGAACTTTACCTTTGTTTTAGAAACCTAATGTAGTACAGTATATTGTTGCTTCACCTGTTATGGTTAAGCCAGAATGGCTTGTGAATGGAAAAATCTTGCCTTCTAACTGGAAAGGAAAATAAAATACAGGGTGATGCTGCTGTTCGCTGACTTGGATTAGACAAGTTTTTAATAAATTCTTGCCCTAAGTGCAGAAAACGAGGGGGGCTTGTGTGGGTGGAGAATGAAATGGTACTCTTTACAAGGATTAGTATTTCCATGAGAGAAATCTTGCAAGTGAGTTAAAATAGAGGATTATGGAAAATCTATCAGTCTTGGCAAAAACTAGCAAAATAAAAACTGGTCATATGCTGATGAGCTGTAAATGTGGCAGGAAGTGAAGTGCCTTGGGGTGCTCTGATTCCTGCTGCTGTGGTGAAGGAGAGAGCGCGGAGGGGGAGGGGAGAGCGGAGCAGAACACTTGATATGTGGTGGGTTTAGTGTCAGCAGGTAGGGCATCCCTGGTCAAACTGACAGGCCACTGAGTTGGAGACCTCTGCTGGAGTGGTGGTCTGTTGGCAGGTTCTGAATGTTTGGCTGATACATGGCCTATGGCATGATCTAGTGCTGAACACACTAAGTCCCAAACTAAATGACCTCCTAGCAGGTGGACGTAATGTGTGGTGGTGTCTGCATTCACGAAAAACGCACAGTTCAAGGGTAAAGGGAGAAATGTTTTCCATGTCAGGTGAATGGCTTTGATTTCTAGCGGGTGTATGTATAGCTAAGCTTTCTGACATGACTACAGGTCCTGCGTGTGAAATATATTGGTGGGCTTCCATCCCTGAGTGGAGACATCTATAAACGAAGACTCTGGTAATAGAAGTGCACAGGAGGGTACTCCACTAAACATTTGAATAGGGTCTTTCCAGCAGGTTAATGAGTAGAGGATTTCCTGGGAGACACTGACTCATATTTTTCTTAGTACCTATTAGGTAGATACACTGATTTCAGCTCCAGTGGTATGGAGCATTCGTGAAGTTTGACTGTCACGTAGGCTTATGAGATTGTCCCAAAAACCTGAGTTGAGGGGAGCTGGTTTTTTAAACTCGTGGACCAGCTCCCACCTGGCACCCTGCACTGCTGTCTCTGATATAGAGGCAGCAACGTGGAGTGGCAGGGAGCTCCTTGGGAGTGGAGCTGGAGCACACTGGCTGCCAGCCCCGGCCCGAGGACTACAGAGTAGTCGAGTAATGGATAAGAATTTTAGCCAGTTAGCTTTATGGCTCAAGCTCTATAGAGGCACATGCACTAGGCTCCAGAGGTCCCAGGTCTGGTTCTTCCTGCCGACAGTTACACTAGTTCTTTGATGAGAATTCACGAGGTTACGTACGTATTCAGTTAACCAATATTTAACATCCCTGTGACTGATTTGAAGTGATCTGAGTCCAGGCTTTCAAGAAGTAAAGAAGTAGTTGCTAAACTGGAACACAGACTGCAAGAAGGGAAATCCTGGAGAGAGTCTGTCGGATTCTCAACATTATTTTCCAAACACCTGCCTGATGGCAGTTGTGAATTATAGAGCAAAGGAGGAGAAGTCTGAGCATAGTCATTGATTGGAATGACCAAATTTGAAGAGGGCTTCAAAATCTTCAGCAGCTGGGGTTGGCGTGTTTGCTTTGCTCTGTTTTTGTCAGACACACACTTTCCTGCACTGTAATGCAGGAAAAGTTTGTTCTAAGAGCCGCTGTTCCAGGTGTTTGGTTTTGTATGGTGCTGTAGCAAGGCTATCACTTGGCTCTTGTAGAAAGGAATATGAGATGAAGATGGCCCTGTGTGGATAACCAGAAAATACTAAGTATGATTGTTAGGAGACGTGTGGAGACATCCTAAGTTTGGTAGGAGGGTGTGAATGAATTTGCCTGATGTCTGCTAGCCAAATTTAGATAGAGAAGATGCAGGTAGAGTTTACAAGATTGTGCTGAGATGCCAGCCTCCAACTGCTTGGGATAAGGGTGGATATTTTATACCAGGGTGCAGTCTTTCAACCTACAGTGCTCTTCTGTTCTCTACCTCTGGCTGAAAATAAATTTGATGCTCTGCACACATCTCTTCAGCTGCTGAAAGGGAAGAGAAGTGCACTCTTTCTTTTCCTTCATGCCTCCTGACTGCTGTGAGGAACATAGGAAAGAAGTCTGCTCCCTGTCACCAATTTTTTGTGGCTACCTCTGATAAATATCTCCAACATCTGCCTGTTTAGCTATTAATGCCTATTCTGCTGCCTAGCAAAGCTATGGTTCTTGAGAGAGTTGCACACAAGATTCTTTAGTAGCTGCACAGGAAGTCTTTGATATTTTTGACAAAGAGGAAGAAACAGTATGAAATTATCAGCAGTGTAGCACTAAAGATATCTTACGTGCAGATTCAAAAAGAAAACAACCCCATTGGTTTAAACTTTGAAAGTTCTCTGCAGTTGTAACTTCCTATCTTGGAAGGTAAGAATAGGAAAGAACTGAGTGTGCTGGCAATATGACTTAGCAGCTGGAAGCAAGCACCAGCACCATGTTAGTAGTCAGATCTCTGCAGTCCACCAGCATATCAGTAGTGATCAGTAGGTTTGACAACTGCTACTTTGAATACTCAGGTATAGATAATGGCTGTCTGCAGGATTAGATAGACTAGTGGTCTGATCTTGCATCACAAATCTTCTGACACAGATTAATTGAAAAAGCAGAAGTCTGTGAAGAGGATTCTAAAGGTAGATGCAATGAAACAGTGCAGGTTTCTTGAGAGATAGTAAGGTATGTAGTAAGAGATCAGGTGCATATTACTGGGGAACTATCTTCTAGCTCACTGATAACTAAGGAGCATGCTAGAAATAGGTGTTGCCTGTGGGCAGGAGAGAAGATTAATGTATTGAAGAGTAACACTAGAACAGGTAAAAAGAATAAACTAATAAACATACCAGGTTTCATGGTTAAGCACCAAGCATTCCTAGATAATAAATCACTGCTATTGCGGGTTTTCTTTACAGTTTTGATAGTTCTCTGGAAATCTAATTATTTGGCAACTAAAGAGAAACTAACATGATGCTTTGAAACTTGATTTAAGATTGGACCTGGGAAACTAGGTACATGCAAAGCTGATCATAGTATGGGATAAGGTCTAGAACAGAGTTTCTTAAACCCTGTTCCGGGGAACACTGGTGTTCCGTGAACAACTTGCAGATGTGCCGTGACCTCTTCTTTGTTTTTGTTGCAACTTTTTTTTTTTTTTGGGGGGTCTGATAATTTTTTTAAAGAGAATTTTCATAGGTCTTCCTCTTAAAAAACATATTATTGTTTGGTGTTCCGTGGTCTCAAAAAGTTTAAGAAACACTGGTCTAGGAATTACTCATCAGGGATTAGCAGTTTACTAGCCAAATACAGTTTGGTTAAGTCTCAGAGGGGTAGCCATGTTAGTCTAAACTTGTCCGTTTATAAATGTGGTGCCAGTTGCTCACTCTTATATCTGGACTCAATAGACTTGTTGCTTTACACATCACATCATGCATCTAAAGTGGCAGTGTTCTACTCTGACAAGGATTCTGGGCTAAGGATGTTAACTAACGAGTAATTTATTATTCGAGTCGTCGATGGGCACGTCTGCATTTCTTCATTGACTGCGGGGCTCTTGTACATTTCAAAGGAGGAATGTGGAACTCCGCATGCAGCCCAGGCCAGCAGGAAGTCCTGCTGGCTCCGGGCTCCATGAGGGCGCTTAACCTTTGAAATGCGCAAGTGTCCCCAGCCTGGGGACTTCCTGCTGGCCCCGGGCTGCACGCAATGTGCCAGCTTTGAAATGTACAAGAGTCCCCAGTGGGAGCTCTTGTGCATTTCAAAGCAGAAGTGCCCTCCTGGAGTCTGGGGTCAGCAGGGGATTGATCCCAGGCTCCATGCTGTGCTGCCACTTTGAAATGCCACATGGAGCTCAGAGTCAGCTGGGGAGTCCCCAGCTGACCCTGGGCTCTGTGCGGCATTCCCTGGAACCCAGGGTCAGCTGGGGACTGATCCCGGGCTCCGTGCTGCATTTCTGCAGAAACTGGGGTCAGCTGGGGACTCCCTAGCTGACCCTGGATTCCCTGCGGCATTTCTGCGGAACCCGGAGTCAGGTGGAGTCCCCAGCTGATCCCGGGCTCCATGCAGCACTACCACTTCAAAGTACCCTCTTCCCCCTCCTCCCCCCTTGCTGCCTCTATTATATAGAGGCAGCAAAGGGGTGGGGGGGATTGACTAGTTGACTAGTCCTTAACATCCTTATTCTGGGCTTGTATCTATGCAACTAAGTATTCAGAGTTGCAATAGCAGCATAGGACCCAACTGCAGAAATTCTAGAGCTGTGCAAGCCAGTCCAGTGTGGTCAAGTTGTATGTTTGACCTAGGTCTAGCATAAGCCACCCTAAGTTGGTTCCAGTTTAGAGAAATTTGGGAAGACTCTCATGTATAATCATGGATCTCCATACTGGTGAGGTGGTCAGTTGCATGAGCTCATAGGCTTCTTTTATCTCTAATTTGTGGTTGCCTCATGCATTGAACTCATTGTAACTAATGCTATGCTCAGGGTTAGCACGCGACAAATAGAAAACATAGCTGAATTTCAAAAGAATCAGAAGATGTGCATATGGCAAATACTAAGGTTTCACAGGTGTTTTTCTAGCATGGTTACTTCTGCAGTTAAATGCCTAATTGAGCCATTTTAAAAGATGACTCTGTTGCTTAGCTTATTGAAGATGACCTACTTTTGCTATTGTTGAATCATTGTTAGTTTCCAGTGATGTGTAGGCTAGTGGTTCCCACATTGTTCCTGCAGTGATGCCCGTTGTCACCGCTAGTCTCATGACCCTCCTGGCATTTTAGTATTCAGGTTGGCTTTGCATAAAAGAATGCTTTGTCTTAAGAATTAACTTGGAAAACTTTGAGTGGGTAGCCAGGCCACCAGCGTACAGTCACATAGGGCATCCAATGGGGGCCCTCAACCATCAGACCAAACAAGGGTCGGAAAGGTTGAGGTCACATCCAGCCCACTTTTAGTTGGCCTGCTGCCCCATGTGCTGGAGGAAAGGGATTGCATCAGTCTTCCCCTCTTTCCCAATCTCCCTACATTGCTTTTGCATCCTCTACATGGAACTTGTGACCTGCTGCTGGCCATAGGAAGGTATGCTGCTGCCACTGTGAGTGTTATATTGCTCTGGCAGCAGGTGGCGCTTCCTAGGTGTCCTGCCTGGTTGCAGCTGAGTCTGAGTGCTTTGAGCTGCAATATGCAGCATTTTGGAGCAAGCCTCCTAGCTGCGGTCTGCAGGTGTAGGCTAGCAGGAGTTCAGGCTCTGAAACCCAGACTCCGATTCTATGGAAGAGGCTGGGCTTCAAAGCCTGAACCTTCACTGGAACCACAGCTTCAAACTGCTGCATGTAGGGCAGTCTCCACTAACCCAAGTCTCTGAATTCAGGCTGGAAGACTCACTCCAAAATGCTTTGTAGCCATATCCTAATGCTCCAATGGTAAATGGCACTACCCTTGTAGCTGTTAGTTTAGAAGCTTTCTTGCATCTTTTTATTCCCTTATCTCAGTGTTTCCCAACTGGGGCTCTGCGGAACCTTGGGGCTCCGTGAAGCAAAAGTACGGGTTCCGTGAAGAGCCAGCACTCTTTTCTACCCCCACCCCCCGAAAGAGAGAGAGCTGGCTAGCTTGTTTCCCATTCCTCCCTGGCAATGCAGAGGCAGGGGCAGAGGGAATAGTTGCTCCCAGCTGGCACACGAGGGGGGTGCCAGACAGGGATGACTCCACGTGACCCACAGCAGGGAGGGAAGTACTTCCTCATCCCAAAGGAGCTGGCGTGCGCTGCCTGAACAGCTGGGGCTGTGGCACCCGGCAACTTAGTTCTGCCACCTTTCTGCGCGGTGTGGGGGGGGCGGGGAGGTCAGGAGACCCGGGTCTGTGCAGCTCTGACTGCAGGCAGTGCGCGCTGCCCTGGGACTCCTCCCTCCCCCCTCCCCCCCCCGCAGAACGGCATCGCGGAAGTAAGTTGCTGGAGTGCAAGAGCCCCTGCTGCTCAGGCAGCGCTCACGCCAGCTGTTTGGGCAGGGGAAGTGCAGTCGCACACTTCCCGGAACCCAGAGGTGCTGCAGGATTGCCAGGTACTGGCCCCAACTGCCCCTGTCCCCTGCCCAGACTCCCCACGAGTACCCTGCCCCCAGCACCACCCTGTCCCTGGCCCCAGCACCCTGCCACCCACCACAGTGCCCAGCAGGACTATGTCTCTGACCCCAGCACCCTGCCACCTGTGCCAGCATCTTGCCACCCAGCAGCAACCTGTCCCCGGCCCCAGCCCCCATTAGCACCCTGGCCCCTGCCCGCACCACACAGTTGGGACCACATTAGTGAGGCTTGGGGGGGTTTTTTGCATCTCACTTGTGTGGCCCCAACTGACTTTTCTGTGGGTCAGTGACCCTTGACTCAAAACAGGTTCCTCGCCCCTCTCATGAATAAAGACAATGCTAAAACCTTTGAGTTTGACATAATATTTTATCTAAAATGAAGCCTGGCCAACATGCCCACAATTGAAGCCAAATCCCCATCTCACTGCAGCATCATAACGCTCCTGCATCCCCTGACCCCAAATCTGAGATTATTATACACTGGAACCCCCTGTCCTGAGCCTCGTACATCCCCACATCTTCAGTCTTGCACACTCCTGCACCATCCACACATGACAAATCTGTGTCCTGAGCCCATCATACTTACAACCTCCTTGCCCTGAGCCCCTCACATATCCAACCCAAGCTCCTGCACCCTCACATCCACAAGCCTGTGACTTGCTCGGCACCCCAACATTCCACCTGAGCCCAACACTCCCCAGCCTGGAGCCCCCTCCCCGAGCCAGCATCCCCTTCTCCTGCATCCAAATTCCCTCCCAGAACTTGCACTTCTCACCCCTTCCCATGCCCAAATCCTTTATTCCCACCCCAGAGCCCGCACCTCCTTTCTCAACCCAGTGAGAGTGTATCAGGGCTGGGGAGAGCAAATGATGGAGAGAAGGGGAACAGAGAGGATGGGGCCTCAAAGTGGTGAGGTCTTGGGGAAGGAATGTGATTTTAATGCATTGGTGAGTTCCCCTCTCTCTCTTCTTCTTCTTCTTGACAAAGCTAGGGGTTCCTTGAAAAGCTGAAAAGGGTTCCATGGCCAGATAAAATTGGGAAACACTGCCTTATCTGAAGACCTTCCTGGTCCTCTTTCAGGACCATACTGTGGGTAATGACTGACAGTTTGGGACCCACTGCTGTAAACACTTATATACAGTAATTCAGTGTGTTTCCTGACACTTGACTAGTTGAATGTTTGTACTTGCGGATTTAAGTTTATGCTGCAAGTACAGCTATGCCAGAGCATTTACATGTGTAGAATAGAAAATACCTAAACTCTGAGTGTGTCCTTGGTACAATCAGTTAAGTGGTATAAACTTAGAGTTGTACTAGAATTCACATCGGCAGTGAAAATAACTGCATTGCTGGCATTTGAGTGACATTGAGATAAATGAGCAAAGTGTCCCTTTCTTTTGGTGCTGTTGCATGCCAATCTGCAGATTCAGAAGTGCATCACTTTGTCCTAAAGGTCAGCTTCACAACTAGTGCTAAACTACCTTTTCTTTTTAAATAAACTGATTCAAATTTTGCTGGGATTAAAAATTACTGTCTGCAGTTGGGATGGTAGCATATAGCCATTTAAATGAATAAGTGATAAGCCTTGACAGTTAATCCAAACGACACACTACACCCCCTCTTTGCTGCCTGTGTGTCAGAGGCAGCAAGGGAGGAGGGGAGGCAGGAGCTGGTGCCCGTGGGGAACTGGCTTTTAAGCCAGCTTCTGGTGTGTGCTGATTCCTGCGGAACCACCCCCCGTATCAGAGATAACAGTGTGCCGAGGGGCAGGCAAGATGCCAGCACAGCCTCTTCCGCAAGGTGTTCATGCCCCTGTCAGACAGAGGCTGCTGCCACCCCACAGCTGGTCTGCACAGGGAACCAATTTTTAAACTGGCTGCTCTTATGGACTGGTTCCACGTGCCACCCGTTGCTGCTGCCTCTGATACAGAGGCAGCAAGGTAGGGTGGCAGAGGCTCCCTGGGTGTGGGGCCAGACGTGCACTGGCTGCCAGCCCCAGGAAGTATTTTAGTAACCGTGTAGCTGCTACAAATTGTTGTGGCTATGTGATTACTAAAATACACAACATCTGACATCCCTAGTCCACAGTCATTCAAAACGTTACCTTTTGACTACATTGTAAGATACTTTATTGTGGCTTTAGCTGGTAATCTGCACTTCAGTACATTAAGCTATTGGAAGATCAAACAATTAGTTAAACTTTTTCAAGCTTGTTAAAAGCATTTATGCTTGTTGATAACTAAACCCACTGGAAGCTTTGATTTTTGTTTGTTTGTTTTTTTGTTGTAAATTGTGGTGCAGAAAATTGGAGTGTAAAAGTATTCTTCAAATTTAGATAATCTCAAAACTGCCTAATGGCATTATCTCAACGTTTCCCAAACATTAACTTGTTTCCAATGCTTGTTCTCCACCTCAAGAGTTTTTCAAAAGGTATAAGCTTGAAATTGGGGGCATATAATACAACTGCAAATGCAAATAAACATATCTTTGCTGCTGCTTTGTTAAAATGAAATTTTCAGATTATAAAGACACGTTAACAATTATTTTAAATATATTTGGTTTTTCCAGCATGTTTGCAGATCAGTTTTTACTAATAGTGCATGTGACTGAAATTTAAAATAGTATTTTTGCATTTTTTTTTTGTGTGACTTTCATACTAACCTGATTGATGAACGAACATACACTGAAGGAATTGGTAAATTGTCCACTGCCGATGGTAAAGCCTTCGCAGATCCTGAGGTGCTTCGAAGACTGACCTCCTCTGTTAGCTGTGCGTTGGATGAAGCTGCCGCTGCATTGACACGGATGAGAGCAGAGAACAATCACAATGCAGGACAAGTGGACAAGTATGTAATGACTTCCTTTCATTCATTTTAAACTATAGTCTCTAAATTGTAAATTTTCAAATGAATTTTTTGCATTTTGGATTTAATTATTTTTTCAGTTTCCAATTCTGTTGCATAAATCCCTTGCTAGTGGCAACAACCGTGTTCTCAAATCCCAGGGCATTGCACACCTTACCTCAAGTTGTTAGCTGGGGACAGTAGTAATAATGCACTGGAGCATCCTTCCTTGTCTTACATTTTAAGAGAGTTGCTTTTCTTCCCATTTGGTATGTGATGTCAGTCTCTCCTGAACAAAGGCTTAAAAAAAAAAAAAAAAAAAAAAGCAGCTTATAATGGAAAGTCAGCCTTGCCATTTCCACAGAGGGTATGTCTACACTGCAGTTAGACACCTGCAGCTGACTCAGACTTGCAGGGCTTGGGCTTACTGGGTCAGCCTGAGTTCTGGAACCAGTGTTCCCTGTAATCTGTGCATTTGTGTGGCCACTTAGGAGAAATTCAGATGCTGCCCTGATGATTAGCAGAGTGCCCACAGCTAGGCCTTTTGTTTCTACTGATGGTGCACGTTCACACATGCTTTGGTGCACATAAACATTATTCTGCGAAAGGGGGGAAATATTAGAGGGAACATTCTCTGGGGCTCTTCCATCTTGCAGGGTCCTAGAATCTGAGCTCAGATGCCTATGACCGTAGTGAGCTCTAGTCATCTGTCACATGCCTCCTACTATCTAATTGCAAGGTAGACAGACCCAGAAATGCTAGTGGTTTGCTGTAACTACTGCCTCAGCAGCTTCAGGGGTTGCAGTTTATTGAAACTAAAAGATAGCTCATTGTCGGGGACAGCCATCTGCCAGAGGCTATTGCTATAAGGTTTTCAAGGAAAAATAAATTTCCTAGTACTTGTCCACAACACATCTGTTAGCTTGATTCGCCAGTAGAGCATGGCTGCCTCAGTGCCCCAGAATCAAGTGATTGTCTTGCGTCCTGAGGAAGCATGCTTTCACAGCACTCCTTCAGTGGGAAAGGGAAGTATTACTGTAAGGGGCTTGAAGCATCAATATTTCCTACTTCAAGCTTTTGCAAGTTAAGAGGCAAGATGTCTGTCAGCTTCCACTCAGCTACTTGACATGGAAGTGGTCCTGTGGAGGCGGGGGCTGGAGAAAACATGTTGAAATACTATGTTGTGCATATCTCAGATCTCCAAAGTGCATAAGATTTGAGGTGCTGTTCCTGGGGAACGGTTTTTCAAGGAATTTAGAAATGGACATAACATTAGTTAAATCACAAACTGTATTCCTTTAGCACAGGGGCAGGCAAGATCCTTGAGTATTCTAGAATACATTTTTATCAGGCCATAGTGTCTTGAAGACATCTAACTTTTCTAAGTAATTTCTGATGTGTTCTTTTCTTACTTTAACTTCTGAACCTACCCGATTTTCACTGGCATTCACTGTGTCCAGTCTCTAACAACCTTCTTGATGAAAACAGAAACAAAGTTGTTAAGCACCTCTGCCATTTCCCCATTTTCTGTTATTGTTTTTCCCTCTTTGTTGCTTCCCCACAGAAAAATCCCTTTGTGTCAGGGAGGCCAAGGGAAGCTGCAAGAGCAGTCCTGCACCACTCTCTAACAGTGCGGGTACAGTGTTTTAGGCACTCAGCGCACCTGGCAGAGAGGTAAATCATCGCAGGGCTGGGGACATCCAGCCGGTGGTTCCTATCCTGAGCTGGGGTCAGCTGCTAGTTCTGACTGGGCTGGAGGCAGCAGAGGACAGACTTCCTTTTCTCTTGCCAGGAATGGCTGGGGCTGTGTCCTGCCCCCATCACTCATCTGTGGGGGGCAGGCTAACTGTATGGAGAGCAGCTCCCACAGCCACCCAACCCCTGTGTATTCAGACCTTGTGGGAGCAAGTTGGCTTTGCTAGTCTTTAGCCAGGTTTAGAGGGATATAACCCCAGGGAGTTTGAGGCAGGCCCAGGCCTTGTGCTGTCAGGGTCAGGTGCAGCCTCACCACTGAGTCAATGTCCTGAGGGTGTGGGGTGCTGCAGGATGAGCTTCCACCCCTCGTGTAGGCCTGTGCTCCCCCTGCCATGCTGGAGCCTCTGTATTTATGCATTAACAAATAAAGCTTGCAGAATTTTTAATGCAGCATTTTTAATTTTTGGCACAGAATGCCCTCAGCAGTAACCCACTCCTGACACACGTCAGAAGTGGGTTGTTCATTGGAAACAAGGGCTTAGCTTGAATTTATTGGCCCTTTGAGTTCAAGACTAGCGGGGAGGATTCTTTATTTGTTTGCAAGAGGTGCTTGTGGATTGCAAGATAACCCATGTCCTTGGTTTTTTGTCACCTCTGTTCTCCAGATTGTCTTCTAAGAGACTTATTTTCTTTTTAAAGACAAAGTAAACTGCCTTTGTAAAGGTAATATCTTATTCAGACCCAACCCTGTTCTCACACATTCTCTTGAGTGTAGTAGTTTAAGGTATCTGAGGTCTCTCAATCAACATATCTGTTTTTTGGAAGATGTATTAAGTACACTAGACTCCACTGCAGTCCACCATAGCTGTTGTTTAAGGTAATGGCTAAGTATTTCTTGACCCTTAAGGTCTTTTTATGGTGACAAGAGGTGGGGATCCTGTCTCCATAATAGAGGACAGTAATATATCATAAGGATCTTTGCCCTTTTGTATCGTCTTGTATTGACACATCAGTCAGTTTGCAATATATTTTATACTTCTACGCTGGTACTTTCTCATTTTGGAATGAGAGGTACAGTGACTTCACTAGACTGCCTACATTTTCCTTAAATTGTGAATGTGATCCCACCTCCTTTCCTTGCATTATTAATCTAGGTATCCTAGTATGAGGGAATGTTAAAAAAAAATTAAATCTATCCGATAGGCATATTGTAATAATGTTCTATTCCAGATAGTCTGCAGACATCAGTGGTTTGAGTTTCTTTGGTATTTTTAAGGATAATTTCTGTCATATCAATGTTTTATTTCAAATGGCTTACTTATTTAATTCCCCCTCTCCCTTCCAATAAAATAGTTCAGGCAGTAGTGGAAAAGTCAGATGGCTAAAGCAGAGGATTGTCAGATTGGAGGTCTGGTTTATTCCTAGTTCTGCAACAGAAGTCAGTGTCATCTTAGGAAGGTCAGTTAAGCATTGTCTGTCCTGGGGATTTGCCCCATTCTTGCAGTCAGTGGCTAGCTGCTGTCCAAGCTGCCCCAGTGTAAACCTCAGGTGTAAACAGGAAAGCTCCAACTTGCCCTAGTGGAGCTACTCTGCTTTACACTGGGAGGAGCTGTGCTAGTGCATGTTATAGTCTTCCTTGTCTGTACTTGGGATTTGCTGCAATGAAGCTGTCAGTTGCTAGCCACTTATTTCAAAATCAGAGCAAATTCCTGTTGTAGATGGATCCTTTCTCTCTCAATTAGGCCGTCTGTGAAAAGGCCTAACACTCCAACATAATGTTCAGGTGGTGTTTTGAAAAGCACTTTGCCTTTCTGTATCATCTTCCGGAAGAGTCTTGCAAAGTGCAAAACAGAAAGCTAGCATGTCATTTAAGCAGAAGTTTTTCACTGTATAACTTGACTTTATAGTTTATCAGAAAGTTCACTGCTTGCTGCTTGTAGAATTATTCCTGTGTTCATTGCATGATACTCTTCCAGTCGCAGTTTGGCAGAAGCGTGCTCAGATGGGGATGTGAATGCTGTCCGGAAGCTGCTGGATGAAGGAAGAAGTGTAAATGAACATACTGAAGAAGGGGAGAGTCTCCTTTGCTTGGCTTGTTCAGCTGGGTACTATGAATTGGCACAAGTAAGTACACAGTCACTTATGGCCGAGACTTTAAATGCAGAGTACTGTATGCCTGAAATTCTTTGGAAATCAAACATATTAATCCTTTTGATTTGAAATGGATTTTGTACTCTAAAAGGACTATGGACTAAAACCTAATGCAATTCACTTTTATTGCATGTTCAACAGTCTGTCAGACAGTTTCCCACTAAATATGCTTTACAAACCCTCAATCTAAAGAGGAGGGGGTAACAAATAAGACATGCCACAACAGAGATGGACTAGTTTGGAAATTGCACCTTGTATATGTGTTCAGTCAATCTGCCTCTAGTTCCCAGGCACGTCACTCCAGAAATATTCAAGCTGTGGTGCCAAATAGTCGTTCTGAGATTCAGCCCCTAAAGGTGACTACAAAGCCAAAAAAACAACAAACAAAAAACCACCCAAAAAGACTGGGACTTCTTTCTGACTAATACATCAACATTGTTAACTAAATTCTAACTCCACTGTGTCTTCTGCATTACTTTCAAATACTTCTTCAGTTACACCTGTGTATCTCCACTAAAGGCTATAGGAGTGGTGATGGTGATTCACAAACCAGAAAGCAACTAGCTGACTTGGTGATCCCAAAAGAAGCTGATTGGGAGAAATCTCTGCAAGTAAATTGAACAAATTTGTGCTGGAATCATTAGTGCACAAATGTAAACAATTGAGAAATTTTACATTTGTGCATTAATGATTCCAGCACAAATTTGTTCAATTTACTTGCAGAGGTTTCTCCCAATCTGAAGTATTTGACAATCTTGATTGTATGTTGCAGTCTTTGCTTATATTTTGACTTTAAATATTGTAATATGCAAAACATGTGGAAGAAAGCAGCATAGTGCTCTACTTGGGTCGATTCAAGTAGCAGTCATGACTGGCTCTGGACAGATCCATGACTGGCTCTTTACCCGAGGTAGGATTTCTGTGGTATAAAGCATTTAAAAATAGCAGGGAGGGGGAAAAAAGAGAATAGTTCTTAGGTATGGTCTGTGCTACACAGTTAGATGGACATAAGGCACCTTATGTTGATGGTAATTAAGTTAGTGTCTACACTAAAGCCTTCTTCCCACCGATATAAGTGTTTTAACACACTGACATAAGCCTTATGCCTCTCCTGTGAAAGTGGAGTTATGTCACTGCAGTTATGGCTATGCAGTGTCTTACATAGGCTGTTTTGTCAATGTCACAGCAGGAGCCATGAAATTGAAAAGAATGATACTATTCCCCTAGAGAGATGGGCAGCTGGACTCCGCTTCTGGGTAGGAGCTGTGGTAAGAAGCCTTGGCGACCTTTGGACCCTGACCCTAGCTGGAAGTGGGGATGAGATGTCAGAGTGTCTTTGAACCCCAGTCTCAGCCAAGAGCCTGGAAGTTTTGTGTATTTCAGGGCTTGGTAAGCTGTGAAATTGACAAGGCTCGCCGGCTCCCTTCTGGTAGCAGGTGCGGGGGCTAAAAAGCCCACCAGGAGCGTGGAGGGCAGCCAGGCCTGTGGCAAAGAGTAGTCAGTGGAGCTGAGGAGCAGTGCTTTCAGCTTCCAAACTGCTCCTCTTAGGTTGGTGGAAGCGCTCCTGGTGAGGACCTGCACCACCAACCCAAGGAGAGTAATTTCTGTGTGACTGTAAGTCAGTCTAATATAGGGCAGCTAAGGTTAGTAGTTAGACATATCCTGGGTCCTTCAGAATTAAAAGAAGTAAAACATAACATAAAGGAGTTTTAACTTCTGTTTAGGTGCTACTCGCGATGCATGCGAATGTTGAAGATCGAGGGAATAAAGGAGACATAACTCCGTTGATGGCAGCTGCAAGCGGAGGCTATGTAGACATTGTAAAACTGCTACTTGTTCATTGTGCCGATGTCAATGCCCAGTCTTCAACAGGTAGGTATGGAACAGCAAAATGGATGAATTGCATAAGATTAGCACTTATCAGTCCCAGCCTGTTTGCATGTTTTGAACTCTGCTTTTTTTAAGTATCCAGTGCTTTAATTTTGTAGAAAATACAGTACAAATTACTTCAGTTCTAAGGGTAAAACAATCGTAACTGTTACACAGCACCAAACAGGAGCCGTCATTGTTCATCTGAAACTGAACACCAGAGTGAAACCAGATGGCTCTTTCTTAGTCCTTAATAATTCTACTGAAAAGGCATTTTATACACTGAAGACCCCTGTGTGAAATAGGGTCACCAGTAAAACAAATGGGAACAAATTAAGTCTGACATTTTGAGATAATTCAGTAACTAGTACTTACCAGAGCTGCAGTAATTGACATTCTTTGAGAAGTGGTACTCCACTGCCCACCCTCCTCTACTCTACTTTGGTGTTTGGAGGGGTCTGTGTTGTAGAAAAGGAAATAGAGATTGGCTGCACACACACACTATTGGGGCACCATTGGTGTGTGAGTCAAGCACAGCATGTGTGTGGCTCCTGTGGTCACTGCTGCAGAAATTTGAGTGACGACGTAAGGAAGCACCAACAGCTGGAGTAAAGCACCCACAGGGGACACATCTTGAAGAATTTCAGTTACTGCCGGGGTAAATAGCTTCCTCTTTCACTTCACTTAAAACCTCTTGCTTACAAATGAGATATAAAGATACCAAAGCATCACTGCACACACCAAAAATTGCTTACTTTTTCATTCTACCATATATATAATTAGGGGGCCATGCCCCCTGCTCACCATGCTCACCAACCCCCGTCTCTTTGGGGGTAAGCAAGCTTGGCTCTCCCTCCTGGGGCCTCCCCAGCCTCATGTCCGTCCGTCCGTCCGTCCGTCCACCACAGCCTTCACCTCTCAGCCCCCCCATCACCTTCCCCGGCCTCCCCCCCGCTGGGCTCTCAGGCCACCTCTCCCCACAGCAGTGCTCATGCTTCTCTGCAAGCCACCTCTGGCACAGAGCCTTGGGGTTTTCTCTTCTCCCCACTCCCCTACAGGAGGCCGGTGCTGGCGCACTAATCATGTGGGGGGGGAGGGGGGCAGGATTCCAGGCTGGAGCTCCAGGTATGTGGCAGCCCCAGCGTACCTGGTCCAAGCAGCTGGAGGAGGCAGTTCCCCATTGAGTCCAGGAGTGTCAGGGCCCCCAGCATAGCGAGGAGCTGCTACTGCTGCCCCTGGCCCTCCTTCGAGGGAACTGGGGGCCAGCAGGGAGCCTAAGGCACTGCCCAAAATGGGGGAGGAGAACCCTGAGTCATGGCCGCCTCTTCCCTTTCTGGGGACTCCCAGGCTGGGGGATGGGGTGACATAGTGACGTGATGACGTCACTGTTGCCCGAAAGGAAAAACTTTCATATATATATAGAGAGGGAGATTAAATTGTAATTGATTTTATAAATACTGTACTTTTATTTCACTGTATAGTCTATAGAGCAGTATGAACAAGTCATTACCTGTATGAAATGTTAATTTGTACTGACTTTACTAGAGCTTTTTATGTAGCCTGTGCTAAAACTATGTAAATTATCTAGATGAGTTGATGTGACTTCTGGAAGATTTCTGCATATCCCCAGCAGTATCTGTACCACTGGTTGAAAACTAGGGATGTGAATGGTGGGTGAAGGGCTGCTGCAACCCTGTGGAGAGGCACTGTACCCCAGCTGGAGCAGCCCCTGCCTGCCCCTGTTAAATTGGTTAAGCGGTTAAACATATAACATTTAACTAAGTAACTGATTAACTGGGATTTTACAATCCCTATTGAGAATCAGTAGTCTAGCAGAATGAAAGAGGCTGAAGACCTGGCAGGTGACTCATTTGCACCTTAAATATTCTATGCCATAATTGGGAAGAGGTGTTTATAACTGTAATTTGCTTAGAGGGAAAATGAGCTGTTCTGAAAAGCATAAATTGAATCTGTAGTCTGCTGAAATGGACTCAGGTGCTTGAGATAAACAGGGTGCCCTTCTGAAAATGAAATCCAGAAGTTTTCAAGGATACTATAAATCAGTGGTAGAAATAGTGAGTTTGGGCAAGTAAACCAGTGCTTTACCATCCCTCTTTCAAGGTGTTCTAGAAAAGTAAAATATTGGGAGGTTCAGAAAGATGGAAAAGTGATACTAAAAATAAGCCACACACTTCGTCTGGGCAGTAGGTAAGTTGGTGTGGGCAAATACCAGCTCTTGGGCCAGATCCAGTTTGCCAGGGTTAGCCCCTGGTGGGTCCCTACACTGCCCACAGGTATGTGGGATCACAGCTCCCATTGGCAGTGGATTGCTGTTCCCGGCTCACCTCTGTGCTTAGTGATATTGCTAATAGACAAAGTGTGGCCAGTTTTTGAAACCAGATAATGCGATGACCTTAGTGTCCTTGTGAAATACAGAAAGCTTTCGTAACAGATTCTATATAGGAAGAAGGTGGTGGGTGAAGGCAAAAATGGAAGAAAATATAGAGTGAAGGGTTAAATCACTTACATTCCTAGCATTTACGGTGAAAAATGCTGAGGGAGGTGTGAGCTAGTTGGAATCAGAACTTGACTGTCTTGGCTGAGAGAGATTATCAAGATATAGTTTACAGAAGGCAGAGGCCACACAAAGCAGGACTAATGGCCTTTGAATGAGATCTAAGATAAAAGAGTTAAGTGTCTCTCTAGGACTCCTAGAGAAGTTACCATAGGCCAAATAAAAGGTTTTTAGGCTGATAAAAGGAGTCCTGGAACTAGTACACTGTTTGACGATCATACTTATGTCTAATTAATCTGTTCCTGAATCTTCTACCTCACCTGAAATCATAGGTGAGAGAAATGCCAAGGTCTGCTAGGTTGATTTGTTATAAATACTTAGGAAAATTAAAATTCTCTATGTTAAACTAAACCAAAACTTTTAAAATTTGCAGCTGGGGTTAGGCCAAGGAGGAGGGAGTTATTTACTGTGTGTTCTTTTATTTTCTCTTAGGGAACACAGCACTCACTTATGCCTGCGCTGGGGGATTTGTTGACATAGTGAAAGTGCTATTGAAAGCAGGTGCTAATATAGAAGATCATAATGAAAATGGACATACCCCTTTAATGGAAGCAGCCAGTGCAGGTCATGTTGAGGTTGCAAGAGTACTTCTGGAATATGGTGCAGGAATCAACACTCATTCCAATGAGTTCAAAGAAAGTGCACTTACACTAGCTTGCTATAAAGGTATGGTATTAAAATCTTGGTTTGTGTGGAAATGTTAAGTGACTCTTCACCTTTTGTATTTTTTTTTTTTTAAGTTTCATTGTATTACGCATGTGACATGGTTAGAGTTTATGCTTGGAATCTAACTAAAATACCCAGACAGTTTTTGTAAAAGTTTAAAAAAAAAAAAAAAAACCTTCAGGAACCAAATTAGAGTGCTGGAGTTTAAAGAAAACTAAATGAAGTCAGGAAATCTGGAATTATTTGCATCTTAACTTTCTCATATCTAACACATACTCTACCCTTGTTCCATCCAATCACATTAAGACACAGCATAAGAACCAACTCCATTCCAACTCATCTGAAGAAGTAGGTCTTATCCACGAAAGCTCATGATACTATATATTTTTGTTAGCCTCCAAGGTGCCAGAGGACTACTTACTGTTTTTAAAGTTACAGACTAACACAACTCCCTATCTGAGACATAAGAACAAGTATATGTTTAGTCATGGTCATTGCTGTTGCAACAAAAACTGCATCTTTCTAAACCCTGGGGTATGTCTACACTGCAGAGCTTTTTTCCGAAAAAACTTCACTTATGTCCACACTGCAATTGCGTTCTTTCGATTTCCCCCCCCCCCCCAAAAGAACAGAGGGGTTTTTCCGACATTGGTAAACCTCTTTCTACGAGGAAGAATCCTTTTTCCGAAATAACTCTTTCGGAAAAAGGCGTGTGTGGATGGGGAAGAGGGGACTCCTTTCAAAAGAAGAGGAAAAAGAACAGGTGCACTGATGGCCACTCCATCCATAGCAATCACAGCTTAAATGTGAGAGTGTCCATTCAGTGTGGACTCTATCTTTCGAAAAAGCAGATTGCTTTTTGATGCACTTTGGCAGTGTGGACACTCTCTTTTGGAAGTTTTTTTGGAAGATCTTTTCTGGAAAAGCTTCTTACGAAAGAAGCCTGCAGTCTAGACGTAGCCTGAGTCTTGTTGCAAATGGTGTTCTATACACATGCTTTCTGTTTCTCCTTTAGAGAGAGAGTTGTCACATCCCAGTTGTGAATGTGATACTAAGGCATCTGTGGCCAATGTCTTGTAGAAGACCAGAGTAACAGTGCTCATCTGTAATGTTATAAATTTAACCTGTTGTTATAACTTCATATTCTTTTCTGGAAGGTTTTTTTACCTTCTAAGTTGATTTTTCTCCTTTCCTCACTTTTTTGCCAATCCATGCAGTACTTAAGCTATGTGGGCAACTAGAGCACAAATGCTATTTGTTCATAGTTTGAAGTTTCAAGGCAGGATTTTAATAGGGTTTTGTTTAACATGGATTGGTTTTAAAAGAATAAACTTTCATAGCCAGAAGTTAAAATCTTAACTGATAAGACCGCTCGTACAATGTTATAATGTTGAATGCCTCTCTTGTGTTCTGCCAAAATAGCAGTGTAGGTATTATAATAACAAATTATAATACCTACAAAAATCTAAATTGTATTTTGACTAAACCCTTTATTAATGTTTGTAACACATTGTTTTCTTTTGTTTGAAGGCCATTTAGATATGGTTCGTTTTCTGCTTGAAGCTGGAGCTGATCAAGAACATAAAACAGATGAGATGCACACAGCCCTAATGGAGGCCTGCATGGTAAATAATATTTAGTGAATCAGTTTTGTTTGGGGTGACAGAGGGGAGTCAAAGGGTTGGTAGGACAAAGCAAGCCTTTTTTGGTTAATGAGATTTTTTTTTTTTTAATCCCACTGATCCAGGAAAAAAAATTTTTTAGGGTTGTCTTGCTAAGAATACCATTTTAAAGTGGCTTCTCAAAAGACAGCTTGGCTGTCAGATTTAGTTCTGAGTGTGGAAAAGTAGTTCTTTTGTTATAGGGAGCCTGTGCTTTGGGTGCAACTGTGTCCTCTAGTATTGGAGTAAGAATTTAACTAAGTAGAAGGCTGAGCAACCAAAATCCTTTTCTCCTGCCTGAAGACATTGAAGGGGAAGGCATGTTTTCAGTCGGGATACCCAAGATTAACTGCAAGTTAAACTTTCCTAGACGCGAGGAACATCCTAGCCTATATGCTGTCTTAATATGAATCAAAATCTGCACTGCAGTCTAGTTCAGCAAGATGCATATGCATAATTTTAAACATGCATAAGCAGGTTTTTTGAGTTGAGGCCTAAAAGAGTGAGTGAGTGTGTGTGTGTTTGTCTTAGTGTTTGCCCCAATTTGGTCAATTTTTACTGAATGTGTTACTATAATATTGGGCACAAGCGCAACAACATGCTGAGAGGTTGATCTTGAGGGAGGTGTATTTTACTAAGAGAAGAAACATAATTTTGGGCTCACTGTTGTATCAGTCATATTTGGTTTTGTTTGAGTGATTGCTTATGTGCATTCCACAGTTGGTTTGCTTGCTCACCATGTGCACTGGTGCTGGAAGATTTTTCCCCTGGCAATACCCGTAGAGGAGCTCCTCTAGCAATTAGAGATGTGATAGTGTAAACGGTTAACTGCAGGGGAGAGGCATCAGATGGAAGCAGAGTCGATGCATGCAGAAAGCCAGCTCCTGCAGAGCCACCTCCCAGCTGTGTATAAATGTGTAACTGTTGAAAAATTCAACGGTTATACATTTACCAAAAATGCACTTTAACATTCGTACTAGTGACCCCTGAGGTGGCACTTCCATGGGCATGGTATTGGGGCCTCTATGTGCTCCCCCAGCCCTCAGTTCCTTCTTAACTGCCAGTGACGATGCATGGAACTGGTTTTGCTCTAGATAACCCGTATAACCCTTTGTTTGATACGTTTGGTGTCTTTCATTACTAAACTTGTGGGGTATGTCTACATTGCATTCCTCTTTCGAGAGAGGAATGCAAATACAGACGAATGAAATTGCAAGTGAAGTGCAGATTTGAATTTCCCGTACTTCATTTGCATAATCGTGTCCAGGCGCTATTTTGAAATGCCCTATTTCGAAAAAAGAAACGCTGTTTAGACGCAGTTATTTTGAATGAAAACCCTTCTTTCGAAATTAGCTTTAAACCTCATTTTATAAGGAGTAAGGGTAATTTCAGAAGAAGGGTTTTCTTTTGAAATAACCGTGTCTAGACAGCGTTTCTTTTTTCAAAATAAGGTATTTTGAAATAGCGCCTGGACACGATTATGCAAATGAAGCGTGGGAAATTCAAATCTGCACTTCATTTGCAATTTTGTTTGTCTGCGTTTGCATTGCTCTTCTGAGAGAGGAATGCAATGTAGACATACCCATGTAGATAGTTCCCTAGTAGTGTAGTACCTAGGGAAGTTAGCATGTTTTTTGTCCATAGTGGTGATAAGCCAGTCCAGAAAGAAATTTGCTTTTCCGTGATTAATTGCTTCCTGTTGGAGTAGTCATTACTAAACTCTGTCTGGTAATTGTGTGCTGGATTATTATTTACTAGTTGTATTATGATGATGCCCAAAATATGCTATACAGATACACAAGAAGGTGTGGTCCTTGCTCCAAAGCTCTTATCATATTAAATAAAGCATTTGGATCTAAATTACTAAATTTCATCTCCAGTCAATTAGAAATTGTGCAGTTTTCAGATTATTATGCAAAAGAATTGCCATTATTAATGTTGTTTGAGATTTATAGTTACAAAAAGAAATCCGATTTTTTTTTCAGAGTGAGATAGATGCACTGTTACAATTCTCAGAAGTTATCTTGGAAAGAGATCGTACCAGAGTCCAAAAATGGATGTTCATGAGAACATTTGTAACAGTGGTGTCTTTGCTATATTGGGATGTTTCTGACTTCATTTCTTTTTCAATTACTCTGCTCTTAGGATGGACATGTGGAAGTAGCTCGTTTACTTCTAGATAGTGGTGCTCAAGTCAACATGCCTGCGGATTCATTTGAATCTCCACTGACATTAGCTGCTTGTGGTGGACATGTGGAACTAGCCGCCCTACTAATAGAAAGGGGAGCAAATCTTGAGGAAGTTAATGATGAAGGTTATACTCCGCTGATGGAAGCTGCACGTGAAGGGCATGAGGAGATGGTAGCACTGCTACTGGCACAGGGTAAGAAAATGGTTTAATCACATGAATTACTCTACATTAAATCTTTTCTGGTGGTTATTCCAACTACATATTCTTTCATAATCTTACTCTGATTAAGTACTGATCTTGCTAGTTAGTGTGATTTGGGATTTTAGTACATGGCTGTTACTTGATAGGGAGAACATAGAATTATCCCACACTGACTTCTTGCGAAAGGCTGCAGGTGGGGGGCAGGAAAATGAGGGTCCATCTCTTTGACTTGTCTGCCCAGACCAATTAACAGATCATTTTTCCCCAGGAGCAAATATAAATGCACAGACAGAAGAAACGCAAGAAACAGCTCTTACCCTGGCGTGCTGTGGAGGATTTTCTGAAGTAGCTGATTTCCTTATTAAGGCAGGAGCTGATATAGAACTTGGTTGCTCTACACCTTTAATGGAGGCTGCTCAAGAGGGACATCTTGAATTGGTGAAATATTTATTGGCAGCAGGTAAGTTTTTTACACACACACACACACACACACACACACACACACACACACACACACACACACACACACACACACACACACACACACACACACACCCCCCCCCCCCCCCATATCACCAGCTGACTTAAAGGAGAGATTGCTTGAAAGATGCTAGCCTTAAAGAAAAACATCTGAATTAGGAAATAGCCCTGTAGGGCTTTGCCCTGTCCCATTGGAGGCGGAGAGGGAGAACTACCTGTCCCTGGGCTCGGGGTGGGAGGAGAATGCAGACAGATTCCATTTCGGATAAAGGGGAATACAACGTAAGTCAGGGAACCTCTGTTATAGTCATTTTCACTCTTTCCCAGGCCAAATTAAAATTGTCATTCATAGTGGCAATTCATAGCCATTCTTGAAAGCACAAGAGAAAACCCAAATGTACTCTGTGTATATTGTTAATTTTTGTCATTTCAATGAGATTTTTACAGGAGAGAGATTTAAATCTTCTGTTAAAAGTAACAAACCTAGGTTTCATGCAGCTGCTGCAATACCATAAAATAGAGATCAGTTCATATTGTGGCTCATGGTTACTTCAGACTAAGTTATTTTATTCTTCTTTGAGTGACTGCTCCTGCTCATTCCAATAGGTGTGCGTGCACCGCATGTACGATCGCTGCAAGGTTGTTTTCCCCTACTGGTATGCATCGGGCTGACTGAGGAGCCCCCTGTAATGGCCCCTGTATGGTGTGGTATGGAGGACTCAGCCAACCTTCCACCCCTTCAGTTCCACCTCTGCTGGAAAACTGGCAAGAAGGAACTGAGAGGATAGAGAGACGGCTGAGCCTTATATACTGTGCTGTACAGGCGCCACTCTAGGGAGTGCCACAGCCTGCCCCACAGGTACTGCTAGTGGAAAAAGTCTTCCACAATTGTGCATGCAGCACACACGCCTGTTGGAATGGACGTGAGCAACACATCTAGAAGAACATCGGTTACAAAAGGTAAACGAACGTTTTTTCTCTTATAATACATTTAATGTTAATAAGTCACAGAATAGTTGGTGCTAGAAAAGGAAGTAGTTCAGCTGTGGATAAGGGATAATGGCAATCAATATCCTTCATACTAAAGCACAACCAACAGACTTTGAACTAGCCTCACCCTTAATGGTATTCTATCTAGCTCAGTTTGGTGTGTCCACTGGAATTGTCGTCAAAGGATAAGTGAGGCGTCTTTCTTTGGCATAAGAATAATGCTCTAAAATAACTAATTGTTTGTACTCAGCTAGCAAACTGGTTAAATGCAGTTTGGAAATATGAAAACAGTCAGACTGGTAATTTATCGCAACAAAATTCATTATTGGCGCAATATAGAGATTAAGCATAAATACTAGTCCTGTTCTTCTGCTGAGAGAGAAAATCTGTCCAATCAAAATGTTATACCCTTGCAGTAATAGTACTACTGTCTCCAACTTCTTTTTAAGCACAGTTCCAATAAGGTAGAACCCCTTGGCACAGTTTGCTGTAGAGCAGGTAATCTGCATAGGCTATAGTCTAGGTTGTTGAACCAGTTTTCAAAAAAATGAGAGCCCCCTGAGTTCCTGGATTTAGGAACTGAAATCTTCAGTACTGGGGAGTGGGAGGTGGTGTTGCTAGTCAGCACTTCAGTGAAGTGAGTTGACTGGTTTTGTCTAGCAATTTAACTGCTGTCAAATGTGCCACAACCTTCCTTTGCCACAAACTCCTGGCTTTTCTCCCAGATTTCAGGTCTCTTCCCCTATTAGGCCCTGTGCTAGTAGCAGTAAGGAAGGCGTGGCTTCCATTACAACAGTATGAGGATCAGCTGCTTTTTTAGGTTTAACTGTTGGTGGATTCACTCAAATAAAATATTTGGGGGGAGAGAATGTCTGGAGTAACCCTTAGCATGTATGTTGCTTTTATAGGAGCGAATGTCCATGCAACCACCGCTACCGGAGACACGGCTTTGACCTATGCCTGTGAAAATGGACATACTGATGTTGCAGATGTATTGCTTCAAGCTGGTGCTGATTTAGTAAGACTTTTCTTGTGTATCTTGTGCATGAAAGTGTCTTATCTGCAAGCTTAGCATCTACTTATCCCTTTCTTACAGAAAAAAGTTATGCTTCGTAGAAAGCAAGTGTTGAGAGGAATCCATTTGAGGTACTAGTCAAAAGGAGAGATCAAAAGTTTGCAGGGGAATCGCACTAAATATTGATACAGCTATTAGTTTAAATACTTAGATTTTTGTAATAGTTCACTCTCTTGCCCTGGGCAGAATGCAGTAGAGGGTTCAGTATTCTGCAAGGGATAGTTTTTACCGTTCTTTTAGTTCTACCAGTGTTCTTCACCGTGTCCCAGAAATCTGTAT
This sequence comes from Pelochelys cantorii, assembly GCA_032595735.1. Taxonomy (NCBI): domain Eukaryota; kingdom Metazoa; phylum Chordata; order Testudines; family Trionychidae; genus Pelochelys; species Pelochelys cantorii. Next base: position 41,135,247 of record CM064340.1, read on the forward strand.
TTCTAGTACTGGATTAGAAATGTTTGGGTCTTCATCTCTCTGCTTTTTAAACTTTACAAACATTAATTGCTTCTGCCCATTTATATTAATTTTTTATCTTCTTGATCTTTGGACACTTTGTATCATTTTGGTATTCTTTCTACCGCACAGCTTTGAAAACTTAGACTGAATGTGCAACCAATGTCTTCCCAAAAGTCAGAATAACTTGGAGTTGTATTCCACTTCCCTGCTTCCACATCCTTGTGTGGATTTGCCTTTTAGGCTACTTCCAGGGTTTTCCCATGTTACTCCTGGGTTGAGTTTTTTGCATAGTGTAACCAGTAAACAGTAAGTTAGGTTGCTGTTTTGAGTTTGATGATTGCTGCTGCCAGTCAGCTTGGAGGCTTAAAATTGCTACTTGAGTGTACCATCAGCAGCAGGGATCTAACAATTTATTTTGCTTTTTAATAGTCGTCCTGAGGTGTTCTAGAGCATTCTTTGGGAACCTCCACCCATGAACCTTTTTCAATCTCCATCCTTCTAGGCTGGACCTATCCTTGGAGAACATCAGCACTGCTTAGTATTTAGCTTGCATTTCTTCAGTAGGCTTACAGTGTCAAATTTCACCCTCTCCCACTACAAGTAGTGCAAAGGAGTGGAATCCTGAATTACACTCAATTTCTGAAGTTTACTTACAGTAACCTTCTAAAACCTTGAACCTGGATTTAAGTTGTGGCTACAGCACAGCCACACTTAGCTGAGTAATACAGTGATTGTGGGTGCTACTTACATTGACTTGTTTGTAGAAAGACAGTATTAAAAGGTAGGTTAAAGAATATCATCACAATAACTTGTCTACCCATCCTTAGTGTCCTTACTAAGCTACTTGAACACTTAAATGCTTATTGAAGCCCACACTTGAAACAGCAGTTTTTAAATTACATTTGTTTAAAAAACGTAAACTGAAAATCCTGTCTGCTGCTGTAATAGTGAATTACAAACGCAGACCAGGGCTTTTTCTCTCAGCGGCAGACTCTTGTCTAAGAATTGGGATGATCCCTATCCGTGGTGTTCCGTACCAGCAAAGGAAATATAAGCCTTTGAATAAACTCACTCGCATTTAATAGCTTATCCTAATGCATTGACATGCATGTGAACCTAGTTTGAGGGCTATTTTAGTTACTAGAGTAATGAGACAGTATAAATATCTGAGAGAATTGTAGTCTTGCAGTATGTGTTTTCTCATAACCTCTTGGAGATAGGGATGTGCAGAATCCCCATTTTTATGGATGAGGCACTGAGGCACAGGGACACAAAGTGATTGAGTTTTTGTGGCCCCTTTCAAGGAATTGAGTGCTTTTGTTTTGGATGAATAGGTTTTATTGCATCCTGTGGCCCTACCATCAAGTGATAGATTTTGCCAATGAAAGGGGGGCAGAGTTTTTATTTACCCACCCAGTGCCCAACTTCTAGCAATGCAGGTAGCTACATAGAGGTCCAGGTAACAGAAACACACATCCACCCCAGCTGACGAGTGCTAAATTCCTTGACTTCTAGGAAAGTGAAGTATTTTCATGAGTCAGTCTCCAGTTCAGAGCTGCTAACTACCAGGAATAGGAGAATATAATGTGTTAACTAAATTATTCCAAATTGCTGAAGTTCAGAGACAAACTTCCTTAGGTAGACGGGGCTCAGTTCCAAGTCTTCATCACCAAAGGCCATCTGGTGGCTAAGATGTGACTTCAGCTGTCAATGGATGTACTGACATTGCATCAAAAGCAATCACCACAGCTGGAATCATGAGGTGTGAATCATGGTTGTTCTCTTCAGGCTTCTCCGGGGAGGTCCAGAATACCATCAACAATTTTGACTTTTGAGTGTAATCTCTTCGGTGAGAAGAGAGTCATTATACTTTCTCCCAGACTCTAGGATAGCCCTCTGCTCCCTGGGTGTTTACATCTCAACCACAAGCAAACCTACGGGCCCAGACCTCGCCCTGTGCTCATGCAAATAACTATGCATGCAACGCATTTCAAGACATATGTACTGGCTTCTTTCACTTCTGTGACCAATACCCATCCCCTCCCTCTCTCCAAGGGCTTCTTTTAATGGGATGTTCTAGGACTAATATCGGTAATTCTATCCCTGGTGGGGAATAGGAGGTGGCCTAGCTTCTGTTACCAGAAGATGGGAATAGGTGACAGGGAATGGTTCGCTCGATTACCTGTTCTGTTCATTTTCTCTGAAGCACTTAGCATCTGTATTGGCCGCTGTTAGAGGACAGGATACTGGGCTAAATGGACCTCTTGGTCTGGCCAGTCTGGCTGTTCTTAATACATGGTTTGTGGCCCTGACTTGAAAGATGCAATATTTTACTCCACTTTGACTCCCACTAGGGCTATAGGTTTCATAGGACTTGACCCTCTAGACTTACCAGTAAAAACCTATCTCCCTTCAGGTTTCCAGCTGTGAACAGCCTGATAAACCAATCACCCTCAGACCTTGTACCCCAGTTGGGATCTACCTACCCTACTAGGCCATATGGTTCTGGGTATATAAAAATGCTGTTCACTGGACCCCACATTCATTGTCTGCAGGTTTGGCTTTGTTCCGTTTAGTCACTGGATGAGGACAACATGAATACATGGGTAACAATCCTTCCCAAAACCATGGATGTTAGATCCATCAGTGGCTGTTAGCCAGGATAGGTAGGAATGTGTCCCTAGCCTCAGGCAGGGGCTGGGAATGGGGGACAGGAGGGATTACTTGATGATTACCTATTCTGTTCACTCCCTTGGGCATCTGGCATTGGCCACTGTTGGTAGACAGGATACTGGGCTTAGGTGGACCCAGTCGGACCGTTCTTATGTCCCTCTGATACGGTGGACCCAAGTGCAAATTGTCTTTTTCCTATCTGCCTCCAGCACAGCCATAATCACAGATGAAACCCTCATAGGCTGGGGAGCACGTTAGGCCAATCACTGCATAAGGCACATGGTCTCCATGAGAGGCCAGAAAGTTTGTCTCCTGGAGTTCAGGGCAGTTCCTGTAGCCGCATGCAACACATTCCTCACCTCATGCCACCCAGTGTCAGACCACATGACCATGTCTTTCATATAAACAGGATGGCATGAGGGTGAGGAAAGGCAGCAAACTTACGGAACTGGGACATGAAGAACCACATCATGCTGGGACATACCTTCTAGATGTGCAGAATACTTTGGCAGACTATATCTGCAGACATTTCTCCATAGACCACAACTGAGAAGTAGATAATTCTATCTACTGAAATCTTCACTCTGTGGTGAGCACCATCTTTGAACCTATTTGCCTCCCAAACACAAACTTCACATGCTCTGTTCCAAAACTGCGTTATCACACAGCTGCAAGGATAATGACCTTTTGTTATCCTGGATGGACTCTGAGGCCCTCCCCTCCCCTCCCACCTCAGGTTCTCCACAGAATTCGCAATGACAGGGCCAGGTTTATTCTCTTGGCATACAATTGACCCCAATATTTTTGATTTCCTGACCTTCCATCTACATTTAACCATTTCAATATCTGTTCACTCAGGGCATGTGCAGGGCCAGATATCGCAGCCAGCGCCCCTTTAGCTCATGACCTGGTATTTGTGTGGGTATCAGATCTGGAACTTCTGTGTTTGAAGGCCATCTGAACTATCCTTACATGCAGTGGAAACATTTCCATTAGAAATGCTATTTAGCTAAATGGAGGCATTTCTCTACCTGATTATGAAGGACTCAGTTATCACCAGAATCAGCAAGTGTCCCTGTCATTTTCAATTATCTCCTGTGCCTCAAACTGTTAGGGCTTTGTTAGCTTATTGAAAGTCCATCTGGCGGCAGTCCGTCTCTAGCATCCTCTCATTCTGCCACATTTACTGGCTCTACCACAATTCAGTTCTTGAGGGGCCTAATGATGACCTTCCCACCAGTGATAAAACCTTTGCCACAATGGGACCTCAGCTTTGTATTCCCTATGCATTTTCTGAACCAATGGCCATGCTTTTTCATGGTTGCTTAAGTTGCCACCACATCAGCCAGATCGGTGAATGAACTGGGTCACTTGTGGCAGATTCAGTGGGGACCATATTTCATAGAGAAAAGGTCTTCCTTGTAGGGATGTAAGCAACTAGTCAAGCTCCCCGCGGCGCTTCCGCCTTTGAAATGTAGCAAGAGCTGGCTACATTTCAAAGGCAGAGGTGCCATTATCAACTGCATCCACTATTCGATTAAAGTGCACGTGCAGACCAGTGGATGCTAATTATTACAAATGTCTGGTCTCAGGCCTGTGGCCCACATGCATAGAATCTTTTGAGGATACAAAATTGGTATCCACGTCCAATCCGCAAAATGACCTTGCAGATATTCTTGGATTTGCAAGGCTCTAGGTATAAAATTTGCATCTGCATCCAACTGTGAGCCACGAACATGGTCTGTGGATCTCTGCAGATAGCTGCAGGTTTGCAGGGCTCTATACAGGCATACCAACATGTGGAGTATAGAGGAAGATTACACGTCTGAAAGGTGCTCAGGTACAAGTAACTTCCATCTACCCTTAAGTTTCCCATGTAACTAACACATTACCACTACTTTTAAACGTAACTTTGACAATATTAGGTTGTAATTAGGAAAATATATATAATGGCTTATTATACCAGTCTATTCAGTGTTCTCTTAGTTTACAGTGAATCTGAAACTGTGCAATGTTGAAGCTTCAAAAAAGGACACTACATGATAGGGTAGAGGAAAGGTGACCCTAATAAAGGTGGAGGCTCTTTACATTATTGAAGCCACAGCCATTTTACTAAAGTTATCAACCCTCTCAGTGCCACACTTGTCCGTTTGTGATAAGCAAACAAAATGTGCAATACATACCTATTATTTGCTGAGAATTACGCCATCTGTAAGGGTATTTCTCAATGAGGAATCCATCTTTTTCAAAAGATAACTTAGAATTCCTGTGTTTTGTTGGTTGCAATCAACTCACATGTATCCACAGCAGAAGTAATAGAATGCTGTAAATGAGGACTCCTGGATTTATCTCCAGCTCTGTGAGAGGAGTGTGATCTGATGGTCAGAGTAGTGGTTACAGATGGCCTAGCTACTTAGATTCGACACAAATTATTCTGAGTAGCATTGGTTCTGCATGGCATGGAAGATAGCCCCTATTTTGTTAAAATAATCATGTTTCTCTCAGTCTTTAAATGTGTGACACAAGCCATCAAAATGTGACCCAGGAAAAATTCTGTGGATGAGATTGGGTTTTGTGCCTCATGCTGCTGAAAGTGACCTTTGGCAACCCCTGTTATCTTTATTTGTAAAATTACCTGTGTGATACTTGAGAAACCAAGTGGGTGAGCCAATTTTTTTTTGACCAATTTCTGTTGAACAGTTTTCAGGCTCTTCAGATCAGGAAAAAGTATTCAATGTCAGCAAAATACAAGATGGAACAGGCTATTTAGCATAAGTAGTAATCTGTACTAGAAGAGACCATTTGTGGTGAAGTGGCCAATTGACACCTCTGCAGTCCTAGGACAAAAAGAGGGTTTAGTGGATTACAGGTTGTTGTAATAACCCACAAATCCAGTGTCTTTGAGTCCATGATTTTTAGTGTCTAGCAAAGTTGTTAATGTAAGGTTCCAGGCTTGTGCTTTGAAGGTATGCAAGTTTCCTTTGAGGATGAGGATTGAGAAGTCAGATATGGCGTGATCACTTGGTGAAAAGGATTCATCCACAGGTAATATGGTGTTACTGTCTTGATAATTTTTCGGTGTGAGTTCATTTGAAGAACAGTGGTGATTGTCCTGTTTCACCCACATCTGTGCAGCAAGTAAATATCTATGGTTGGCCCATGTCAGCTGACTTGGTCTTGTGGAGCTGAAAAATTGCTGTTTAGACCAAGCTCTGGGACCCCTTGCGCAGGGAGAGCCCCAGAGCCTGGACCCAAGCCCAAATGTCTGCACTGCAATGTTTAGCCCCGTGAGCCTAAGATAGCTGACCCAGGCTAGCTGTGGCCTCGCCATGGGTCTTTTAATCCACAAAAATGTGTGCCCTTAATGTATTAGGTAAGGTACAGTACATGTTGTGATAAGTATATGTAGGATCCGTGGATCTTGAAAGCTGTATTGTGGAGGGATATTGATTATTGTAACAGGAGAAATGCATCTGCAGATTTTGCATCTGTTGCAGTAGGATCTGGGTGCTGCTTTGAGTTGGTATGTCTTGGTTTGAGAGGACCTAGCTGCTGCTTCTGATGAGGCTGGAGAAGTTGGGGGGCTGTTTGAAGGCCAAAAGTGGCCTGGGAAAAAAATCTGTCAATGTGGCCCCCTGGGTGTGGGTTGTAATTGTTTAATGATACATTGTATATATTCCAGTGTGGGGTGTCTAGAGGCTTTTTCCATGTTGAAGCATATACTTGAGTGGCATGTTTCACAATGCAATCTACTTCTCCAGTGGAATGTCCTTTTATGTTGGCATTTTCAGGAGTGGTAAATTGGGTATCTTGGACTTTCTCCTGGGTGCATAGTCTGTGGTATTGGTGTGCTTGGCTGTAGATCACTGGTGTGTTTGGGGTGTTTACTCAATCCGTCATGGTAAGTGTGGTGATCTGTGGGGTTTTTGTACATAGCTGTTTCTAGGGTTCCATTGTTGAAGCTGATCTTGGTGTCCAGGATGTGTGGAGGGTGGTGGTAGTTGGAGTTGTGGTGGAAAACTGTAAGGAAGTTCTGCTCATCTGTTCAGAGCAGGGGTCTCAGACTCCCATACTGGGGGCTCTCAGCAGCCCAGACTCTTCCCCAATCCAGCTCATGAAATATTTTGAAAAAGGTATTTATCAGGCCTGTGCGCTTGCTGGCTTGAGGCTGGGAACGGCACTCAGGGGACTCACCCTTGCCCACTTCCCAGTAGCACCCAGGCTCCCAGTGCCCACATAGTCCTGGCCTCAGAGGGCACTGCTCAATCTGGGATGCTGCCTCTGTCACGATGTGAACCGTGCTGGCCCAGAAGCCACCCAAGCTGATGTGCTTCAGAGCCACTGGTTACCCTGGGTGAGGGTGGGGGAATCCAGTGTGAGGACGTGGGTTTTAGCGGGGGCAGGAGGAGTGGGGAGGATTCCAGTGTGAGAATCTGGATGTTAGCGAGGGGAGGGCGTATCCCAGCTCTAGTACATGGAGGTGTCAGGGTGAGGACTCGGTTTCATGTCTTCTCTAGGATCCTGGTCTGTGTCTGGGTTCCTGGACACAGTGGGAGACACTATCAACTTGAATGTACTGTACTGCCAACCCCAAGCATTCAAAACCCATGAATCAGCCCCCTCCCCTGGCCCTGAAAGAGTGACTCCTTGAAATCACAGATGAGTTTGCCAATGTATTTGTGTGTTTGAGGTGTCACGGATATTGAAGGCAGGCAGCAGTGCCATCACTGTAAGGGGTGTTGGTCCACAGGGAGATGACATCAGTAATAGCAAGGATGGTGTTCTGAGGGAGGTTGTTAATGTTCTAGAGTTTTTTGGAGGAAGCTGGTTGTGTCCTGGAGGAATCTGACCATTTATGCAGTGAGTAACTTGAAGATGGTTTCTGAATCCTGATAATGTATCATTAAAAGTGCCATAACTGTCGCTGACGGGTTTTCCCTGGATTACCCTGTTTGTGTACCTTGAGGAGCATATAGAAGGTCTGTGGGGGACAAGGTTGTTAGAGTTTCTCTTGGAGTTGAGTGGGGAAGAATTTGATGATACCTGTAGATTCCTGGGTGAATTGTGGTGTGGGATTGTCTGAGTTTTTTATAGTAGGTGGTGTCATCGAATTGTTGGCTTCGTTAATGAAGTCATCCCAGTTGAGAATTGGGATGGCATTCCTTTTGTTCATTGATTTAATTACTATATGGTGGCAGGTTTTCAGAGACTGAATAGCTGTCCTCTCCGCAGTGTTGGTGAGAGTGGATAGGCATGTGATTAGGGATGTCAGTCAGTTTAATGATCAAGAATGTGGTTTTGTCTGTGGTGGGGAGTCAAGTGAATTTTTTTTTCTTGTGACTGTCAGTGGGAAGGTGGTGGTTCTGATTGATATTGTTGTGAAACAGTTATTTGAAGTGGAATCAGTGAAGTAATTCTAGTTCTCCACAAACTAGTATTATATTAAGTTCTGTGACTGAGTAGAAGTTAGATCCCTTGGAGAGCACAGATAATTGAGCTCCAGTTATGGGTGGTCTTAATAAATTTGAGTATTGTGTTCAGTTCTAGGCACCACATTTCAAGGAAGAGGTGGAGAAATTGGAGAAGATCCAGAGTAGAGCAGTACAAATTATTAAAGGTCTAGTAAACATGAGCTATGAGGGAAGACTGAAAGAATTGGGCTTGTTTAGTTTAGAAAAGGAGAAGACTGCGGGGGGACATGATAGCGGTTTTAGGATGTTTCAAGGAAGTGTGAGGAAAAATTGTTCTCCTTGGCATCTGAGGATAGGACAAGAAGCAATGGGCTTAAATTGCAGCAAGAGAGGTTTAGGTTGGACATTAGGAAAAACTTCCTGCCTGTCAGGAGGGTTAAACACTGGAATAAATTGCCTAGGGGGGTTGTGGAATCTCCATCTCTGGAGATATTTAACAGTTTGGATAGACCTCTGTCAGGGGTGATCTAGACAGTGCTTGGTCCTGCTGTGAAGGCAGGCAATGGACTTGATGACCTCTTGAAGTCCCTTCCAGTTCTGGTGTTCTATGATTCTAAAAAATGTATGTTGGGATATCCACGGGGTAGATCTTAGTGCTGTAATTTCTCCCAGAGGTAATGTTCTGTAGTTTGTGGAGTTGTTGCAGTTGGTTCCCCTTTGCTTTTGTGTTAGACAGCTGTCATCAGATTTTTGTCATAGTTTTTCTTGGCTTCTTACATGATCTCCAGGTAGATTTCCTGATTTTCTCCCCCCCACCCCCCCCCACCCCCACCCCCCCGCTCTCCAGGAATAGGAGTATGTGATGATTTCCAGTATGAGATGGTCTCTTAGGGAGTATGTGAGCTGCAGGAGTTGGTTCCTTAGTTTTTCGGAAGTCATTCTGCATAGCTCTTCTGCTTACTTGGAGTTGTATGTAGGGGTTAGCAATGGTGAATCTTCTGGAGATGTTTTATTTCTCGCATTTGCTCAGGATGTAGACATTGCTGTTTAAGTTTTGCTCATGTTCGAGTTTCCATTTCAAGTGGCAGAACTCAGTATCCTCCATTGTTGCTTGCAGTCTGGTAGCCATATTGTCCCGGGACACTAACGAGATAAGGTGGATGAGAGAGGAAGCCTTTGAGCTTACACTAAGTTGCTCCTTCAAATCTGAGAGAGGTACTTAGCTCTGTTGCTTTGGTCTCTGCAGTCTGGGTAGTTCCGCACCTTCAGCAGAGGCTGTACTGTTCTGCTGCTCTTCAGAAGAACAGGTGTAAAGCACCAGGGAGACCCCCCCTCCCCCCCCCAAGGAATGTGGGCACTTTTGTGCTGGAGGTCAGGAGGATAAGGAGAGACCTAACTCTACAATAGCACAACATCCATACTTCCTTCTCATCTCAAACACCCATGCTTCCTCAAAACCATACTCTGCTTGCATTTAACACCCAAAAACATTCTATGATCTCTGCCTTGTATAGGGAATAGGGTTAATTGAGCCACCCAACTCAAACCCTGGAGAGTAAGGAAATGCTAAGCTAAGGGACATCTCTTAATCATATCCTCATACTTATGCACGTTTTCACTAGCTGCACCATCATATGGCACTTTTTTGCCTCCAACTGATAAGAAAACATAGTATACGTTCATTTCCCTCACACCACAATGCAAACTTTTAATAGTAATCTTATGTATTCCTCAGATACCTCACATTGCGTGCTTAACCTCTGTATATGTCAGACTGAATTCTTGCTAATGTTTTATAAGTTGTAAATAGGACTTTGCATTATACTGTGAGGGAGATTAATATGTTGCTGTCAGTATGAGGTACTAAAAAGTAATTGGCTTTTCTCAGTGCTGATTCTATAATATCTGGAGAAGATGATGGAGGATCCAAGATGATTATTATGGATGTTCATGTTGTCTGTTTAATCAAAAAAACTACAAGAGTGCACCCAGGACATAGAAACTGAATTCTTGCAATCATATTTTTGGCTCAATTGGTCCTCATTCAGATGTTGCAGAATGTGTGCTGAAATCCCCCATCTTCCTCTCTGGGTGTGAACAAGAAAGCATCTGGTATTTTGCACCAATGGCTATTATGTGTAATTTCCATTCCCCATTAGTCTGGGTGCTTTAGGTTGAGACTGATGGTGAAGCTGCATTACTTGGTTTAAAGACTAGTTTTGTCCTCCCTAGGATAATTCAGCTGGTGATGGCTGACCAACTGAAATTGTAATCACCAGGTCTTCACGGCCAAGTATTCATTTTATTTGTAGAATAAGATCCGTGAGTTCTTCTTTTTCCTTCCGCAGGACAAGCAGGAGGACTTAAAGAAGACTATTTTGGAGGGCATAGAGACGGCCAAGCATCAGGTGAGGTTGGCCTTTGATGCTTGTAAGCTAAAACCTCAAAAATAGATGTTCAGAGCAAGCATGGCTTAAGGCATCTAGATTTCATCAGAGATGCAAAGACTTGCTACGTAGCATATTTAATAACTTCATCATTGCTCTACTTTTTTTGGTTTCTTTCTCTGCAATCCTTTGGGTTGATTTCTGATCCTTTCTTAATTACTGCCCTACTGCCTCCCTATATAGGAAAGGGTCATCTTATCAAACTACTTAACATGTAGTGGTTGCAGTACCATTTACAAATAATAGGGTCAACATATCACCACTATAGGGTCTCATAATCTTCCATTCATTTAACCAGAAATTCATGTGGGTTTCAAATGAGTTTTAATCTGTGTTTGTGTCCATCTCATAAAATTTGTCTGTAAGGGACAGGTTTTGTTTTCTAAAACTGAGTCTTGTGATCAGAGTTTAGTCTTGGCAGTTATATAAAAAGGGGAACAAAATCAGTGAAGCACTGAGTCCAATTTTCAGCAGGGAAAAAGACAAGAAAATATTCAAAATTGTGTTACTTAGAAATTGTTCAGAACAGTGCAGTAGAATATTTGCCTTCAGAGGTTTTTAGCCTTTTCATGAGAATTAGAACCCTTGTAAACCAAAGGGAGTGGTTACAAAAAAATTCAAGGGAAATCTTTCTATTCCTTATCAGATCCACAACAAAATTCAAATCTTGTAACACATTTTGTAGTTATATGTCTAATGATGGATGGTATAGCTCTTAGAAGTTTGAACACAGCCGCCCATTTGATCTTTAGAAAGAATATTGGTGTCATATTTATCCAGGAATAATTAAGTAATTAAATTTGAGAGAGTTCAAATAAGAAGCAAGAGAATGACTTCTATAGTGGTAGACTGAACTCCTATGGTCTATTTAGCTTAACAAAGCGAAGGTGAAAGAGTGACTTGATCAATTGCTATAAGTACCTACATAGAGAATACAAATTTGGTAATGACCTCTTTGGTCTAGCAGACAGACATATAACAAGAACCAATGTCTAGAAGTGAAATCAAGGTGTACATTTTTAAGTAAAGGTAGCTTATTGGGCAGTTTTTTAATGAAAGTTGGATATTCTAAAGAAGTGTTCTAATTCAAACAGTAATTCAAGGCAGTCATGGCATTTCTTAGGTGGGAGATCAGACTAGTCTATCACACTGGTCCCTTCTAGTATTGCAATCTATGTTGTAACAGCTGCAGTCTAATAGTGGATATGTTTCATGAATTTAATAATTGGCTAGTCAAGGAGCTAACACAGTTATTTTACCAAGTTATTGAAGCCACAAAATCTTAGTTTGGAATCTATATTAGCCCTGTTAAACACTTGCTATAAAACCTCTCTCATAAGAGCCTAAGACATTGAGGATGATGTATCAAGGGTAAGGGCGACATCCGCAACAATAATAAATATTGGGTTTGTTTCTCAAGTCCTTGGAGTTTACTGCTAAGACACCAGAGTTTCTCAACCTATATCTAGTTAACTCTAAGAAGGATGTGGTCCAAATCAATTTCAGCCAGAGCAGTAAATGCACAGAGTCTTCCTTTCCAAATCGTTCTCCCCCTATATTCAAACTAACTTGGGAAATTTCTAGTAGATGTGTAGCCAGGCTACGACTGTAATGATGTTAAAAACGTACACCCCATCTCTACTGTTATATTGTTACTTGTGCCACATATCTGTTAAATTTACTTAAAACCTTTTTGAGCAGAAATAGGTGTTGTAGGTCAGTAGACCTCTTCCTATAGTGTTCACATAAAATGCTCTTGCCTTTCTATGAAATAGGAGCCAGTAGCTCAGTTACCAGTAAAGTGATTGGATAATATTTCACATCCCAATCCTTAGTGGAGTAATGTGCTGAAATAATTTAAAAAACAAAAACACATCCTACCCTGTACTAAATTGATTCTTAGGACCTTGGGTTTTTCAGAGAGACTGTTTTTGCAAGTAGCTTTACTTGTAGAAGCTGTGGCCTTTGGCTGCTCATTATGATCCTTTCTACAACAAATTATAAAGAAATTACATGATTTTTGAATGTGCGTCCAAAACTTCTTCTAAAGATCTCATGTGGCTTCTATCTTAGATCATACTTCCTCCTACCTTCATGTCTTGCCCCATGGCTCCTTGTTCTATAAATATTGAAATGAATTATAGAAGAAGGATTTTCTGACAAATATAGTTGTACAACTTCTTTTGACAAAAGTAGGTTAAACATTCACTTGAGAATCTACAGAAAAATAACTCCTAATTTCTCTTTATTTTTGTTATGTTAAAGCCTGTTCCATTAATAGACCTTGGTAGTGAAAGTCAGTGTTGTGGTTTGAAATCTATAAAGCCAGCTACAGGAGTCTTACTGCAGCTTTACCAAGCATCTGTATTCACTAACTTTTAAGGTTTGGCCCACTGTATAGGTGCCTCATTGGCAATTCTGAAACACCTTTGTGAGAAGACTCTCTTAACCCTCAAAAACCAGCAGCAGAGCACTTCAGTAACACTCAGTAACAGACTTGAAAGTTGCCATACTTTGGGGAGGAAACTTCAAAAAGGGTTTTGTGTGAAACTGCAGAGCTGGAATTCATATGCAGACTTGACACTATCAGACTGGGTCTGAATATAAAATGTGAGTTGCTGGCCCACTGCAAAAAGCCATTTTCCCTCTTTTGGTATTCACACCTTCTCATCAACTGTAGGGAATGGGCCACATCCCCCTTGATTGAATTGACCTCCTTAGCACTGGTCCACCACATAGTAATGTAATACCTCCAGCTTTGCATGTGTACGCACACCTGCCAAACTGACATGTCTACGTCAGGCACCTGAAGAGGTGGGATCCAGCCCACAAAAGCTTATGCCCAGATAAATTTGTTAGTCTTGTGTCACAGGACTCCTCATTGCTTTTGCTGAAATAGACAAACACAGCTACCCCTCAAACTTCTCTTAAGGAAAGTCATCTTTGGTATTCCTTTGTCATGTATTCATCACTGGGACATCACAGCATGGAAAAACAATTGTAAACACTGTGTGTTATCAGTTTCATGAGGGAGGGCTTTCTTACATCAGTTGAGCTAGTTGTGTGAAATAAAACTAGTTGTAGGTCTGTTATTTCTACACATGTCCAAATCCTAGCTGCCTCATGCGCTGTATCTTGTCATGCTATTTTGTTCTGCTTGAATTCTTTGCACTTATTTCTCATTTTAAAAAAATAGCCGCTTTGCCTTTACAATGGGGTATTTACTTGGTTTTATCCACTTGTTTTACTCCATTGTGTGTTGCTTAAGGCTCCAATGAGACACTTCTGATTGCATCCCTCTTTCTCTTTACTCTCTAAAGCAGGAGTGGGGAACCTTTTTTGGGCTGGAAGGTGCTGATCCATAGAAAATTAGTTGGGGTCCACACAAGTGAGAAGGAACCCCCCAAACTCTCACTGATGTCGTCACTGACTGAAAAGGAGAAAGACACTCCCCACATTTCCCTCACACCCCAGAGTCTAAGGGGGCCCAGACTAGTAGTTTTTTGTGTGCTCCAGCCGCATGATGGGGTAACAGAGGGCTGGAGCGCTAGCGTGGACTTCCCAGTGTTGGGGAGGGGGGGAGCCCTGACCTTCGGGGGCCGCATCATCTGGCCTCAGGCCTTAGGTTCCCCACCGCTGCTCTAAAGTATGGATATGTCCCTTGGGAGGGAGTACATAGTTATCTGTAGCCTATACAAATTCATCTCTCTCTGAAGTTAGTATTAATTCCTAAAGTAGTTATTTTGGGATTCAATATTTGAATAAACAGAGTATTGTTATTGAAACTGTTAGTTTATACAAGCTTCCTGATTGCCCATGTCTGTTAGTCCAGACAGAATGCAGTGCTGGAGCTTTGTTGGTCCCAAGGTATTAGTGTCAAGGTGCTTGCAGCAATATCTTTTATTGGACCAACTTACGTTAATGAGACACAACCTTTTGAGCAGCACGGCACTCTTCCATTTCTGGGTGGGAGTCAAACCACAGCAATCAGACACACACGTTTGGCAGGCTCAGAAGTCAGGCTAGGCAGTGAATGGGCATAGAATGTAGACTGCCGTCTCTCCCCCTGGAGATGACGGTATTCTATTCTGGTTTGACCTATATGTTGAGAACCATGTGGGCAATGCTGCTGCTGCTATACCTTTGCTATGGCTAAATACTGGATTGCAGTCTCTACAGATGGCTGGCATCTTATTAACTTAATTGAATGCAGTTATAAAATATTGCATACAGTCCTGGTTTTTCTGATAGAAAAAATATTGTCAAAGTGGAATCAAATGGGAAGAGCAACCAAAATGAGTAAAGAGTAACTACTGAAGAAATACAATAGATAAAATTAACCATTTTTGTATAGATATGGTACGTATTTGGTACTGCTGCAAGTAAAGTTTGTAAACACCAAGGAGGATCAGGATTTGATTTCTTGAGGAAGTAAGGATTAATCAAACAGGTATATATGGAATAATTGCATGAAACTTAAGTGAAGGAAAACTTAGCATGGACATCAGGAAGTTTCCCCAGCAGAGAGATTTGTTAGACTCCCCAGCAGAGTACCAGTAGTCCTATTGCTAGCTGTCAAACTAAACAAAACACTTGAATATACTGCAGGGTGCAAGCTTGTTTTGTCTTAGATAGAAAATTCCAGTTAACTCAGCTTTTTTTTGATTCTCATTGTATGAAATTTTGAAATCTCACATTAGGAATTGAGTTTGGACAACATTGTTTTTGCTCATATTGAGGTTTTGTATATTTAATACATAGCGTGTTGTATCCCAAAGTACATTTTAAAATCTGTACACAGTACAAATCAAATTAGTTCTGTATATGGAACGGATGGTAGTTGTATAACAGTTGCAGGAGGGGGAAATTGTGACCAAACCACTGAAGCAAATCCCAAATCTTAAAAAATATACTGTTGGTCCATGCAGAACACTCATTATCTTTATTGTTAAGGTCTCCTAGAAAAGGGCCTTCCACAATAAACTCCATGGAACTCATTGCCTCTATCTGAATAAAAAAGGACTGAGTAAAATTTGTTTATAAATTGACCCTGGTAGCTGAAGGGAGTTTAGATGTCTGAGTTGAGGGTCAGATCTTCAAGGCTTCCTCTTGCTGCATAGTATTGCATGTCTTAATAGATTCTATGTATGTAGCAGCATCAGGCAAAATAAGTTAGGATCAAGACCCAGCTTACAAGAAATACGTATTCATCTTAAAGCAATGTACAATAAAACTATTGCGTCTCTTAAGAAGGTCAGAATGCTTCTCTCCTTTTTCAAGTAGTGAGAGCAGACCAGGTCAGTTTAGACTCTTCATAATAGTATGTGATTGATCTGGACCACTAAACTTCTCAACAGGTTTGGATTTGCAGTTGCTAGAGTGCTCTTCTCAAATGCATAACGGGAAGGTTAACTTTCACTAGACACAGGCAGCCTATCAATGGGTATGAACAGGGCTTTTGGTCAATTGAAGGAAATAGGGGGGGATTAGATTCAGCTGCCATAAATCCAGAATTAAGCCTCCTCAGTCTCAGGAAAGAGAATAAGAAAGGTATTCCTATTGTTTTTAATAATCTCTATTAGATAGTCCTAGAATAATGAAGTTAAAAGTGGCTGTGCTCATAAAAGCTCATACCACCAGCTACGTTTTTTGTTAGTCTCTAAGGTGCTGCTGGACTATTCATTTCAGTTTTTTAATGGAATTAGAGGTTGTTTCCCTAAACTGTTTACATAAAGGCCCTAACACATTACAAGGGCACTAGTGCACATTCTCCTGGACAGGAGACTTAATCCCCTTCCACTGTGGGGTGGATATCCTACACTTGCCAGCACTCTTTGTGGTGTTGGTCATTCCTGTGTAATTGGCTAGTTCTTTTCCCACAAGGCTTGTATCATCTTAAGGGGAGAAAGAATTGATTACTAACTTCCGTGTTCGTCTCTTGTCAGTTTTCTGAGCATAAAAGTGTCTTTCCCAAAATCTTTCTTGTCACTTATGCTTTAACATGAACAGTACAAATAAAACTTCCAGTTCTAGAGACTGTGTGCTTGGCTCTGAAGAGAATGTTTCACCATTGACATTCAGATTATTTTTCCTTGGTCTTTTCAACTCCATGTTCTCCGATTCTTCTTTGAGACAAATTACCCTCTCAGTATCGCTCATAAGGCTATTTGATCCAAATTTGTTGCATATAATTGATTTGGTGCGATTTGTGGATGATACGAATTCCAGTGTTACAATTCAGAAGATTCACATGTTGGCTGTTCTCCATATAGTGGTTTAGTTAAGAGACTTCCTCCATTCTTGCATCACCATATGTCTGTTCTCAATGTTCTTTCCTTGAAAAAAGAGCCATTTGAATAGTGTATATTAGAGAAATTTTGGTGCAAATCCTTTGTTTGGAGATGATAAAACTGAACACAGATAAATATCAGAAAACTATCCAGTGAAATCTATAAAATAGTAAGAGTGGTGATGCGATCTTAGTGATCTTTTCCAGAGTAGTTCATTAACCAAAGACATTCATTGAGACCTTTTCAGAAAATTAAATGAAAATGCACTGATTAGGATTTATATAGAATATCCATTAAAATTAACAGAGGAGTCTGTATTGCTAATCTGAAACTTTCAGCCACTAAGACTCTTGGCTGATATGTTTTGCCAGTATGTATAACACTTCTAAAATATATACTTTTATAACAGGAGCATGAATCTGAAGGTGGAAGGACACCGCTAATGAAGGCTGCACGAGCTGGTCATCTGTGCACCGTACAGTTTCTTATTAGCAAAGGTAAAATATTAATATTGACTTCAGGGGCTGAAGTGTCACTTAAATTTAAAAGAACAGTTATCTGTTATGGGTTTAATTTCCTACTAGAATAGAATTTTTCCTTATGTCATGTATTAGGTTTACAGAGGTATGTGTTTAGTGCTCATTTTTGGTGAGATGATTTTTATTTCAGTTAACTCACATTATGCAGGTTAATTGCTCACTTTTGAGAGCATAAATACCTTGCTACTGAAAATGCCCCCCACCAAATTGTGCACATTAGGAAGGGGAAAGTATCAGTACCTGGTTATTGAATATTTCCCATATGATGCTCTAAAATGCATTCGCTTCTTGTCCAGAGCACGCATCTTTTTAAAAGATAAATTAATAACCTCTTATTATGAACAGATTGTGATTCTGGGAATACAAAAATCAATTTTCTAACATTTATTTTAATCTCCTCGCTTTGCTCACTTACACTTCAGTATTACTGTACATCTTTTTGTGAAAGGATTAGGATGCAAATTCAAATGATCTAAAAATCATCCTGTTTTCAGTTTTGAAGTCTTTGTTGTTGCTATCCTCATTCTGATTTTTTTATTGTAATTAACTTGCATCTTAGATTTGACACACTCAAAATCAGAAAATACACCAGCTTTGTTTTTTGAATTTAAACACAAAGAAATTCCTGCTAATTGTGCATGAAATGTTTTCTTCCTAGGTGCCAACGTTAATAGGGCTACTGCTAATAACGACCACACTGTGGTATCATTGGCATGTGCGGGGGGCCACCTTGCAGTTGTTGAACTCCTCCTGGCTCATGGTGCAGACCCTACTCATCGACTTAAGGTATTCAATTTAAATGCTCAGTCCTTTTGATATACTTACCCTTCATAATTGCTTATCCTTATACATTACTTGAAAGGAAAATCTGCAGAGTTTGCTTTGATTAAAAGGCAAGTCAAAACAATTTTAAACGTAAAAATGAAGAGACTTTTCTGTGAAATTATGTAGCACAGAGAATTGAAGAACTCACCTTATTGTTCCATTTTCTCTCTCCAAACTCTCACTCCAGGATGGCTCCACGATGCTCATTGAAGCTGCAAAGGGTGGACATACAAATGTTGTTTCTTACTTACTGGATTACCCCAACAATGTTCTGTCAGTTCCTACTGCAGACATGTCTCAGCTCACACCACCTTCTCAGGATCAGTCTCAGGTAAGGCATGAAGAAAATTATGCCATTAAACATACCTTTCCACAACAGAAAAGATGCCTTTCTAGTAAGCTTCTCTTTTAATATTTAACAAATGCAAACAAAGTTTAGTGGAAATAAAATAAAGATCAGTGACATGGACTTTTCCAAGTTACATATTTAGAAACTCTTATTAAAAAGGGGGCATGAATTAAGCTTTGTTTACTTAATTCCTGGAAAAATACATGTCTGTCTTTTTAGTAATTTCTGCTCCCTAATAAGCCAGTCCAGATACAGACTTTCTAAGCGGCTGTTGTACGTAATTGAAGTAACTCAGCCTTTACCCTCTTGTCTCAGCAAGCATAAAGCCACATAGAAATGCACTGGAAATACTGCTGCTTGTTTTCCTTAAGCATTGGACTCTTACATAAAGTAAAAGGCAGTTTATTGCATGTACCTGGGACTTTCAAAGTGGCCCATAAGAACTAGATTTTCAGTGGGAGTTGGCCACCAGACTCCCTAAGAATGCTAGGAAAACCCCAGACTACAAAGACATCCAAGAATCAGTCACTCAGGAAAAGAAAAGTTGCAGACAAAATGAAGTTACATTCAGAGTTTGGAAAACTGAATATATAATGTCTAGGCTAGTACTGTGTTCTAAGTACTTCCAAAACTAGCACATTTAACATGAAGTATTTTTAAAGGCAAGAGCTTTTATTTAAAAAAAACCACACAAGTATCATGACTGCACTGGTTACTACATATGCAAGTTCAGTGTATGGTTAATTTTCTCTGAGCAATGTCAGCTGTCAGTAGGGGTACATATCACTTGAAGTGGCAGTGGTTACTTTTTAAAAATTGATAACTTCCATTTAAAAAAACAACTTTCCCAACAGTGTTTGGATGGGAGGCTCTAATAGGTCCCTGCTTAGAACCAATAAGTGAAGAATTACAACTCCAGTAGCAAGTATTGTGTAGGAGTTCTTTACTGGTTTTTATACACCTCCTTTCCTGCATATGATTTGAAGAGGATGTAGCTAATGGAATTCTGACCTGGTGGCTTGTATTGGATACCAGTTTACCTGTGGGCCTAATTTCCTAACTCTTTGTGTCTGCTGGGGCCTCTCTATTCCTCAGAATCCTTAGGACTCCCCAACACATGAGGCAGTTTGTTTACCTTTTTTCTGGGTATGAAATTTTAAGTAGTACTACTTCAA
The DNA here is from genome assembly GCA_032595735.1 of Pelochelys cantorii. NCBI lineage: Eukaryota > Metazoa > Chordata > Testudines > Trionychidae > Pelochelys > Pelochelys cantorii. The sequence continues at coordinate 41,154,977 of CM064340.1, forward strand.
GGACAAGTAAATGCAGAGACTTCACCACTTTGGAGGTAGAAGAGGGGAGAGAGTGTGGCTAACTTTGCAGTTAATATAGTATACTAAAGAAATGTGTTACTTCTGGAAGCGGGCATGTTAAGGAATAATGTGCAGCACACAGTTGGAGGGGAATGTACGCAAATAGGAATGTGCTTCTGGATTAAGTTATGAAACTCTGATCTGTATAAAGCTGAGATGAGTTCTTTCTGAGTTGATTTTTTAGGTTCCACGTGTACCAATGCATGCACTTGCCATGGTTGTACCTCCCCAGGAACCTGATAGAGCTCCTCAAGAGAATTCTCCTCCACTCTTGGGAGTACAGAAAGGTCAGTATGTGGCCAGTTGAAAGTGTCTTGTTTTAGCATCTTGCAGGATTGGGGGAAGCGTTATTATAGTACTTCTGAAACTAATGTGTAGGTCAGTCCTCACTCCATCAATCTGAAACATTGGTAATAGAGATGTAGTTCTAACAGGAGTGCGGTGTTCTTGGGAATGTGTAATTCATATGTATTATTGCATTGTGTAGTATATAGAACGTTGATTTCTGATCATGCTTATTGAAAAATTACTTCAAGAAAATTATCAATTACTGAATTTCCAATTAGTGTATTAGTAAGTGTGGGTGCAACCTCACAAAGACTTGCGTACTGAGCACTGATCATTCTAACAGAGTATATGGAAAAGAATTACATCAGCCCAATTTTGTTTTAAACTAGTGACATGAGTTAGGTATTGCCAAAACAATTAAATGTGAAACTACTTGTAGGAGATTCCTGATGGTGCCCAGTTTAAATTGTGGTTATGTCAGGGCTTTCATGATAAGCAAGGCTAAACTCATTTTCAGAAAAAATAATTTCAGTAGCTAAATGGCAGACATTTGGAAATGGCTTCTGCTTTGAAATCTTTTGGGTCTGTTAAGCTAGTTCAGCGCGAGAAAAGCATCTGTTGTGGAGGGCTCCAGATGGAGGCTCTACAGGCCTGCTAGCTTAGAGCAAGGCTGGGCAGACTTCTTGGCCTGAGGGCCACATTGGGGTTCAGAAATGGTATGGGGAGCCAGATAGGGAAGGCTAGGGGAGGCTTTTGCCCCCCCCCCCCCCCAGCAGCTGGGCGTGACCTGGCTACTGCCTGTATCTAAGCCCCACCCCCTGGGACCTCCTCCCACCTACCCATCCTTTCCCCCCTCCCCTCCATCCAACCCTCTCTGCTCCCCACCCCCTGACTGCACCACTGGGCTGGCAGTGCTACAGCTGTGTGGCTCAGACACTGAGGGAGCTGAGGCTGCAGGGGTGGGGCTGGGGATTAGGCTCCCTGGGTGGGAGCTTGGGAAGCCAGACAGAATGGTCTGGTGGGCCATGAGCTTGGTCTCCCCCTACCCCGCCCCGCCCCGCTTTAGAGGGTATTTTTTGTTTTGTTTTTGTTTAGGGAGGAGGGAAATTGGGCAAGGATTTTAAAATGGAAATGTGAAAGTTGCAATAGATGGGAACCATATTGGCTAGGCCTTAGTCATGTTTAATTTGGACTGTAGGAAGGAGTTAGTGCCTCAGTGGCAGACTCAGTACAGGAAACTGGCTAGGAAAAAAGTGTGAAAACTAAGGTTAAATATGCAACCCTAATTCTCCATTCTGTGAAAATGTGATGTGTGTTTCTCTTCTCATGATAAGTTGTATTTGTGAAATAACGTCATAGGGTTTTTCTGGACTACTTTAGACATATGTATAACTGAAGTGACCTAGTGGGTTGAGACCAGACTGGGACTTAGGAGACCTGAGCTTTCTTCCCAGCATTGCAACTGGTCTGTTGGGTAACTGGGCAAGTCATGTTCCTCTCTGCGCCTCAGTTTCACCATTTCACCATAGAGACGCCCATTGTGTATAGCACTTTGAGATCTCATGAAGAAAAGCACAGTATAAGAACTAGGAAACATTATTAACATTTACAATATCAAAATCTATTAAACTGATTTAATAGAACACAAAGCAAACATAAGCATCACAGTGAAAAGTATATATTGGCATAGAAAAATTTACAGCTAAATTACAGTATTGATGATCAGTGTCTCAGTGATAAACATTTGTCTGAAAGATCACTAATCCTCTTAATTGGCACTTCTGTATCTTATAAAGAGCTTGGTTTTTTTCATTTTAATCATCGGAGAAATTACATATTCACACCAGTACTTGTGGGCTTCACTTTTTAAAATTAAATTTTAAAATTTGGATGCAATTTGAGAATAGTTTGTGAGAGAAAATAAGAGTCATACAAAACATAGCTAGGGGCAACAATGCTGCTCAAGGATTTCTCTGAAGAGCAGCGTGTTACTGGAGTTGCTGTTCAGAAGTGTATTGGTCCTCAAAAGAGAATATGCAGTTTTTAGAGAGATACTTTATATGTTCTGATGAAAGTAAAATGCATAATATCTGTGAGGAGTAAATACGGAACATTATACAGCGAATGTAGGGTGTATAACCTCTTCTGTGTATCTTAGGTTGTAGAAAAATATTTTGTTGATTTATATGACAACATATTACTTATCTGTCCTACATATATACAATATTTAGCTTTTATATAATAGAAGTAGAATAAGTTGCGTATTACTGTAAAATTTTCACTTCCTAACTTTTGACAGATTATGTAACATTACTGTTACATTTAGATTTTTTTGTGGATTCTTTTGCTGGGGAGTAAGCAGGGCATTTGTACTAGAGAGTACAATGAGAGGCCTGCTCGTTACTCCTGTGAAGAAAAATGCAGTGACTTGGTCAGGCGCTTAGGTCACAAAATTCACTTGCAATAGGAAAATAGACTTTTATACCCAAAAAGCTTTGACCAGATCTCTAACAAGGTTTACTCAAACTCTAACCCAGCTATTTCAAAATGAGAGGGTGTGATTTTTCCTATTGGTATATTCATTAACTCCAGCTCTACCAGGTTTTTTAATTGATGTATTAAACGTTTGCAGCAAATATTAGAACACTTTTCATAATGAGGAGTTAGCAAATCAAATGTTGGGCTAGTGAATTCAGAGTGTGTGCTGTTAGACGTGGCTTTTAGGCTTGAAGTGGACTCTTACTAGGACTTGGAAAAAGCAGTGGGATTTAGGTCTCACGGGCAGATTACCAGATTGGAGGTGTGGGAGAAGAGTTAGGGTTAACATGTAAATAAATGGCCATTGTATAACTAAATTGTTTTGACAAATCAGACTGTAACAGCAGTATTTAGGAGAAAATTAAAACAAGTGCAAAAGTGACAACTGTCAAAAAGAAAATGGAAAATGTTCAGTTAAGTGTGCTGTCAGAATGGAAACTTGGTGAGCAAGAAGGTAAAGAATAATCAAATGGAGTAAAATGTTTACTTAGTTTTGTAGAAAACATTAGACTTCAAAGTGTTTTCGAGAAATTACGCTTTACTACTTCTAGTCTCTGTGGGTGTCTAACTCCTCTAGTTTACCCTTATTAATTCCTGGTGTAAAGGAGCAGCTTCAAATGTTGAAGAGTTCTTGTGAGTTGTAGTACACTGGTTAATTAATGTCTGTCACTGCCCTCAACCTACTGGAATCAGAATTGCATAGTGTAATAAAGAATATTGACATAACCAAAGAAGGATTTCCTTTAGCTAAAGTAGTGAGGAATGTATATCTGGAATTGAAGGACCCGCACTATCCATGCATCAGCTTAAGTCTTCGCTGGCCATGGGTGTATGGTACAGTGTTGACTACGAAATCTTAGGTGGTCATGGATCTGTTGCACAATGAGGCTCTTATGTGGTGATGTTGCAGAACTGTAGTGACTTGCTACACAGTGCTCTGGAGTAGTCTGTCACGAAAGTTTCTCAGCCAGATCAACAATCCTACTTCTGACCTGATGAAAAAATAACTCTTTTTTTCCCTCACCAAAAAAATACTGTCGTTCAATAAGAAGGCAGATAAAATTTGGCAAGGCTAATCTAATGTGAGATCTTTTGAGTCTTTAACAGTAGTTTGTTTAGTATCTTTTAATAAACAACTATTTTTCCTCACATTGTCAGAATTCAGTCTATTAGACTTTGTTTCAGCCCAAAGAACTTTCTGTTCATTCCTTTGCAAATGTAACCTGTTAGTCTCATGTGTTACTATAGTGTAGGCTGCACCAGCTGTTGGTCCCCAGCAGGTGTAATTCTCAACATCACAATGTATGCATCTAATCCTCCTTCTGTTATTTTGAATGCACACTTAGACGTGTTGCAGTGCTGGCTTTACAAAGAATATCAGCAGTACTGAAGTCAGTCTTGTGTTACTATCTCTCTGGCAGATTTCAGTTGCGCAAGTGTACACACTTAGCAGATTACAGTTCTTTGTACACATGTATCTAAAATAACTTGCAATAACTGATATTATAAAGCTAAAAAAAGCAAGATAAACATAAAATTGTATAATATGGAAATAAAATTTACCAATTAGGGATCATGCAAACAAATTAGCCCATTTATAGTAACTGTGCTAACTGACCTCTACAGTTCTTATGACTTTATTCATGCAATTATAAAATACAGCCCATTAATGTAATTTTAAAAAGGCACTTTGAGTACCTAAGTATTTCTTTATTTTTTGTGATATGAATAAACTATTGCAGTGTTATGATTTGGGTTCTGTTTTTACACCTATGAATTATCATGCATAGTGTGTATTCAAATTGTAACCCCTCTTGTTCAGCACAGGGGCTGTGGGTGGAAATCACTTGATTGCCTGGTCTGTTTATTCCCTCTAGGGCAGCTGGCATTGGCCACTGTCAGAAGACAGGACACTGGGCAAGATGGACCTTTGGTCTGGCCCAAAATGGCTGTTTTTACGTTCTTAATCCATCATATGAATATGCATGTTAAAACATTCCAATCAATTCATATTAGCCAATGGAATTTTATTACTCTTTGTACAAAGGTGTGAATGTCCACTGATGTCTTCTAAAAATTAAGCTTAAAAAGGGGTAAGAAACATTTAAATGCTTAATTCTAGATTGCTGGATGTCTGAGGTTTAAGCCCTGTTGAACCTGTATTTCAAGAATTAAAATACATAACTTTGCCGTGATTTTTTAGAATCTACAGTACGTGTAGGTGCAGTGGGTATTAAGGATACCATTGCACGACCTTCTTATCAATAAATTAGGGAAATATTATGTAGATGAGGCTACTATAAGGTGGGTACATGAATGGTTAGATACTCAGAGTAGTTATCTACTATCACAGTCGTACTGGAAAGGCAAACAAATGGGGTTCCACAGGGACCAGTTTTGTTCTATATCTTCATCAATTATTTAGATGATGGCAAAGAGATTACGTATATAATATTTGTGGATGATACCAGGCTGAGCGGGGTTGAAAGTGCTTTGGAGGATAGGATTATAATTCAAAATGATCTGGACAAACTGGAGAAATGGTCCGAGGTATAGACAGAAATTCAATGACAAATGCAAAATACTCCACTTAGGACGGAACAATCAGTTTCACACATAGAGAATGGGGAAAAAAACTGTCTAGGAAGGAATACTGCAGAAATGGATCTCAGGGTCGTAGTGGACCACAAGCTAAACGAGTCAACAATGTGATGCTGTTGCAAAAAAAGCAAACATCATTCTGGGAGGCATTAATAGGAGTGTTGTAAGACACTAAAAGTAATTCTTCCATTCTCCTCTGCACTGATTAGGCTTCAATTGGAGTATTGTGTCCAATTCTGGGCACTATATTTAAAGACAGATGTGGAGAAATTGAAGAAGGTCCAGAGAAGAGCAACAAAAATGATTAAAGATCTAGAAAATATGACCGGGGGGGGGGGCAGGGGGACTGAAAGAATTGGATTTGTTTAATTTGGAAAAGAGAAGGCTGAGAGGGGACATGATAGCAGCTTTCAGGTAGCTAAAAGGTTATTAGAAGGAGTAGAGAGAGAAATTATTCTCCTTAACCCCTCTGATGCTAGGACAAGAAGCAATGGGCTTAAATTGCAGTGAGGGAGGTTTAGGTTGGACATTAGGAAAAGCTTCCTGTCGGGGTGGTTAAGCATTGGAATAAATTTCCTAGGGTAGTTGTGGAATCTGCATCTTTGGAGATATTTAAGGGTTGGTTAGATAAACATCTGTCTGTCAGGGTGCCTGGTCCTGTTGTGAGGGCAGGGGCTGGACTTTATGGACCTCTCGAAGTCCCTTCCAGTTCTAGTGTTCTATGATTCAGTGATGTGTATATATATCAAGAAGATCTGAAAATAATCTGCTTATTTAAAATGTAATTTTGAATTAAGACTTCCTCCCTCAGTCCATCTTTTCTTATGATGCTGTAGTGAAGTATTATTGTTACACTTGATATTAGAGTATTAAATATTGGCAGTGTCACAAGTATAACTGAATGTGGCCTCCTGTAGAATGTCATTGTGGAAATCATGAAATCCATCATAAATTTGACCCTTTTGGACCTGCTGTTAGGCGCAAACATTTAAGGCTGTGCTTTACTGAAAGTTTGTAAATCTTTGCAGTTAAGCCTTTTAAAGTGTGAAGTGAATTTTGGATTATCCCAGAAAAACACATTTTAGATATTAATTTTTAAATATTTGAGGATTGTAGTCACTAACAAACTTTATTTACAGTGTAAACTTCAAAGTCTTGATAAACTCACTTAAGATTCAAACACTCATCTTCATTCTTATTTACCCCCCTCCTTCCATCAACAAGATTACAGGCTCAGATATTTACTGTCTTGGAGAAAGTTATATAGTGTCCTGAAAATTTGCAGTTGATTAAACACCTCCCTGCTTTCATAATTGCTGGTGGAAAACATGTACAGGAAGACTCCTACTTACAAATGGGTTGCGTTCCAAACGTTTGTAAGTTGGTTGTTTGGAACTTGGAACACACATTCTCCCAGCAACAATGTTATAAATGGTAGTTAGGTTCCCAGGCCTGTCCACAAAAGCCTATTTAGCCCATAATGTAGCTGAAATACTGTATATTTGCAATGAAAAATAGTAGAAATAGTTTATTTAACCTTGAATGCTGGTGCTTGAGGAAAGGCAGATTTAATGAGGAGGAGGATGTAAATGGAGTTTCTGAAGGGGGCTTCTTGGCACCTCCTAGCTGCCACCGCTACCACCACCCCTTGAGCTCTACGGTGGCTGCTGGCCTACCCCTCCCCCCCCCAGTTGCCCTTTCTCCTCCTCCTCCTCCTCCTCCTGTCCACCTCCTGTGGGCTGCATGCAGCCCCTGTTCACCAGGAGACGGCAAGCAGGGGCTGGGGGAGGCAGGGGAAGGCTGTGCAGCCAGCAGCTGAAGAGAAGCATTGGTTTCAAATGGCTACTTCTCTCTAGCCTATGGCTACGTGACCGTCCACTGCTTCTGAGTCCTCTGGCCAGCACTTGTGCTCTTCACCACCACCTGTGCCTCTTGCCTGCTGCCTTGAGGCTGCAGGTGAGCTTTTGTTTCTGTGGGTATTTGTGAGCCAGATGTTTGTAACTGGGAGTGCCTGTATCTTGTTGCGCTTCACGCATTGTCACAGTTCCATGCCTCGATCTGCCCAACAGCATACTGTGTGCTGGATTCATTTTTCCTGTAATGGTTAGAGACTGGATGCTCTGGATTTACACCACAGATCAGTTTTTCCTATGTACCCCTTGACCATGTGAACCACAAACATCCATGCACTGTTGCAGAATGGGCCTAAGAACCTCCTATACCTCAGTGCTATAATGTGAAAATGGCCTAGTCCACTAACGTGCTCTGAAGTAAGACAAAGCATACAAATGTTCAGTTGCAAAGGGGTTTTGAGTTAAGTGGGCACAAGGAGCTGGGCTGCAGGTCAAAAAGGGACTAAGAATGATCCCTGTACTCACTATCTGAAGCAGATGCTGAGTGATGAAGTTAGCTGTTAAACACAGTGGTCTCAAGCCATAGCCCTGGTCCAGCCACATTGAATTGTGGAGGATTCTTCCTGTTTTTGATGAGGATTAAGTTATTCTGAATGTAATTTTTCCAGTTTTATCTGTTGTATTTTTCAATATATTAAATGACAAGGAGTGTTGTGAGCAAGACATGAGAAGTCATTCTTCTGCTCTATTCTGTGCTGATTAGGCTTCATTTGGAGTATTGTGTCCAGTTCTGGGCACCATATTTCAAGAAAGATGTGGAGAAACTGGAGAAGGTCCAGAGAAGAGCTACAAGAATGATTAAAGGTCTAGAGAACATGACTTATGAAGGAAGACTGAAAGAATTGGGCTTGTTTAGTTTGGAAAGGAGAAGGCTGAGAGGGGACATGACAGCAGTTTTCAAGTACCTAATTGGGTGTTACAAGGAGGAGGGAGAAAAATTATTGTTCTTGGCCTCTGAGGACAGGACAAGAAGCAGTGGGCTTAAATTGCAGCAAGAGAGGTTTAGGTTGGACATTAGGAAAAACTTCCTACTTGTCAGGGTGGTTAAACACTGGAATAAGTTGCCTAGGGAGGTTTTGGAATCTCCATCACTGGAGATATATAAGAACAGCTTGGATAGACATCTTTCAGGGATGATCTAGATAGTGGTTGGTCCTGCCATGTGGGCAGGGGACTGGACTTGATGACTTCTTGAGGTCCCTTCCAGTTCTAGTGTTCTAGTATTCTCTGACTACTGTTACTGTGAAAATTGGTGTCCAATAAAGTAAGCTAGAGCTTTACTCCCCTTTTAGTTTTTTCATATTAATATTACATTTGGTATCTAAACACCTAGTAGATTTATTCTTGTGAGATTGGTCAGTTCTGACTATCATGTAGCAGTGTACAGTTCTTTTGTTGTTTCTCAAACTGAAGCTGGCCTTCTTGAAGGTTCTGATTGCTTGTAAGCACCTGTGAATGTGCAGCACCAATGAAAAAACAAAAACTTAGCTGAGAGCACTCTGCTAATCAACTGGGCAGCATTTGAATCTCTCGCGTGGTTGCACAAGCACACAGCTTACAGGGAACACTGTTCTAGATACAGAATTTGTATCTGCACCCATATCTGCATAAATGAGCTGGGGATATCCGCAGATTTGCAGGGTTATAGAAATGTGGTCTAGAAATGAAATGCCAATGTTAGTTTCCCTTCAGTATAGACAGCCTTGTTTTTACCTTTATTTTGGAAGTTACCTCTGTGTAAAAGGGTTTGTCCTGTTTCTGGGTTTAGTTTGCTAATTTTCTTTTCTTAGAGCAACTTCATTCAAACCACTCAGTAAATTATTAACAGTCATGTACTGCATCTTCTGAGCGATTTCCCTGATACTCACTGTCATGAGTCTGAGGGCCTTTTAAGCTTAAAATATCTGTATTGTAAAGGAGTTAAGGATCAGCATTTAAAATTCCAGTAATATTTTTCCATCTATCTAATATGGAGTGTAGCCTTTAATAATCTAATTCATGGGTTGACGGATATGCAGTTTTAGTTACAAAGTTTTGGGCTGGGAGAGAGGGGTGGTGTGGGGTAACTTCAGCATGGCATTTTTTCAAACATTTTTCATGTGCTTAGGTACATCCAAGCAGAAGTCAAGTTCCCTGCAGGTAGCAGATCAGGACCTACTGCCACCTTTTCACCCATACCAGCCTTTGGAATGCATAGTTGAAGAGACTGAAGGCAAGCTGAACGAACTTGGACAAAGAATTAGTGCTATTGAAAAAGCACAACTTAAATCATTGGAATTAATTCAAGGTGAACCTTTGAATAAAGATAAGATTGAAGAACTTAAAAAGAACAGAGAAGAACAAGTACAGAAGAAGAAGAAAATATTGAAGGAGCTACAGAAGGTGGAAAGGCAGTTGCAGATGAAAACACAGCAGCAGTTTACCAAAGAATATTTGGAGACCAAAGGTCAGACAGACACACCACTTCCCCTGCAGCAGCAGTGCCCACCCACAGGTGTCTTCCCAGAAGTGGAAGGAGATGAGGGTCTACCAGAGGAAAACTTTTCAGAGTTACCTCAGGTTGACACAATCTTGTCTAAAGATGACGAGCAGCAACAGTCTTCACCACCTGCTGAGCAAATAGAATTTGTCCCTATCCAAGCATTGTCAACACCTCAATGTAATTTTTCCAGTAATTTAGGTTATAATGGGACAGATTCTCTTGACCTTCAGAAAGTATTAGGTAATCAGCAAAATGTAGGACAGCAGCAGCAAATTGCTGGACATGGGCAGGGGCTGTTAGTTCAAGAACCAGACGGATTAATGGTTGCCACTCCAGCACAGACGCTTACCGACACTCTTGATGACCTAATAGCAGGTGGGTTAAGAAATATACATATTTTTGCATTAACTTGTGTGCTCAGTTTCCTTTTTTCTGTCCTCCCCTCAAAGACATCTTGCGGTTTTTCCAATTTGGGAATACTTGCTTAGGAATATTTAATTTATTAGTGCTATTAATCTTTAGATACTTCCAAGTTCTAACATGAGGGGTTTTTTCTTATTTGTTTTGCCAAATTGCAGAAGGCAAAGAGCTAAACTTCATTTTATTAGAGGCCTATTAAAGCAGCCCTTGCAGCCTCATCTTTTTTTTAAATATTTTAAGGAAATATTAGCAATTAGTAGTTGCCATTAGGAAACTTGAAATCATGACTAGGTTTACTTACATGGATACTTAATGTGGCAGTTGTCTCCAGTGAAGTAGGAAAGCCTTTTTTTTGTCACTTGTACTGACAAATGTACTACTGTCTTTCTGCTGGAAGCACTGATACAGATTTAAACAGTCTAGCCTCTTGATACAGATTCAAGACCATCTGTCCCTTAGTGCTTATTTATAAAAATTGAGTTGTGTTCAGAATAAATTTCAAACATCACTTATTAAAGTAATATGATTACTGTCACAAAATTTAAAATGTGGCATACCATGAGGGATCAAATGGTGGTGGACCCACAGGATGAATATGCTACATTTGGCTGTCTGGATGAAAAGCAAAAATCAAAACGTTCCTGGCCTTGCAAATAAGTGTATGAAGATACAAGTAGAGATGAATCAAGGTTTCCCTACATAAGGTTATACTTACTAGCCACATTATGGAAAGAGGTATCATCTTTGTGGTGCTCGCTTCAGGTATCTAGCCAGGATTTTTATTTTTTGGTGGAGGTGTGAAAGATCTAGCCACAATTGTACGCATAGGCAGGTCAGTCCTGACTGTCCTATTTTTAGTTAGTGTTTTTAATCTACCATCTCTCTCACCTCTTCTCAACTATTTCTGTCTGTCCCTTAGTCTTTATTCTCTTGTGTTTTTCTTCCTCCTCAGTTAGTTGCTGCCCTATTCTCTTAATTTCATCTCAAGCTTTTTAGAATTTCCGACTAAGACTTTTTGCTAAATCTCACAAGGCGTCTCCAAACTAGTAACTTGCTGAAGTACATGTATCAGGACAGACTGCAATTTTGCAGTTTTCCCTCAAGCCCTATTAGATACTGTGGGATAGTTGTAATAAGTGTTACAAGATCAACTGCTTTCAGATGGTGATGTATAATTTCATTCAGAGAGACTCTGTAGCATGTGAGGGAGAGGGGGCTATGGGTCCTGCTTCCTGACATTTTTGTTGTCCCTTGTCACCCCAAGTCATGTTTCTGCAGAGCATAAAGAGGAATGAATTTACTTTTTACATGAGTAAACCTGGATTATTCTTAAATGATCTTACGGAAACTCTAACTGGAGACTTTAGAATATAGTCAGGCAAATATTGGGTTTAATACAGATGATTTACAAGATCTGAATTTTGGGATGGGATATTATTGCTATGACATGTTGTGTATGCAAGTCTGCCACAAATCTCTAAATGGGTCATACAACGTACATTTAAAAAGCTGATGGTCACATTTTAAATTACTAGTTATATGGTCTTCATTTATATATAATGTAACTGCAGTAGTAAAAGGAGAACTTGCCTTGATCATCCTAATAGTGGAATTTAGCTCTTGTTTGTATGAATGTTGCATTGTCTCACATGAAATGTCTTAACTAAATTTCCAAAAATGTTAACGATAAATAGTTTAATCTTTTAAAAATGAATTATTTTGTGCTTGCATTTCCTAAATTGTTAGCTTAAAGTCAAATATGAGACACACAAGATTTACTATTTAAATGCTTGAATTTATTTACCTGACAGATCCCTAACACAGATTTCATCTAACCTAAAACCCTGGCGGCATATTCAGCAATATGACCATGAAAATCCTGCTTGTTATCCATTAAAATCACAAAACTGATTTATTACGGTCTAACCAATTTAATGAAAATTTATATTTTTTTTTTTATAAAAATGAAGTTTTTACTTGTATTTGTTTCTTAAATTTAACTGGCACTAACAATATCTGAAGTGCCTCAAGTATGTATCTCAGGGATGGGCAACCACAGATAGTGGGTGCTCTGCATGAGTGGCCCTTCACCTCAGTGGCCCATTGGGGTTCTACCTGCAGCCCCATGGCCAAACTGCTACCCCCTCTGCACGCCTCTCACACTGGGGCACCAGAGCCCCGCACTTACCTGCTCCTTCCCCTCCCTTCTAGCACTTTTGGAACATGCAAATTGCCTCATTTGCGATTGTCCTTGCTCCTCATTCTCCCTGTCAGAGATGGCATGCTGCAAACAGCTGATTCACAGCATTCCAGCTGGGGGGAGATGGAGCATGAATCAGGCAATTTGCAGCTCATCGGAAAGTGCTGGGAGGTGTAGGATGTATGGAGCTCTGGTGCCCCAGTGCAAGAGGTGCATGGGAGAGGGGTGTACCAGGCGACCTATGGGCCTCAGGTGGAGCCTTAATGGGCCTCATGCAGCCCGTAGGCCAAAGGTTGCCCACCACTGATGTTAATATATTTCCAATAATGCAGCCATGAACGGACTTCAGAAATCCCAGCTATGTATGTTGTTGCTATTGAGAGTAACTGAAAGTGGTGGTGTTCCACTGATGTTTTTCCCCCCGATTTTCTCAACTATAACTTAAACTTCCTGAAGATGATCAGGAAAGAATTGAGTTACTTTGCATTAGTTCTCAGAATCCACACTGACACGTCTTCTAGTAGAGATTGAACCTTCAAAGTTATGAGCTCACATCTCATCATGAAGTTACATTAAAAAAATCTTCAAAGAATCTTAAACTTGTTCACCCTAATTTCACATTTTATCCACATTCAGGGTGCTCTTGAACACTGCACACTGGCAAGGTTGGGCTCAGATTATGGTGCTGTTTAATATGGGAGTTGTTTTGCAGTAGAAAATATGGAAATAAAGAAGTCTTAAACACATAAACTACAGGAGTAGATTTTTATATATAATGACAATTGCTACCAAGTCCATTGTTTCTTGAAAGCCTTGTCTTTTTTCTTAAACAAAACAAACTAGATTTTCAGAGAGCCTTTTGGGGGAAATGTCCCATGATTACCCTACCTCTGGTAGAACTGCACCAATGATCGCAACTGTGAGAACATTAGTGTAGAAAGGGTTGCAGCATTTTTACTCCTGTGTATGATAGCCCAACCCAAATGGTACACAATGATAAAAATACTGGCAATAACTGGTGCCCTTTTGATACTAATGCTTCCACTATCACCTGTAGTAGTGCAACAGTGGCAGACTTCTCAGATGTCCAATTTAGACAAGACTTAAGTTTTGTAGCATGAACTTCCTTGAATCTCTCCAAGGAATGTCTTTATTGAGCAATTGCGATATAAAATGGCATTATAACTCTTCATTATTGACCAGATTGGTAGTTTATCAGCTAAAAGAAGTGTTATTGTGATTAACAGGGCAATTGATGTTACTGGAGGTTTTGAATTGTAATGTAGAGTTGGAGGTCTCAAATTTTGTAAACAGGGAAATTTATGGTTAAAACTACCGATTTCTGTGAATTCACCTTAATGACGTCTGTGATCTCGTATATCATCTCTGCTGCAGTAATTAAGCAGCATTTGGAAAGTTAAGATGAACTCCTAAATTTAGAGTGAATGTGGTTGCATTATCCTTAATGATAAAATATAAATTGAATTTCTTTAATTCTGTAGGAAGCATGCATCTAATTCTGAATCCCTTCACTGAAGTTGTACTATACTGGTTTCAGGGTTTAATTGGATTTTATAAAGGTGAATGAAACTATTAGTTCTTCAGTGCATAGAATGTTAACAATTAGTGCTTATCTTCTGAGACTTGATAGGTAAACCTAGGTTCACAGTTTTCTGACTTTTTTTCTACAATGACTGCAGTACTAATTTGGTGTACAAGACATTACATGCTATATAATAGGAGGTTTTGTAGTTTATATTGCATGCATACATGTATAGCTTTGTCAATTAGCCACATTAAGTTCAAAACTTTTTGGTGACTTCCTCAGGACAATGCTACATCCCTTTGTTGCCAGTTTCTGTAGATTATCCAATTTGCTGATTTTTGCTCTTGTCAATTTGTGCTGGTCAGTCATCCTTTTTATTTGAACAATAGATCTTTTGTACCTTGCTTCAGTCTGGAATTCTTTCCTTAGAGAGAGTTGGTTAGTGACTGAATCTGAATTTATAAATATAAACTTTCAGTTTACTGAATGTTTGGTGCATTAATTTTGCTAATTTTTGTTTGGCTCTGAAATCTCTGCTTGTGAATGGTTCCACAAAATTGACATGTTCATCTTTATTTCTAGAATCATTCATAAAGATGACTCTGGGCTACTGCCCAGAATAATTCTGGTCACCAGTATAATCTACAGTGGAAAATGTTGACACATAATGTGAAAAAGTAACAATTATATCTATGCACATTCCTGTTTAAAATAACACAGGTTAAAAGTTGTTCATTCTGAACATAACAGTTTGTTGTTAGTTTTTAAACGATAAATAGATCACAATGTGATGGTTTATTGCTAAAATAGGATTTTAAATTAGTGGGTTTTTTAAAATTCTAGGGAGAGCTCTTACAAAAGAGACCAGACAATACTCAAATATTACAAATTTACATTCATGGAAAAATCAAAGTAAATGAACCTACATTATTAGTCATACTATCTTTGGATAGGTACCGTTCTTGGTGGCAACTGTCTTTATTACAGTAAAATGAAGTATGGTTAGTAGTCCATAAATAAAGTAGTTGGTAATCTAATTTTACTTTCATACTGCAACTGTCAGATCAGCCACAATCTCTGCTCGCCTTAACTCCTTGAAATGTTTTAATGCTTAAAATGTGCTGTGGACCTTGAGCAAAATGCCAGATGATCAAAGCAGTAGTTTGTAGTCTGGTTCCCTGTAATCTGCCCAAATTTAAAAAATACCAGTAATATTTTTAATACCTCAGAGGATTTTTCTTAACATTACTAGTGATTATTAGAGTAAAATACATTTTGAAAACGTTTAGGGCCTCCATAAACTTACAAAGAACGAATGACGAAGCCCTAAAATAAGCAAAATCATTTAAACTTCAGACTTATTCAGGCAACAAGTTCATTGAATATGTTGCGAATAACAGTGTTCTTTAAATATCTTAGTGTTTTGTGTAGGGAAGCATCTAAAACCAGTGCTGTTACAAAATATTATATGGAGCCCAAATTCCATGTGGTGAAACGCTAATTATTTTTAATTCTATATATTGATGATTGTGTTTAGTTAATCTGTATACTTGCACCTCTGTCTTCTCATTAGGATCTAATCCTCTCAAGTAAATTGTGTGCCCCCATGTCTTTGTTTTGGAGGTTAAGCAACAAACTTGGCTTTCATGTCCGTATGAGTTTTTGTGTTTGTGTGATATTGCCCTGCACCTTGTAACTTTAGTGCATAAAGAAGTTATTTACTTGTTCCCATAACATAAGAACTAGGGGTCACCAAATTAAATTAATAGGTAGCAGGTTTAAAACAAACAAAAGGAAGTTTTTCTTCACACAGTGCACAGTCAGCCTGTGGAACTCCTTGCCAGAGGATGTTGTGAAGACCAGGACTTTAACAGGGGATTCAAAAAAGAACTAGATAAATTCATGGGGGGGTTAGGTCCATCAATACTTATTAGTCAGAATGGGTAGGAATGGTTTTTCTAGCCCCTGTTCATTGGGCTGGAAATGGATGACAGGAGAGGGATCACTTGATGATTACCTATATCGGTTCATTCCCTCTGGGGCATCTGTCATTGGCCATTGTCAGATGACAGGATACTGGGCTAGATGGACCTTTGCTCTGATCCAGTATGACCATTCTTATGTTCTTAACTTTTCATGTCATGAATGGAACATACCTACTCCAACTGAACCATGCACATTTTCCCAAAGGGAAGGGGGACTTCATTCTCATGGTTCAGTACCACACAAGTTTACTGAAGTACATCAGTAGAGAGCTCCTTCAGGTTTCCTGTTTTATTCTTCAGGGACTACAGATAGCAGGTAGGGATGTAAAATCTCCTTTAATCCATTAACCGGTTAAACATAATGTTTAACCAGTTAACTGATTAAGAGGGAGGTGCTCCTTCCTCCCATCTGGAACAGACCCTGCCTGCAGCGCAGCCACCTACACGTGGACAGGGGCTACTCTGGCCAGGCTGGTGCACCTGCCACGGGGCTAGCGCAGCCTCCTGCCCATGGTGGGCAAGGAGTTGTTCCATGTTTCACTGGTTAATCAGAACCGGTAAGCATCGCCCATTGAGTCCCCTTAAAAGCTGGCTGCTCACAATTACTAGCTCTAACCCCCCCCCCCCCCCGCCCCCATTTCTGTCTCTGATAAGAGGCAGGATTGTGTGTAATCATTTGGATTAATCGATAAGCCCAGGTTTATTGGCTAATCGTTTACATGACTATATGCTAACATCCCTGATTACCATATGTTTGCTATTTCAGTGAACTAAATCATCTTCAGGATCACATCTTCACGGAAAGATTCTTCTTGAGAGAATAGAGATTACATTGACAGTTCTCATTGGTCAAATTTTAGATTTGGCAACCAGCCAACAAATTAGGCAATCACAGCAGGCATCCTAAAGATCATAGCAATCTAAATTTTTCTGACAGTAAATTCCTTTTAGCAATTGCTGGGGAGGGATTCAGTTATCAGATTTTTGTTAGTCTTGGGGGTTAGAGTTAACTTGGAACCAGTATACAGATTTTCCCATCAGGGCACAAAGTTTAACAGGTAAATTTCTATAGAGATTCATTTTGATTTTTAGATTTTTGGGGCATCTGTATCAAGGTGAAATATAATCTGTTACTAAGGAGTCTTAAAAACAAACATCCAAAGTACAAAATGCTTTTTCCTTCTGCCTCCCTCCAACAAAAAAAAAGTTGTAAAATACCTCATCAGAAGGATGCTGTTAGCTTATATTAGGGGGAAATCTATCCTTAGCTGGATGATTTAGTGTATTACTGTTTTGCAAAACATGAATCTTTTAAAATCTACTTAACTTAGCACTTAATAATGCTTTGAACATGTAAAGCACTATATTACATTGTCAACACTCTGCTGAGGTAGTAAGTATTAATCCATATTAAAAGTATGCAGCATAAAACTTTTGTATCTAGAAACTCATATGAACCTGTTGTGTTCACAAGGTGCTTAGCTTTTGAGGCCAATTTTGAATTGTAACTAACCTTCATTGCTCACTTTTGACTTGTATGCTGCAGTGAGAGTCCTGACCCTAAACGGAATGCCTTTGGAATGTAACTGAAAACTTCCACCTCAAATGCTTGGGTTTTTTTAAACAAATTGTCCTGGCTTTTAAGAACTCAGTTTGGGTTCTTCTAAAATCTGTTCTACTTATGAAATACAAATATGTTCACATACCTATCACCTAACCAGAATATATTTTGACTGACTGATGGGAGTGTCCTGCTGTGTCTGATCTAAGATCATTCCAGTAATTTGACTTTCATCCTGTATCATGAATTGATGCTCTATTTTCAATCAGTGGTTCAATTTTAAATCCTTTCCATTAGTGAATAACTGCTCAGGGGAAAACTGCTGAAGTTTCTGTTGAGAAACCATTCTTACCACATTTTTTCTCTTCCATCGTCCATTAGTACAGAGAATATTTACACTGAAACAAAATAGTCCTGCTGCTTATTTGCCACCTGAACTCTTCATGAACCTTTCTCATAATTGCTTGCTCCAGAAATACTGTAAAATATTACATGCTTTAGGTTAATTTTGCACTGTCTTACTGGTTTGAATAAATCAAATATTGCTCTGGCCAGTTAGAGAAACTAGCATACAATACAGAAATCTGGTAGTACAACAAGATGCAAATTTTGATGTCCAGATGTGGTTTTCATGCCAGTTTTTTTTATTCTCTGGATCTTCTCTTTTTACATTCTAATGAAAGATATTGAAATTTTTTAACTAGAAACAAGGTCATTAGGGAACTTTCCTGTCCATCTGATTTTTGTCAGAGCCATTCCAATTTGTTTGGATTTTTTTCTTCAAAAATACTATGTATGGATGATCCATCAGTGTGCTTTGAGGCTAAGGCTGAGCTCGGAGCCTAGAAAATACTTACAATGGTGTTTCTGGCATTTCTGCTTGTGGTTTCTAGTCTTTTAATTGTAGCTCTGTGTAAATATAACTAATTCTTAGTTACAAACCTCAGTTCAAATAGTGAAACATTTAGAAAATAAAGTCTCACTATTTGTATGTTTTTAAAATAACATTCTTTTAAGTGGAGATGGAATTTTGCAGCCCCGTCATGAAAACCTGGATCACAGCACACAATTTTAGAAAGAAAATACTTAACTTGTTTACGTGCCTGCCTTGTGGACAGCCATCATCTTCCTATTTTTCCCTCTGTTCTTAATTTGCTGTAGCCAGAATTATTTCTGGAACTCTTTTACTCTTCTTGCTTCAGTTGTCTTATCTAGAAATGTACACTATATGAAATAGTTCTGAGTTCTGACTTATTCCTTGTTTCTTAACTTTCATAAATCCTTTACAATTGTTTGCCTAGATGGAACATATAAGTAAACTGTCACTGCTGAGGTTACGATATTAGATAATTTATTATCTTTGTGGTTGTACGCAGAAAAATCATTTGCAGCCTAAGCTGTTAAAACGGGCTTTCTGACCCAAATGCGGTTTGGATATGATGCATTATGTTCTACAAATTACATTAAAAGTGGCAGAGGGGTTTTTAGAGACATTTAAAACTAAACTCTTTTTAGAAAATGCATTCTTATTGTATTAAGATTCTGTAGTACAGTATTCTCCCTCCCCCCCCCCCCCCCCCCCAATGTAAAGTGCTCAGTTGTCAAGAGTGGAATAACAGTCTTAATGTTATTTTTCAGCTGTGAATAGCAGAGTGCCCACTGGCTCCACTAGTTCCTCACACACTACGGAATCCCCTACACCTGAGCCCTGTACACAAACACCAAGCAATGCTGGTTCTCAGTCTGTGCTCCCCATGTATCCTTCAGTTGATATTGATGCACATGTAAGTAACTTGTCTACAAACTTACCTGCTTTACACTCACTTGTTTTAAAATTGACGATTAAATGTCAGTCTAGCAGCGATCTGATTATTCTGTGCTAAAAATACTTCCCTTTTACAAATGTCAACTTTTTCTCCCGCCTCCCCCATAAAGACGGAGAGTAATCACGACACTGCACTGACCCTTGCATGCGCAGGAGGCCATGAAGAGCTTGTATCTGTATTGATAGCACGAGGTGCTAATATTGAACACAGAGACAAGAAGGGTAAGCTACTAAAAACTACAGTTTGAACTCAGATTTCATGTTCAAGTGGAGAGTGCTCCATTCATCTCAGTGAATGTTTTCATTCCTTCCCCTCCAGCCCTTATATCCATGCTTGTGAGCCTGTGCCATGGAGCAGACCTGCCCATTGTCAGCTCCTCACCCTGCCTCAGTACTGCATGCTTGAAGCATGCCTGATCTCAGTTCTCCACCCAGAGGGGCAGGGATGCTCTGTGCTAGCTCACATAGGTATGTGCAGGAATGGGGCTCAGGTCCCATCCTCCCCAAGGGGCAGAGCATCCTCAGAGCCTGATGCACATACATAGGGTAGTTGGGAGAGCAGATCGGTCTCCATTGCCCAACTTTCATGTGGGGAAGGGCGGGGGTTATAGCCATTCAAACCCTTTGAGAAGGATTGGGGGCCCCAGATCCTTATGTGTGTATATAGGAGAGGAGAATGTAGAATTGCTAGGCCTCCCACCTTCTTGGGCACCCACTCCCTGTCCTTTCTTCTGAGTCCCGCAGAGCTCCCTTTCATTGCTCCCCCAAACCTGTTCTCCTTTCCTGCTCTCTCTGATATTTCCCTAGCTGTGAACTGAGAGAAGGTACAGGATCTAATGATATTATGAGCACCTCATGTTAGTAAGCTGTTTATCAGGAACATGTGCTGTGATATAAGCACTTGCAGGTCCCTCATTTAGGAAACATGATTACATAATCCTACCTGCCTTTCTTCTTCCTCCTGGTTAATCTATCTTAACTGATGAGTGAGTGCTGGTGGGGCAGTTATACTAATACCCAATGTGGAAGGTACTAATGGGCGCAGCAGCTGTTATTGGGTATCTGCACCATGCATGTGTAATATTATCTTTCAAAAAATAGTTAAAACCATTTCTAAATCAGCTGCATAATTAGTAGGTTCACATTTCCCAAAAGTAAAAACCCAAAGCCAGGCTCTTCAGAGAGGTGCCTAGTAGCAGTGTGCCATAGGGCATTCTCAGCTTCCAGCCAGAGCAAGGGTTGAATTTACAACGCGACAGCATAGCTAAGATTGTGGTTGCAGCAGGTCTCCTGGAACCACCAACTTTCTGTGACGGAGTGCTGGCTACAAGCCCTCTTGTTGAGGCTTGCTGCAAATTCAGTGTCTTTGGCTCCTGAGTGTTTAGCATAGGGATGGGGAACCTTAGGCCTGGAGGCCGGATGTAGCCACCGGCTTGCCCAAATGCAGCCCCTGAGACTCATGGGCCCCCTAGCATTGGGGAGCCCACACTGGCGCTCCAGTCCCCCATTGTCCCACCCTGGGGCTGGAGGACACAATCAACTAGGCTGGGCACCCCACGGCTCTGGGGTATGAGGGATGTGGGGAGTGTCTTTCTCCTTCTCGGTCGGGGGCCATGTCAGCAAGGGTTTGGCTATGGGGTTTTTTCTCACTTGTGATCAACTGCCCCCAACACAAGAAAGGTTCCCTACTGCTGGTTTAGCACATACTGTTAGAGAGTCAAACTATTCTTTGACATTTTCAGCATTGCTCCCCCAAAGTGGCAGTGGGGTGCCAGGCACTAAAGTTATAGGAATCTGTTGACTGTGAAATATGGTCTTGGAGACTGTATCTGAGGACCCTTTGCTTAAATGACCCCAAATGTGAGGCCTAGCACTACTCACCATCCCCCAGGAGACGCAGCAGAATTTAAGACAATCCAAAGAAGAATGTGGATTTTAGAGCCCTTAGGAGCCAGCCTTCAAGCAAAACTCTTCTCTGCCTCAGTAACAGCAGAGCTGGTACTGTTCTAAAATTCAGTACCCTGAAACTATATTGGGATACATTTAGAATTCATCATCTTGTCTGTGGATGATCACTAGGTATTTATTGAATGAAGCCATTCATACATACTTCCCTGCTAGCTATTATATTTTGAGTTTTTCAGAGCTGCTTCGAATTGTGATCCTTTTTGCATTAGGTTTTACACCGCTTATTCTGGCTGCAACTGCTGGACATGTTGGTGTGGTGGAAATTCTTTTAGACAAAGGTGGGGATATAGAAGCACAGTCAGAGCGCACAAAGGACACTCCACTTTCGCTGGCATGTTCTGGAGGACGCCAAGAGGTACAGATACCTTGCTTACCATTTTGTCTATAGATTCTGAAGTGGGTACATTACAGCTTTCGTTTCTTGTTCTTTACACTCAAATTTTTGCTTCTAAGCTGTTAGGTCTTACCTACTTGTGATGTCAGAGGCAGAGAAACTTAAAGGAAAACATGGGAAACTGTAGTAGCCCAAATGCATGCATGAAAAATGTCAGGATCTCCGGAGACGACAAATGTAGTCATTGCCAGGAGAATTAGTAAATGTAAATGGGGCCATAAGTGGGGAAGTGTCCTTTCCACCATTCCCTCACTTTCTTTTAACTTCCATCATGATTTGGGAATCCTTATGCTTTTTGTTGGCAATGCAAACGTAACCAAAATTGGCATCAGTCACTTTTTTATTCAAGTTGTGGAAAGCACCACAAGGGAAATCCTCACAAATTCCAACTATCTCTGACTTCCTAAGAATGGACTATGTCTTAAATATCAGACTTCCATACAGAGGAAGGAATTCCCTTAAAGAGGCCTATAACTTCCGTTAGGTAAAGTAAGCCTTTTGGAGGAAAAATTCTGCATTGGTACAACCTGCACACACTGTCTTATGAATAGAATGCACTGCTGGCTCTTTACTGTGCATAAGTAAAATTAAAAATCCTGTAGGGAACTTCATCGCTCTCCAGCCTGCCTCCTGCCCGTGGACATTGGCAATACGCTTAAAGGTTTGAGGGGTGTGTTAGCTATTATCCAGGAAGTAGAAGAAATTGACGACTCCAGTATTTTTCTCACTTTTCATACTGTACGTTTCAGGTAGTTGACTTGCTGCTGGCTCGAGGAGCAAATAAAGAGCATAGGAACGTGTCTGACTACACACCGCTAAGCCTTGCTGCATCTGGGGGATATGTCAACATCATTAAGATTCTGCTTAATGCTGGAGCAGAAATTAATTCAAGGTAACATACTCTCCATGTCCTAGACAAATTGCAGTGTGGGACAGATGAATGTTCCACCTTTGGTTCTAGATCAAGGCATAAATTGGATCTTGGAGTGTCTTCAAGTCTCCATGTTAAGTTTGCACTGTTCATATGTTATGCTTTTCTGAAGGGATACCTTTCAGGGAGCTGCTACAGGTGATCACCTGCCACCAAAAAAAAAAAATGCTCTAGTGTTTAGGTTGCTCTTGTGCCTGCATTTGTGTTGCGTATGACCCTGTGTACATGCTCCTTTTCTCCATATTGGAATCTAGCACTCGAACAGTTTGTTTCCAGTTGAATTAAATAGGGGAATCAGCCAAAGCTCACAATGGAGCACACATTTTTGAAGCTTTCAGTGGCTCTGGGGCCCATACAAGGAAGAACTAAAACACATGGGCTACGTCTACACTGGTGGCTTCTTGTGCAAGAACAGCTGTTCTTGCACAAAAACTTGCCAGGTGTCTACACTGCACGCGCGTTCTTGCGCAAGTAAATTTACAGTACAGCATCGGAAAACAGGGCTTCTTCCGGAAGAGTTATTCCATTCCCCATGAGGAATAAGCCCTCTTGCGCAAGAGCTCTTGTGCAAAAGGGCAGTGTAGACAGGCAACATGAATTTCTTGCTCAAGAAACCCCTGTAGCTAAAATGGCCATCAGAGCTTTCTTGCCCAAGAGAGCGTCCACACTGCCATAGACGCTCTTGCGCAAAAGCACATGCCAGTGTAGATGCGCTCTTGTGGAAGACTTTTTGCGCAAGAACTCTTCTTGCGCAAAAAGAGTTCTTGCGCAAGAAGCTGCCAGTGTAGATGTAGCCATGGATTTGTTACATGTTAAGTAACAAGTTCACGTATTGT
This sequence comes from Pelochelys cantorii, assembly GCA_032595735.1. NCBI lineage: Eukaryota > Metazoa > Chordata > Testudines > Trionychidae > Pelochelys > Pelochelys cantorii. Next base: position 41,178,525 of record CM064340.1, read on the forward strand.
AGAAACGCTATCCTGTCTGGTATAATCAAAATAGGTTGAAATGTAGACTTCTGAAGATGTAGGTCTTTCTGACTTAAACACAGGTCCTTCAGTCTTTTTAAATGGCTTAGAATTAATATAAATACATACTTTAGAAGAATCTCTTTTTTCTAAAAGAAAAAGTTCTTTTAGTGGGCTTTAAACTGCAAACAACCTGAACCCTGCTGGTTTTCAATAATCTGTTTTGAAATACAAATACTTTAGGTCAGTGCATATATACTTGGATAAAATGTTACTACCCTCCAGTTGAAATATACTAGAGTTCCTGGAGGATTCATCAAGAGTCATCTTGTTCTATAATCTGTAATTATTTTTTCTCTCTCTCTCTAGGACTGGAAGTAAGCTAGGGATTTCTCCTCTGATGTTGGCTGCTATGAATGGTCATGTACCTGCAGTGAAACTGTTGCTTGATATGGGTTCTGATATTAACGCACAAATTGAGACAAATAGAAATACCGCCCTGACCCTGGCCTGTTTCCAGGGTAGAGCCGAGGTGGTCAGTCTCCTGTTGGATAGGAAAGCCAATGTTGAACATAGGGCTAAGGTAAGCAGACAGAATAGGTTTCTCTTCACATTTATTTCAGACAAGTGAATTGATTTGTCACTTTCTCTGTTAATATAAATCTTTGAGCCCATTAGCTTATGTCTACTTCACTGATTTAAAAACAGCTCCATGGGATAGGTGGCCATATGTTTGACCACTCTTGTTCAAAACATCTCAAAGTTCTTTTAAAAAGCTCTACTACTCACAAGGAACTGCAAAACATAAAACTTTACCAGAATGTCATCATTCTTATTCTGGAAATAAGCACACTAGCTTTTGTTCGTGAATATTTTTCATGTGCTAAAGGTAAGTCTCACTGTTCCAGCTTCTGTCAGAGTGTCAGGCTTTTTTTCATGTACTGTAAAATAAGCATTACATGTGAAAAACAAATGTGACTGTTTGTTTGAGTGGCATTCATCTACTTTTTCCAAAACAGTTAATTCATACTTTCTGAATTGGAAACAAAATTGGTCCTGATACTTTTGGTCTCTTAACCTTGAAATTTATAATCTCATGATCTTTAACATGACTAATGTCCATTAACAGAATACACAGGAAGAGTCCAGAAAGCAAAAAAGGAAAATCATATTGCATATATTTTGATGGTGATGCATAAATACAGTATTGTATGCACTCAACAAAAATGGTTTAGATCAAACCTTTCATTTCTTAGGTGAAAACTGTTCTTGTTGTTTGAGCCATGGTTCAGTATTACTGCTTGTTCCTGTTCCTCTGACATCCCATTCTTTGGTGCAGTGGAACAACTTTTTTGCCTCATTCCTGTAACAGAGCAGACCGGAAGTCATACCCTGGGATTTCCCCAGCACTGGGGATTTTTTGGTAAACTCTAAAGCTGCAACTTTGGTGGCTTCTCTGCCCCCTTTCTCAGCTGCTTTTGCTAGAAATGTGACTGGAAAAAGGGTATGTGGCAAGTGTTTCCTTGTACCCAGCTTCTACTGCGGTCACTCAGGGATGTTGGCAGTTGGTCTATATTAGAACATCCTGACCTGGGGACTGGACAGATTTCAGGACAGCCCCATTGCCAAAGGGAATTTAAAGGTGGTGTGGAGCTATTTGTTTGACACCCCCCTTCCGTGTTGACTGCTCGTTTTTTGCATTTGGCCCTGTATTTCCCTCCATGTTAAGGGATACTTTAGTGAACTGCAAGCTCTTGCAGTTGAGATTAACCTTTGATGGGGGTTTTGCCATCCATTTGTCTAGTACCCTGTAAAGCCTGAGACCAATGGTTAAAAACAATTGCCTGGAGTTAGACTCCTAAGTGAAACAAATGGGAAAAAGAGAAGCAGAGGCTCATAATTAAGGGGCCTTGTTTTGGACTGCTGAAACCCTCAGTACACCTGAAACACCCAGACTATATTTTGCATCAGTTGCATATACTGTAATTTGTTTGGTTGGGTTTTTTCAGACTGGTCTCACCCCTTTGATGGAAGCTGCTTCTGGAGGGTATGCAGAGGTTGGAAGAGTTCTCCTTGATAAAGGAGCAGATGTCAATGCTCCACCTGTGCCTTCCTCAAGAGATACTGCTTTAACAATTGCAGCAGACAAAGGCCATTACAAGTTCTGCGAGCTCCTAATTAATCGGTGAGATTTCTTATTTTATCGGTAGCACACTTGTTCTGTCAGCATCCCCCTGCTGACTAATCACAGGGATTAGGAATAGAGGTTAAATTCTGTGTTTAAATAATTGCTTAATTCTGATTGAGATTAATGTAGATGGGAGAGAGATGTCCATAGGTCTGGTTAATGTCATGCATTTAAGTCTTTTGCTTAAATTTATGCTATAACTTAAATAGAAAGGGATCTCCCAGCATAAGTTTTTAGTTTCCCAACTTGCCACTGAAGGTTTGTCAGTGACAGAAGGTATGAACTTAAGTGCTGTTTGAACATCCATTTTTTTTTACCTTTTTCTGTCAGCCATAAGTGACCTGTGACTTGCATTCCTCTTTTTTAGAGGCGCACATATTGATGTTCGTAACAAGAAAGGAAATACCCCACTCTGGTTGGCAGCTAATGGCGGTCACTTTGATGTAGTGCAATTACTTGTCCAGGCAGGAGCTGATGTGGATGCAGCAGATAACCGGAAAATTACACCTCTTATGTCAGCTTTTCGTAAGGTAAGTTAACGAGGCAAACATTGGTCCTGTGTTTCAGTGCTGAATACTTTCAAAACCAGTTTTAAATAGAAATGGGTAGTCTTGAAAGTGGCAAGAATACAACACATTTTTAAGGCAACTATAAAAAAGGGCCAAAATATGACTCAGTATGCCTGACCTTTGAGGGATGATCTGCTTCAGTGTTCTGTGTTCATCAGAGCATATATAACTTCGCTGCTGACAGTGGTTGCATGTCTGGTCTTGGCATGAAACCATTTCACCATCGCAGGTCTCCAGCCAACCATCCTCCTTTCAAGTCCACCACAGATGTCACTGAGTATGGCCCACTCTGCTCATCTGGATGAACACCCGTCTGTTAACCTGTTCCACTTGCTGGATCCATGTCTGTATTTCCTGGATATGGATAGTGGCTTGTCACTGTTGCCAGCTCTGGGTCTTAGCCTTCCCTCCCCCCCCCAAATGCACACTCCATGTCAGATGTGCCACAGCACTCCCAAGTGCCTAGTAGCTTAAACATGTTACTCCAGAGTCCATCTTTGAGGGGATTGACAAGCATGTGGCCAAGGGGGATCCAGTGGATATAGTGTACTTAGATTTCCAGAAAGCCTTTGATAAGGTCCCTCAGCAAAGACTCTGAAGCAAAGTAAGCTGTCATGGGACAAGAGGAAAGGTCCTCTCACAGATTGATAACTGGTGAAAAGACAGGAAACAAAGGGTAGGATTAAATGGTCAGTTTTCAGAATGGAGAAAGATATTTAAGGGTCTGTCCTGTGACCAATTAAACTTATTCATAAGTGATCTGGAGAAAGGGGTAAACACTGAGGTGGCAAAATTCGCAGATGATACAAAAGTGCTCAAGATCGTGAACTCCAAAGCAGACTGCAAAGAGCTTCAAAAGGATTTCACAAAACCAGGCAACTGAGCAACAAAATGGCAGATGAATGTTGATGTTGCTAAATGCAAAGTAATGCATATTGGAAAACATAATCCCAACTTTGTGTAAAATGAGGACTAAATTAGCTGTTACCACTCGAGAAACCTCAGAGTCATTGTGGGTAGTTTTCTGAAAACATCCACTCAATGTGCAGCGGCAGTCAAAAAATCAAACAATGTTAGGAATAATTTAAAAAGGGATAGAGAATAAAAAACAATGTCTTATTACTTCTATATAAATTCTTGGCACACCCATATCTTGAATACTGCATGCAGATCTCACCTTCTCTCAAAAAGGATATATTGGTACTGGAAAAAAGTTCAGAAAAGGGCAACAAAAATTTAGAGGTATGGAACAGGGGGCATATGAAGAGAGATTAATAAGACTGGGAATTTTCAGCTTGGAAAAGAAACTACAAAAAGGGGATATGATAGGTCTATAAAATCATGACTGTGTGGAGAAAGTAAATAAGGAAAACTTATTTACTTTTCACATAACACAAGACTTAGGGTTATGAGTCAAGTGATACTATTGATCTACAAAGTAGGCTACAACACAAAGTAGAGCCCCTGTCTCCAAAAGGAGTACAGTGTTACATCCTCAGAACCACCAAATGTTGCTTATTTAAATGTAAGAAATCTCTCCCTCCCTGTCTTCCCCTTTTCTTTTAGACTGGGGACTGTTTAGGGAAGAGTCTATCTTGGCTACTGTTTTGTACACCACTAAGATCATTATCCATACTTCATAAACACTAATAGACGTTATGGTATTTGACAACATTTTATTTTAAATTACCTGTTCAGATGTTAGCTTTCAAACTGTCATGTTAGCTAAAACTGCCATCCACTCACTTCTGTATTTACAGGAGACTAGAATTGTATTGTATTTTATTTTACAGGGTCATGTGAAAGTAGTTCAGTATCTGGTGAAAGAAGTTAACCAGTTTCCTTCAGACATCGAGTGCATGCGATATATAGCAACCATAACTGACAAGGTGAGATTAACTGACTTTTGAGAATGAACTTGACTTAGTGTGATAAGGGTGTTTGAAAAATATGTAGATGACCGTACCCCAGTCTTAACTAGGGATGTTAAGTAGTGATTAATTTACTAGTCGAGTAGTCAATGGAATTTCTATGAACTACTTGACTAGTCGATAAGCACTTCCACGTTCCGCCTTGGAAATGTACAAGAGCCCCGGTGGGAGGCTCTTGTGCATTTCAGAGTTGGAAGTCCCGCTGACTCAGGGCTCCACGTGGGTGTTTCCACTTTGAAATGCAGAAGAGCCCAAGCGGGGGCTTTTGTGTATTTCAAAGCGGAAGCGCCCGCATGGAGCCTGGGGTCAGCGGGGGACTGAGTACATTTCAAGCTGGCATGCCTCACAGAGCCAAGCGGCTGTCGCTTTGAAATGCTGACCCTGGGCTCCGCACAGCATTTCAAAGCGTGAGCGCTGCTTTGAGCCCAGGGTCAGCTTGGGACATCTCAGCTGACCCCAGGCTCTGTGTGGCACTGCCACTTTTAAGTACCCTTCTTTCTCCTCCCCCCTTGCTGCCTCTGATAGTCTTAGCAAGTATATGAAATTGAAACTACATGTTTTTAATGTTAATGTGTTGTCTCGTATTAAAAATTTGCTTAAATGGTAGATCGAAAGCCATTTAAAAACTAAGTGGATAATTGAGCTTTGTTACTATGTGACACTTTCTCTTCTCACTATTAGTAAATGGTCTTTTCCTTGCCCAGAGCACCATCAGCTCCTGTTTTCTGAGTGTGTGTGAAATCCTGCAGCTAAAAAATTTCTTGTGGAATCTTAAAATCAATATGCAAATGTCACAAGAATAAAACAATAACTTTATTTCAGTTTTTGTGCAGCAACTTATTTAAATCTTTCCATCGTGGATTCATCACTTTTTTTCTCTTAAATCATATTAAACTCTACAAGTCGAGCTATAGAAAAATGAAAACCTTTCAAAAACCGAGTTACAGCTAACTAGTCTAGTCTGTCACTCTATCAAAGTGAGCCATATGTAACTTAGTTATTCTTTTCTCAAGAAGATGGAAGAATATTAAGGAGTAAGGCCAACAACAAAATCTCTTGAATGTTATTTTCTTCTTGTTTGTTAGAATAGTTATTTAAGTAGTAAAGTACTGAAGGAAAGGGGACTGAGTTAACTGATTTTTTTCTTGATAGTTTTGCATTATAGAAAGCACATTTCCCAAATTGGGAGGAATAAAATTTCATGAAGATCTCAAAAGTTCCTCTAATAGGTATGAAGTCTTTTAAAAAATTAGGAATAAATTCATGTTATCACCTGAATCATTATGCAGAAAGCTGTGGTAAAGAAACAACTGCTTTTCATATGATGGCACTCTGTACCTTAGCATCTTGGAGTAGTTATATGTTTAAGTACCAGCGAGCCAGTTGTACATTTCAAGAGCAAGCTGCAGTGATTCATTTCAGATTTTTAGGATCACTTTAATAAAATGACTCTTATTCTTCAGGAGCTATTGAAGAAGTGTCACCAGTGTGTGGAGACAATTGTGAAGGCTAAAGACCAGCAAGCTGCAGAAGCAAATAAGAATGCAAGTATCCTGCTGAAGGAGCTTGACCTGGAAAAGGTGAGTAGAGAATCTGTCATCTTAGATTAGTTTTTGGCCAGTGTATCTACATATAGCAACACTTTCTTTCAGAGGTGTGTCAACCACGGATGTTGCTGAACCGCAGCGCCCTGGGGCAGACGGCCTGCTGTTGAGAGCCCCGCGCACAGCATGGCGAGGCTGGTGGTGGCAGAGCCAGGCCTCAGCAGCCCAGTGGAGGTTGGGGGCTGTGGTAGCAGTGCAGAGGCAACCCAGCTGGAGTCGGGGCAGCCCATGCGTGCTGGCCTGGCAGCAGGGTTGTGCCGTGGCAGCCCAAGTGGGGTGCGTGCTGGCCTGGCAGTGGAGACAGAGCTGCGGCAGCCCAGCTGAGGCTGCATGCTGGCCATCAGTGGGGCTGGTGCTGCGGCAGCGGGGCTGGAGCAGCAGCTATGGCAGTGGGGCCAGGACAGCCATATTGCCTGGCCAGCAGCAAGGCCAAAGAAGATGATGGCAAGGAGGGGCAGCAGGCTGAGGGGGCCGGTGGCAGGGGACCTTCCTTGGTCTGGCAAATTCCCTCATCCGGGACCACTCAAATCCCAAGGGTGCTGAATCAGGGAGGTCCAACCTGTAGAGTTTCCTTGGCCTGCAGTGTGCAACCTGGATGTTCTGACACTCCTACTTCAGACTGTCCAAAGTTGCAAGCTCCACCATCCAGCTGTCCTGACAACATAGCCAACAAGCTGGAACTCGGTTGTGTCCGTTACTATCCCCACTGGTTCCTTTTAGGAGATTTTAAGCTTTTTGGCATGTGTGGAGCTTTTGACCCTTTGTGAAACTTACCAGGATATTTTTCACTTCATGGGCTAACTTGCAGTTTAGTGGTGGTGTTACTGTTAACTGACTGCCTTGTATCCAAGAAGTAACTGTATTTTAGCTGTTGGTAAAATGACTATATGTAGCGCGCACAGTACTTTCTGAGCCTTCTGAGTGAAAAATGTTAAGGTTGCTGTTGAAATTCTTTTGCTAGCTCAGGTTACATTGCAAAAAATTGTTGAAAAAACCTGAGATGATGGAGGATTACAGCGGTGTCCTATACAGATGTTTAAATTTAACACACATCTTTATTATTCTGGTTGCATGGAACTTGGTGACCAATTTTTTTTAATCTTGATAAGCCTTGCTACGAAAACTGCAGTTCTACCTAGTACTCCACTACTTCTATTTAATTGTTGTTCCATCTGCTGTCATTACCACCGCTTTCTGCTTAATGATTCAGGTCATAACAGAATTTTTCTTGAATATCTACTCATCGGACAGGTTTTTCCATTGAAGCCCTGACTCTGTAAGCATAAGATTAATATTATCTTCAGTAATAATGAATGGTAGAATTAAATATTAATGCTTTTTCTTATAGTCAAGAGAAGAGAGCAGAAAACAGGCTCTTGCTGCTAAGAGAGAAAAGAGAAAGGAAAAGAGAAAGAAGAAGAAAGAGGAGCAAAAGAGAAAACAAGAGGAAGATGAGGAAAACAAACCTAAGGAAACTTTAGAGCTGCAAGAAGATGATGATGAAGAGGAGAATGATGATGAAGGTGAAGAAAATCAAATGGTTTTTACTATTCTATGGAGAAAAAGCACTTGTTGGATTGTATACATGTTTCTAAATCATTCTTGATGAAAAAATGTTAAGTCCATTGTTTTCTTCATACTGGAAGGTTTTATTCATACTGGTCAGTAGGTTTAGTCACTCTTGACAATATTCTTCCTACGTATCTGCAAGTATTCAATATAGAAAATAAATATTTAAAATATTTGAAACAGTGCTACTCTTGGGGCAAATTCTGTGCTACTGCGCATATGCAGAATTCATGTCTCCTACAGATTTCTTTGACTCAGTGCAGGAAACTCCTTTTCTGACAGGGAAGCAAAGGGAAGCCCATAACCAGTTATGTGCCCCACCAGAGCAGTCCAGGACAGGCTGGGCAGTCAGCAGAGGGTAGAAACCATCAGGACATTCCCAGTTCCCCACCCAGTCAGCAGGTGGGGAACTGGGAATGTCCTGATGGTTTCTACCCTCTGCTGGGCTCAGCTGCTATTCCTGGTTGGGCAGGATGTGTGGGAGGATGGGTCTTGCTCTTCCCCTGAAATGAGTGACCAGGGCTAGGCTCAGGGCTGGGTGAGACCCACCCCCAGAAACCTCCTTCAGCTGTAAGAAGTTCTACCCTCCCTCCCACTTCCTGCCCCTGTCACTCCCCAGCAACTGAGGGAGGGGTTACTGTGCAGAGAGCTACTTGCCTGTGCATTGACATGCATCCGAGCATCACCGCATGCCTATACTCTGCCGTCCCACTGAGCGTCACCTTCTGCATCCATAGGGCCCCGCAGCTAGCCCTCTGCACCTAGACATTTAGTCCAGCTGCACCCAGAACCCCTCCCTGACGGGCCTGCTGAACCCCACACACACAGAATCCCCCATCCCACCTATCCTCAATCTCTGCATCTAGAGCCCTCTCCCACTAAGCCCCAACCACCTTCACCTCCCCCTCCACCAAACCCCTGTGCATCCCGATCCCCCTGCACTGATCCCCCCCACACACACACACATTAGCCACCTGCACCCACATTGCCCCACACCTGGATCGGCCACATGTGCTGAGCCTATTTGCCCTCACCTCATGCATCTGGCATGGAAGGGCAAATAGGGGTAGGCCTGGCCCTTGTGCTGTCAGCATTAGGAGCAGCCTCCCGGCAGGTGGCTGCAGGATGATCTCCCACCTGCATGCAGTCAGTGGCTTGTGCTCCCTGCTCCCATGCTGGAACTTCCACATTTATTTGACTCACACTGTACACATTTTCAGAATTTTAAAATATGCACAGAAAAAATTGGCAGAGAATTCCCTCTGGAGTAAAGGAATATTCTGCCATGGCGAAATGCCTTCCACTATGAAAATGTTCATCTAGTACTAGTGATATAATGGGGATTTGTGTGTCTCGTGTATGCGCATGTGTCTCAAATGTTGTGTTTTTGAGGGAATTTTAATGGCAGGCTGACTACGTCAATTGACTCTGTGCAAAGTGACCACTGTGGCGGGAGTAGTGTGGCATACAAAGCACACAGCTTTTTAAAATTTCAGGTTTTTTACGCATTGTTTTGGGCCCAAGTTAACTTGTTTGGGGATTTTAGTGCAGATAGTGAATGTGGTCATTCTGTGCTAAATGAAAGGTTTGGACAGAAATGATCTTTTTTAAAACCTTATTTAACTTAGTTTCTTAAAATGTCTAATTTCCCATAAGGGGAGGTAAAATATTTCACCCAGAAGTAAATGAAAGATCTTGCTGAGTTTACTGGTCTGGCCTTGTGTCACTGCAGTGTTTCAGATTTTCTGCTCTGCATTTAGTTTCTCATGCAACTGTCATTGTGTCCAGTAAAACTAGTTCTGTTGTCATCACATCCCCTCAATCACACATCAAGTCTAGGATTTTTTAAAATCACCAGAAGGGCTGAATTAATTACTCTAGTGACAGCAGATAGAAATGTAACGTGAGTTGTAATGTCCTTAAGTGAGACTTTCCGTTTTATGTGAAATATGCTTTATCATATATTGACTTTTTTCCCCCCAGTGGAGCAAGAAGTTCCTATTGAGCCTCCGAGCGCAACCACTACAACCACAATTGGAATCTCTGCAACATCAGCTACTTTCACAAATGTCTTCGGGAAAAAGAGAGCCAATGTGGCAACAACTCCTGGCACAAACAGAAAAAATAAGAAGAACAAAACGAAGGACACGCCTCAGAATGTGCAGATAATTTTGCCAGATCAGCATATATCTCTAGCACAGCAAAAGGCAGATAAAAATAAAATAAATGGAGAGCCACGAGGTGGTGGCGCAGGTGGGAATAGCGATTCGGATAACCTGGATAGCACAGATTGCAATAGCGAGAGTAGCAGTGGAGGTAAAAGCCAGGAGTTGAACTTCACTATGGATACAAGCACTTCTGGTGATAGGGGATATGCCTCATTACTGCTCCCTTCTCAGGAAGAAAAGACAAGCACCTCAGCTTCAAAAATACAAACAAGGTGAGTCTTTGGTTTCTCCACCCTGCCCTCTCTTGGCTGCGGTTTGGTCTATGCCATTGTGAATCTGTTTATTGGCACTTAGATTGTATAGAATCTAGTAAATCTACTCACCTTGTGATGCTGGGATTTAAGAATTCTCTCTCATTTAGTTTTAACTTTGGACCAGTTAGACATGACCAAAAGTCAAAACAATCCAGTGGCTACTTGCTAGGCTTTGTGAAATAAGTTAGAGGTTCAATCTAGTTCTTGTGAACATACTAACCACACAAAATGCACTAATTGGCATTGACTAGCATCCATATTACAGAAGCTGTGACCTAAATAGGAGCTTGGAGAATTATCTCTTTCACCCATTGGTGTAGTGTGGTCCTTCTGGATCATGTCTGGGATGCATTTGCAGGACCAGGTGCAAGAATCTTATATTGTTGTTGCCCCTTGTTTTGCCTCTTTCTAGACATGGAGAACATCAGTAACCAAGGACACGTCTGTAGTACTAAATTTAAAAATACTCATTGACACCTGATTCAGTACTGTTTAGTTTCTCTATCTGGATAGCCTGAAAGCACTGAATTCTAATTCCATTGGGAATAAAATATGTAAATGACAGATCAGGATATGCCTTGCAGATGTAGCTGTGCCTGCTGTTGAAGATTATAAAGCCACAGCAGTAACAAACATGCTTTGTATAACCAGGAACAGTAGAAGTTTAGCTTCTCCTACACCTGTAAGGATTTTGCTTTCTCTAACTTCTGTGTTTTTTACATTTTAAAACCAACTGCCATTGTACAACATATTAGGTTTATTATTGAAGGCTTGCAAATGAAATGACTTTCCTGTTCCTAGACAAAGGGCTTGTCTGTACTGCAGTGGCACAGCAGCACCGATGTAGCTGTGTTGCTGTAGCAATTCGTGAATATGCTATCTTCTCTGAAAAGAGAGCTTCTCCCATCATCCAGAGGTACTGCACCTCCCCAAGATGGCAGTAGCTGTGTTGACAGGAGACGTCATGCTATTGACAGCATTTTCTGTGCTATAAGTTAGATCAGGCGTGTGGGTTTTCCACACCCTAAATGTAGTTACACTGACACAAGTCTAGTGTAAATAGACCAAGCCTAAGTCTTGACACAAGAAAAATCCCAGAGTCCTACAGGCCACACTGTATATTGCAGTTCAATGTTTTAAGTAAATAGCAACCTTTTGTGTTAGTCAGATACAGCTTACTTCTCCAGCATGTTTTTTAAATAAAGGAAGTGCCAGGATCAGGCTAATGCATCTTGCCACAGTTGATGGGTGAAACTTGGTCCATGCACCAGCCCTTTAGATGCTGTCATCTCCCTGTTCAAAAACTTTTCATTTCTTAAAATGCATCTTCTGCATCCTCATTGCTTTTGCTGTTTTTGAGAGCCTGTGCATGCTATGTGTCTGTAGGAGACAGTCAACCACATCTGTATGTTGATACATCAGCTTAAATAAACTCACTTTTTTTGGAGGCTGAACTGTCTCTATTACATATCAACTAAGAATTACCAAGTCACTTTGAGGTATAGATCTAAAAAAATCCTTTGTTTTATTCTGTACATTTAACATCAGTTTTGTAGTTTCCTCTGCTTGTGTGTTTTTCATACACATGCCCATGCAACAAATGTTTTAATTGTGTAGTTCTCAGACAGTATTCTGAGAACCAGTAAACATGTGTAGAGGACTTTCTGGGGGTCTGTGGAGATGCTTCATCACATTTACATAATCCAGTAAAGACAAAATTCTGCTTTCCCAAGCATCTGTCTTTAAGCAGAGCTCCCTTCATGTCTGGACTGTCTTACAGGCATTTGAAATCTTTGATTTGTTTGTTCAGTATTAATTAAAGCTCAAACAAATTGACTGATATAATCACGGAAGGCATTGCAAATGCAGAAAGATAGACCCAACATGTGATGTGCTATGGAGAAAGTAGAACAGTGGGAACCGCGGACAGTGAAGAAATTGGGCATTAGTGAAAGAGAGGATGGATGTTCTCATGCATAGGAAGCTAGTTCTGAACCAAGAGTCCTGGGATAATTTTTTCTTCTCCGCCACAGACTCATCTCCATTTTACTCAAGGTCACATAGTATCAACACGGGGAATTTATGAGCACCCAAGGTTGATAAAAGTCGAGAGAATGGATATGACCAAGCAATCACATGCCACCTATTAAAACGAGCATTTTAGTCTGATGATGATGATGGTACTCTTCTCCTGTTAGCTCGTGTCATTTGGTGCTGTAGCTGGCAGAGGATGGGCTCTGGACTAAGTAGTGGGGGGTTGTCTCTTAGAGCAGTCGTTCTCAACCTTTCCAGGCTACAGTACCCCTTTCAGAAGTCTGATTGGTCTTGTATGCCCCATGTTTCACCTAACTTAAAAATTAAAAAGGGTCGCAGCATGCTGTTACTGAAAAATTGCTTCCTTTCTCCTTTTGTCTGTGTGAAATGTTAGTTTGTACATAAAAAGCACTATAGAAATCAGTAACCTGTTGTAAAACTAGGCAAGTATCTAGATTAATTGACGTACTTCCTAGAAGACCCCAGCTGCAAACTGCTCTCTGAGGACCTCTTTCAACTGGCCACACTCTGAATAAAATTGAGAACTGTTTTAACTGATAGTTTTATATAATCTCTAAAAATTATGCTCTGCAGCTACTTTTCGTTTATAGTCTGTAACCCACATTTCTGTTTCCAGACTTGAAGGTGACACTAACCCAAATTCATTATCGGCAAGTTATAAATCTGTGTCCCTGCCTCTGAGCTCTCCAAACATAAAGCTGAACCTCACTAGTCCCAAAAGAGGCCAGAAAAGAGAAGAAGGCTGGAAAGAAGTGGTTAGAAGGTAAAGGGTTTCAATTCAGCATTTTCAAAGTGTGTCTAGACCTTTTGACTTGTACCCTGTGGACTTACACAGAACATCCAGCAGATGTTCATAAAAGCTTTTCTTCCTGGTGCTTGTATTTTGCTTGCAAAACACTGCAACTATTATGGGTGGTAATTACAATTCAAAAAGCCAAACCTGGCATCAGTATTTTAGGGTAAGAGTGGGATCCTTGCCAGGGCCTCTCTAAACGCCTTTGGGTAGGGCAGTTTGTTTTGGCTTTTCTTTAAGTGGGGAGGAATAGGCCAAGGCTCCATTGGAAATGAAGGAATACAGCAGCGAGAGCTCAGTCACACTTGAGTTCCACATGGGATCTTTCAAAGATGGGTGGATGTCAGTGAAGATATACAAGAGGTGGCCCACAGACTGAGACATGGAGCTCATTGTGTTCTGTTGGCTCACGTTTTGGTAACTGATTTAGCTCCAACTCATTCGTGGCCTAAAATAGAATTGGTTGTGTAATTGAGGAATGTCTGTCTCCTACACGGCTGCCTTTTCTCATCCTTGAAAATGCATGTGCATCACTTTGTTACATTGGGTGTCCTGTGGCCATATTGCAGCCCGTTTTATTCTGTCCACATGTAGCTGGAAACAGTTGTTAGCATTTCCTACCTTTTCATTCAGTTGAAGTGAGACGTATGGAAAAAAGTGTTTGCCTTTAGCCTTGACTTAGCATCTCAAGCTCTGCAATGCAGTATTTTAACTAAATGCTCCTTTTAGAGCATCTTTTAGTGAGGACTCGAAGTGTGAGTTTGGGGGAAGCTACCTTATTCTAGCAAATGAAAAAATCTATGCAATTAAAATCTAACTTTCTAAGCTCTTTCCTATTAGCTCACCAGTTAAAATGTGCAGTTTTTCCCTACTTCAGTGATTGTGATACTTACTAGTCCCTGGTATGGGGTGTGCCTAATAAACAGCCAGAGAGTCCCCCTCCCGACTTGGTGAGTCATGCAGGCATGGAACTGTTAAAAAGCAGACAGATGCCTTTACCAAGGCTGCACACACTATTGATCCTGGAGCAACAAACCCTCTCCAGACAGGTCTCTTGAGTCTCCTCATTTAGTCATTTGCTTTGCTTTTACTGCGTGTGGCATCCTGTATCTGCTCTGCCAGAGCAGCTGGATTCTAGACATTTTCTTTCTAAAATGGTGGATTTTGAGAACCCTAAGAACTCAACAATTGTTTCATGGGGAATGTGATCACAAAATGTCTACTCTGGGTCAACTTGCTGAGCCCTGCCCTTGAAAGACAGAGCATGCATATAGCCTAAGAACCTTGCAGCCATCCATGTACCCTTTTCAAAGTGACTAGGCATTGCACATGTGTACTTCCTGAAGCCTGTCCCAGTTCCAAAACCAAGAATTGTGTTAATGCCCTCTTCCCTCAAAGCACCCTATTGGGTAGAAGGGATGTCTATCAAAGAAATAACCAATGGAAACATCCTTGTACCCTTGACAGGCAAGTAGGCAGAGTTTTGAAAGACCCTCCCACTAACAACACTCTGCAGCCAACACCAATTGAGCAATTTCAGCTGCAGAGAGGAGGGCGCTGCTGTTCAGGAGCAAAAAGGTACTGTTTTGGGCATTTTTTTCAAGCTAAAAACGAGTTTGGGGGGGGAGCCATTGGGGTTGGTATGGAGTGGGGTGCTGGGTGCTATTTACAGTTCATGTGAGGATGGAATTCCTCAGTGGGTGGTGACAAGGATTTCTGTGTGGCTAGGGACTCACTTTGGAGAATGGCTTGAGGTGGGTTAAAGAAGGCTGGAATGAATCATGTGGAAGGATGTTGGAAGCTGCATGGGGAGGGGAGATTGGGAGCGCCAATAGAGAAGTATTTATACTAATGCAGACCCAAAGGGGAGGGAGTTGGAGCATGAGAAATACTGGGGGTGAGGGCATAATATGCATTCTAAAGCATTGTTTATGGGGATTGGGATGCTAGTGTGCAAGGGGGGTGGTGAGGGACAGGTAATATAAGAAAATAAGTCATTTTATAATAATAATTTCAGAGATTAAGTGTAAAAATGATCCATTTTACATTACGCGTTGATTAACTGAAATACATTTCCTGTATCATTTCTGATTAGTCATCTAAAATGCTCAATATGACTAAATTTCAAATGTAGGAGAAGCTGGCAGCAACATAAAGAGGTGCAGAGTCTCTGTTCTGTTCATTCTTGAACCTTCATCACAGTGCCTTCTGAAACCCCTTGGAATGCCTGTAACTGTACAGTTCAAATCGCCATGCACCACTGTTACGTTTGGAAGCCATGTATGGGCTTGAAAGGTCCAGCCTTTAAAGTCTGGGAGCACAGGTGGCCTGAAAGGACCTGGGCTGGGGTCTGGAATGCAAGCATAGCTGGTGTCCTAAGGCTTCCCGTTGCCATATGCCTGCACTGACCCACCAATGCCATATGAATTTGAAAATCCCAGCAGGTCACTTAATACATTTGTTCATTGAGTGTTTGGGTTGCAATGTCATGGCCTAAAAATAAATGTGCTTCTGAAAATCTTTGCTGCCTTCATGGTGGCTTCTAACATCCCTTTGGATCCTTGAATTGCACAATTGGCCTGCTTGCTGTACACCACTGTGTAGAGTCACTGGCAATCTTCTCAGCATTTAAGTCTGGGCGATGTTAACTAGGGTGTTGGATCAAGACCCAGATTTTCAAGTCTTGCTCAAGTAGGTGGTGGTTCAAAGATATCAGTGTGAATATGCTGGGACAGTTTAGCAGTCTGACTATAAACCAGTAAAAGCAGCTTGTGTCCAGTGGCTAATCCCTGTGATCCAAAGATGCCTGATACTAATTAACATGTAAAGTGAAAGCATTGCATAGAATTTCGTCCCACATAAGGGATGAAAAAAGATGAAGAACAGGAGGTCCAAAATAGCAACATGGTGTGATGTGATATGCTTGGCTGAGTAAGTGTTCTGAAGAAGTTGCTCAGGATGACCAGTAATTTCAGTGGGGAAGTTTTAGAGGCTCCAATGGGTAAATTTAGTACCGGCAGAAAACCACTTGCTGCCAGGAAATGTAAAAATATTGGGATGTTCAGTTGCCAAACAAAACAGATTTGGGCACTTTTTATATTTCTCTAAAATGACTTCACAAATTTGCAATCTTTGTGATTCAGGTCTAAGAAATTATCTGTCCCAGCTTCTGTGGTCTCACGAATAATGGGAAGAGGAGGGTGCAACATCACAGCGATTCAAGATGTCACTGGTGCTCATATTGATGTGGACAAACAAAAAGATAAAAATGGAGAGAGAATGATCACAATAAGGTATGGCACATGGAAACCAAAGCATTTTAGGTTGGTACAAGTTTATTTTAGTCTGTACTTCAAAGGTAGGACAAATTGGCTCTTTGCACTAGTGCATATATTGTTGACAGCAGGATGTGCTTGAAAATCTGATACTTACGCAAAGTTAAACCATAAAATAAGCAAATACAAGAAATAAAACACGACTGTTCCACTCAATACTGTACTAATAGAGCCAAATAAATTATTTAGTTGAAGTGTTGCAACAAAGTGAGAATTCCATTCCAGAAAGAAGATTAATACTTGTTCTTAATTTCAGGGGTGGTACGGAATCAACAAGGTATGCAGTGCAGCTCATCAGTGCCCTTATTCAAGATCCTGCCAAGGAACTGGAAGACTTAATTCCTAAAACTCATATAAGAACACCTGCTCCGAACACCAAATCAATCCATGCAAACTTTTCATCCGGAGTCAGTACCGCAGCTGCTTCCAACAAAACCTCCTTTCCGCTTGGAGCCCCGCCACTTGTCACCTCTCAGTCATCGACGCTTTCTACTCTCCAAACCAATAACAAGCTGAACAAGAATGTTCCAGCAAATGTGCGCTCTTCTTTTCCAGTGTCTCTGCCGTTGGCTTATTCCCACCCTCATTTTGCCTTGCTGGCTGCTCAAACTATGCAACAGATTCGGCACCCTCGCTTACCTATGGCTCAGTTTGGAGGAACTTTTTCACCTTCGCCAAACACTTGGGGACCATTCCCAGTGAGACCAGTGAACCCTAGCAGCACAAACAGCTCTCCAAAGCATAACAGTTCCAGTCGTGTGGGTAACCAGAATGGGAATCTTTTACAGACAGAGTCTACTGGATTAGCTACTGCTAGCTGCCCTATTACTGTCTCTTCTGTAGTTGCTTCCACCCAACCGCTCTGTGCGACAAGTGGTCGGACTCCCTCATCGGTCAGGAAGCAGTTGTTCACCTGTGTTCCGAAAACAAGTGCGGTGGCAACAGCAATTTCAACTGTGACAAGCCCCTGTAGTGCTCTGCCTTCTGCTTCCTCTGCACCTGCAAACAATGGGCAAGTTCCCACAGCATTTCTGCCCTCTAATGTTCCACAAACCCAGCATTCTGCACTTAAAACGGACTCTTTCTCAGCACCCAAAGAGAAGGTGTCAGCACCAGACCAACCGACTGGAAACACTTGTGCACCATCTTCGGCTGCAAGTAGTTGCAATATGTCAGCTAGCAGCAATCCGGGAGTCTTAGAAACTCGCTCGTCAAGCAGCCCTGAACCTCTAAATAACGTCCAAGATGAGATACTGCCAACCAGCATGTCAGATATAAGTTCCTCTGCGTCCATGCCTTTTTCATCTAGCTCAGAACCCACTCCATTAAGCTTAGCTTCGCCCAGATCAATTGCTGCAGATAATCAGGACAACAGTAATTTACCTCAATTAGCTGTACCAGCACCTAGAGTTTCTCACAGAATGCAGCCTAGGGGTTCTTTCTATTCAGTGGTACCAAATGCAAACCTACATCAAGATCATCAGTCTATTTTTGTTACAAATCCAGTTCCTTTAACGCCATCTCAAGGCCCACCTGCTGCAGTGCAGCTTTCATCAGCCATGAACGTTATGAACGGTTCTCAGATGCACATTAACCCAGCAAACAAACCATTGCCTCCTACGTTTGGGCCAGCAACGCTTTTCAATCACTTCAGTAGTCTTTTTGATAGCAACCAGGTGCCAGCCAACCAAGGATGGGGAGACTGTCCAATGTCCACACGAGCAGCAGCCGACCCGTCTTTCACTGTTCAGTCTACTTTTCTGAGTAACTCTGTGCTTGGACACATAGATAGTGTGCATCCTGATAACTCCAAGGCTCCTGGATTCAGGCCACCTTCCCAGAGAGTTTCTACCAGCCCTGTAGGTAAGTCCACAGCGTTTCTACACTGGCTGAAAGAGGCGATCCTTCCATTAGTCTTTGACCCTATTCTCAGATTGCTCCAAAAATATTTTACCAGGTTTTATGCCTAGAACTCTAAGGTGAGAGCTGAACTTGACAAGTTTAATTTCAGAAACTATTTCCAGTTACACACATGCAGTTCTCTTTCCCACCCCTGACTAGTCAGGCACTGGGAATGCTGCAGAAGCTGGCCCTGTTAGTAAGTAAGGGTTGTGTGGCACTTGTTGGAACTCCACCCACAGGTATCTAATATTGATTCCATCCAAAGGAAGGATGGATTGTGATGGTGCAAGGCCAACATTATTAGGAGATGGGGATCTTGGTCCTGTTCTCTTAGTTTTGAGTTTGCTCTCTTAACGTTCTCAGATGTCTGAAGTCAACAGTCTGAAAGTGTTTGCCAGGGTGTCTCAAAGTTTCTAAAGCTTTAACTAATTGGCTGCATTCTGAAGATCACAAGCAGGTAGGTTGCCTGTGATCTCTGTGCTCCCAGTGCAGCAAATAGACCCAGATGCAGCCAGAAGTGTTCATTCATCCCGTCCTCTAGCTGTAGAATTGTCAAGTCCTGCTCCAGTGACTCCAGAAACTCTGCCTTTTCAGCAGCTCGTCTTTTTCTCATGGATGGTCAAAGATGACACCCAACTATTGTTCAGGAAGATGTAGTAAATAGTCTGTCAGATCACTCCGATCCCTGGATTATGCACATAGAATGGCTCTGAAGGCAGTTATGCAAATAAAAGGAAATGGAAATGCCTTCATGGGGGATAATTATTCTATTTAGTATCTAAAGTCATCCATTTTTCACATAAAATGTTAAAGATAGATCTATGAAATAACTTAAATTTTTACTTACACACACACGATGAAAAGAAACCAACGGTTCTTTCAGATTTACACAGAGCTGGTCTATTTCATCAACAGTTGGTCCAATAAAACATCTTACCTCATCCACTTTGTGTGTCCTACTCTGGGACTGACATATCTACAACATTTTAAATACCTCACAATTATCTAGCACATTTCATTCCAGATATATTAGGATGCTTTTGATTCTACATAAACCACTGAGTTCAAAATGTTTGGAAGTATGCCCCAACATGGTTTACACTCATGTCTTCTAGGAGAAAAGTGAGGAGTGGTTTTTTCAATAAAACGAGATTTTGACAATGTAAATTATTGCAAGTTGGAATTTGGCTGAAGCATTTAAATACTGATTTATTATGCTTTAAAAAATACTAAATTGT
This sequence comes from Pelochelys cantorii, assembly GCA_032595735.1. Classification (NCBI taxonomy): domain Eukaryota; kingdom Metazoa; phylum Chordata; order Testudines; family Trionychidae; genus Pelochelys; species Pelochelys cantorii. The sequence goes on from CM064340.1 coordinate 41,198,191, forward strand.
GCCACCTCTCCTCCCCAGTCCTATAGTTAGCAGCCTCATACAGAGAAGTCTGTTACACCCTCTAACCACGGAACCAGGAAGCAAAAGTAAAAGTTTGTCAGGTTTTGAGTCTGTTACATAACCTGCCTCCCTGCCTGGAATCTGAGCCCTTCAGATTGTGTTCACGTTAGGGATGTGAAAGGGAAATGTTAACTGGTAACCAGTGGGGGCTGAAGCTACTCCAGCCACGCAGTGGGTCCGCCACAAACAGGGGCTGCTCTCATTTGGAGCAGCCTCTGTCCACGGGGAGCCCAGATGCCCCACAGGCAGGGGCTGTTCCACTCCCAACACCATGGTGGGGCTGGCTGCTGGCCGGCTCCCACTCAGTGCTGGGAGTCCCCATCTGAGGCGCCTGCCTAATCTGTTAACTAGTTAAACATTGGGTTGACCTAATATTTACCCAGTTAACTGATCGATTCAGCTTGATGGTGGGTAATGAACAACAGTGTCTCAGAGCTGTGCAGGTTGTCCAGGTCTTGGTATCTAGAAAGCGTGTCAGTAGTCTATGGTCTGCTCCAGGGTCCAGTTCTGTTTTAGTGAGACCCTCCAGACTGCCTTTTAGATGAAATAAATCAGTGTGGCTTGGTTTAAATCAAGATTAAATTATCAAGCAGGCAGTCTAGAGTTAAGTTCGTCAATTTAATTGTTTTGCATCTGTTTTTTCCTAAAGAGAGGTTGACTTTGATTGGTGATAACCATTAAAGCCAGATCTATGCTGCAGACCTTTATCATTTAAGTATGTTGCTCCAGGGGCTGAAAAATGCACATGCATGAGGGACACAGTTATACCAGCCTAGCCACCCTTTTAAACAGCGCTGTATCAGACAGCTGCCATCTCGTGTTGCGTGGATTAACTACGCTGACAGAAGAAGCTCTCCTGTTGGTGTAGTAATGTCTTCACTAAGACTACTAAGACTGTGAAGACAGTCGCTAAGACATTTCAGTTGCAATGAAATAGAACATTTACACTAAATATGCTTTTTGAAAACCAGGATACACATCTATACATGTTTATTTAAGCAGCAATAGAGCTTAATTTACATTTATTCCAATTGTGAATGTTTCCTGCGTTAGAAGATGGTAAAAAAATGCATTTCTTATTTACTGGATTTTTTTATTTATGATTTGTGTCGAGTTCTGTTTGGATGGGAATTCAAATTCAACTTCATTTTTATCAAAGTGTTTCAACATGTAACGGCTTTAGTAAACAAAGGAAATATCTGCAGTTTAGTGAATTGAACTGATTGTTTCTTGTCACTGTGTCCTTCTGGATTTTAACACTTGTAGATCGTATCCTCACATCCAGCTTTTATTCACAGATTGGAGAACACTTTCCTACACTTCTTTTCAGTTTTTGATTGGTCTTTAACTTTGAATGAACTCATCATTGAACTTATCATTGTACCAGTTAAACTGAAATGAAGAAAATATTTTCTCTGCACCTGTAGAAGAGGCTGGTTTAGCACTTTAGCAAACTCTAGCTCCAGCTGTTTAGCCAGTGCACCCTTCAGTTCTGTGGTTTGACTTTGAAATGGTGGAAGTAAATGAATACTACTTAACTTTTTTTATTTAAATTAAATTATTTTAGTAGATTACAGTAAATGTAGGGGTTAGCAGAGGTTGTCATATTTCCAAATTTTAAATAGGCTTATTTTTAATAACAAGCCTGTGTTTAAATTAAAAATCCAGTTTCACATCCATTTTTATTTATCCTAGGATGAAGTGGGGTGTGTTTCTCGGGTGTATATCCAAGACTGAAATGACAGATTAGCCACACAGGAGACTGGTGCTGTCGATCAAAATTGGAGCTGGTTTGCCTTATGGGATATAGTTGAATTGTCAGTTCCTCGTAGTTCTGTGCAGTCAAAAAGTCCCATTTGTTACTGGCTTATACTACTTTGCTGGGGAGTGCAGCAGCCCCGGGTCTTAGACAGTCTGACGGCCCTTGCCAGTGGGCTGCTCTGTAGTAACTTCATATGTTGTCCCGGTAAGGTGAGATTTGTCACTTCTGGCTATGACATTGCACCTGTAACACTAAGCAATGGTTTGTTCTCCAAATGTCTTTATTTGAGGGTTTGTTTGTCCCTTTGTGGTACAGTTAGGAATACTTGGATTTCCACAGACTTGATACCTTGGAGTTCACTTAAGTCAGTTTGCAGCAGAGAATTCAGTTAGGTTCTTCACTTGCTTGAGTTTGTTTTTTTGACAAGCACCTTCATGTCCTAAGCGAAGTTTGAGTACTTTTCTCCCTTTCCACTGATACCGAAAATTCAGGTTGAAAGCAGGGATTCCCAATTCACGCTATTTCTTTCCAGCTGCTTGTGGTTTCCTGACATGGCATATGGCTCTGGGTTCATTCCAGAAAACTGTCTTTTTCCTGCCTCCACTTTTCATGTCTGCTAAGCCTCTCCATTTGCAGAATTGGAGGCAGACATGCATGCTTCTCTTAGAAGACGCCAGACAAAACTAGAAGGAATCTATTTCAGTCACTGTTACGCTTCTGCTACATTTTAGAGGACCCAGTCTGTCTATGCTAGATGAAATTGCATTACACTAAGCTGGCATACCTTGAGCTGAAACAGTCCTGATGCCTTGAAACCACACATAACAGCCACCCTTACAATGGGAATCTGATTTTGAAGGTCTTTCATGAGATCTGGATTAACTATGGTCCAGGTTAAGTTAACCCTTGCAGTGGCAGTCTACACAGAAACGTCTTGGAGCCTTAAGAAACTGTGCTTTGAGCATTGGTAGTGTCTGGACTCCACTGTCTCATGTGACAGATCCTCATTATGGAAACTTGTCGAATGAGCCAGTGAAACACGTTTGAAATGCTTTTGTAATAGCATAATAGTATGATGCAGTCATCAAGCAAAATAAAGTGAGAAGCTGGTGACTAAAGCCAGTTCACATGCTGCTTAGGACTGCTGTAGGCAACACACTTATTGGTATTAGATGTGTTGTCTTTCCTCTACTATTGTGGGGCAAAGTATTAATAGAAAGTGGCATCTTTTATCACGTTAGCCTACCTGAAACTGACAGTGCGGGAAACTGAAACTGACCTGTGCACTTCAGAAGTTTCAGGCTGGTAAAATCAGGCATCCCTTCAGCCTCTTCATTCCACTTCCTGCAGAAACATATTTCCCCTTGCTCTCAGAAGTGTACAAAATCCAACACTGACATTTCATTGGCTACATAATCATTGTGCTTTAAAATCAGTCCATTGGGCACTTTGTCCAGCCAGCCTCTGACATTATTCAGGACCCAGCCTCTGTACACCATGAGGGCAGGACAAAGACCATTTTCTTCATCTGGTGGAAGCTCAAAAGCTTCTCTCTCCAACAGAAGTTGGTCCAGTAAAAGATTCCCTCCTCCACCTTCTCTCTCATCCATCATCACATGCATCACAGCAGAAAAGGAGCCTTTTTGATTGGCCTGCTTCTGAGCTTCATATGAGGAGCAGGGAATTGGCAAGTGAATATCAGTAGTAATGCCACAGTGAGGGAGGCCCCAGGTTGGGGATATTAGAGCAATCACTTGCTTCAGCAGTCATTTATTACTGACCACGCCTCTAGCACAATTTCTGTGCCAGTAGACTTGCCTATATCAAATATATTCCAGCATATGTACTCTTCAGACACCCTAGCCAAGCACTGCCCAGTCCCTTGTCCATGGAAATTGAATCTCAAGTCCAGGTGTATTCGCTGACTGTTGAGCAAAGCATTGCAAAGATGGCCTTATTTACACTCCGCTCTCCCTCATAAGCACCTGGTGCTTCATGATCCAAGCAAAGAGGTGCTTCTCCTTGAACTTCTCTCCTTTCAGGGTAGTGAGAGGAGATGATGCTATCCAGCAAAGGGTGTCTCTCTCTGACTTCCTAGGATCTCACCTCCACCTGAAGTGGGTGGTTCATCTAGTCCCTTCCTCCCTATTTTCTTTCTTTACAGGCAGAAGTGTTTTCCATTATGTCTTTTGATTCCTGTCCTTGGTGTCATCTTTGTAGGGGGAGGATTTTTTAGAGGAGTCTGCAGAAAACTGGTATTTGAGGAGAAAACAAGACCATGTAGATCAGCGATGGGCAACCAAGACCCAATGAGCTGGCTGCATGAATGGCCCTCCTTCTTCCTCTGTGGGCTGCATGACCTGTGGTGGCCAACCCACGGCCTGCGGGGGTTCTGTCTGCAGCCTACGCAACCCTCCCCGCCTCTCACGCACTGGAGCCCTGTGCTCCTCCCTTTGCCTCCCAGCACTTTCTGAGTACCTCGAATCCGCTGATTTGTGCTCCTTCCTTCCCTCCCTGAGCTCGAACACCTGATTGACGGCATTCTGGGAGGGGACCGGAAGGAGCAGGGACAGAGTGCGAATCAGCGGATTCATGACACTTGGAAAGTGCTGGGGGAGGGAAGGAGTAGGAAGTGTGGGGTTCCAGTGCCTGGTGTGTGAGGGGCAAGTGGTGGAGGGAGGCAGAGGGGATGCATGGGCCACAGACAGAACCCCAGTGGGCCGCATATGGGTTGCAGGTTGCCCGCCACTGGTGTAGATCAAGGGGTTCCTGCACATGGCTCAGCTGCACAGTAATTCACTGCCTCCCTCATTGCCCGGCGCTTCAGCAGCAGGTGCTGACTTGGCAGATTCTCCAAGCCAGCAGTGCCTGGCTGCTGAGCTCTCCAGCTTAGCTGAAGTGTGGCAAGCAAACCGCAGGCTGCTGGACACGGAAATTCAGCAGCAGGACCTAACGTTTTGGAACACCAGAGAGCCTAGATTAGTTGGATTTTTTTCTGTTCCAAATAGGATGCAATAGGGTAACCAAAAAGGCTTCCAAGTGGTGAGTTAGAGACAGGGAAAAACCCATCGTTGCAGGATCCATCCTGTCCAGCAACCACCACCCCTTTTCTGACTCCTGTAGCCAGGTATTTTTGTCCCAGTGGTTCCAGGAAGGGTCTTAGTTCATGCTGCATGTGATGATTACCTTGAGCCCCTCAACGGTTCTGTCAGCCCCCTTCTCTGACAGCTGCGATTCCCACAGGTTCCAGAAACCGCCACCAGCAAAAACCAAAAACCCCTTTGACTCCCTGTGCTTATTACCAGAATTGTAATCATCAAGCTGTGATGAAGGCCTTGGCTTGGTCAGTAAATTCATCACCCCATGCTAGTTGTCTTAAAGGAGACTCAGTTTCACACCTATTTGGAATGCAGCCCTGTGCTGAGAACTGCTTCCAACCATTACGCTATGCAAATACCAGTATAACCTTACTTCTTGGGGACCAGTAAGATGTGCGCGCTAATTTGGACCTAGCTATAGGATAGGCAAAAAATATACAGGCTGGACCTCTAATCTGGAACTCTTTGGTTCTGACCACTGATATTCCTGGACCAGAGAGCCCCGGTGGCTAAGAGTTAGGTGACAGGAGGGCCAGTGGCTGGGAGTCCGGCTGGGCCGGCAGCATTGGGGATGCCGTTGACCTTCCCTGGTCCAGCAAACTCCCTGGTTCAGACTAGTTAGATGCCGAACCAAGGAGGTCCAACCTGTGTTATGAATTACAGCCCTGGTACTAATTTAAAATGTTCAGTCTTTCTTACTTGCATCAGCTTACTGTTTTATTGGTTTTGATTTGCATTGTACTTGAATTCTTGGTTAGCTCTGGAGAATTCTAGACTGGGGAGTGAGTTGAAATTTACTCTGCGGTAAGCTTGTCTTGGGTTTGCCGCCTTAGCTCATGGCTGGTAAAGGCAGAACAGGATTGTCAATAGGCAGGCCACATCTGGATCACCCAATGCTTTTGACTTTATTTGTTCTGAAGTCTGGACTTTGAATATGCCCTGACAACAAATAATTGATTACCCCGAGGTAGTGATGTGTGTGGGGATAGCAGCTGTAGGCTGACAGAGCAGTGTGAAATTCTCCCTTATCCTGTAACTGCACAAACTCATTGCACATGTAAGTAAAAGGGTGACTGGGCACTAAGTTTAAGTTATGTTTGGAGCAGTGAATCTTCAGGGTGCCATGAAGTCTTTTCCCAAACAGGTGTATTTCATAAGTTTTATATTTATTTCAGGCTTGCCCTCTCTAGATCCATCCAATGGCTCTGCAGCTGCCTCTGCAGCTCCTCTGACAGGTTTTTCAACAAACATACAACGGGTTTATCTTCAAGGGCCAGCACCTGTTGGGACTCCCAGCTTTAACAGACAGCATTTTTCACCACATCCTTGGACAAGCGCCACGAATTCATGTAGGAACTTCATGGGTCTGTCTTAATTATCTATACACTTTTAGCATGTTAGTGATTGTCTCTGGTGACCAGTTGATTTGTAACTGTGGTGGGAAAGCCACCAGTGGCTTTAGAAACTATTACTGATAATTGCTGTTAGCTCAGTAAAGATGGGAAATGTGAGAAATGGCAGCCAAAACAAGTGTGGATATCGTATGTAAAATGCCATTGTTCCATCGTTACCTGTCTTAACGCAGCTTCAGGGAGCTTAGGGAATGTCTACACTGTTTAAAAAAAATAGCAGCAGCAAGTCTCAGAGCCCAAGGGAGCTGATTCTAGTTTGTGCCATGGGGCTGAAAGTAACAGTGTAGATATAATAATATAATATATGGAGATATACCGATCTCACAGAACTGGAAGGGACCTTGAGAGGTCATTGAGTCTAGTCCCCTGCTCTCATGGCAGGGCTGAGTGCCATCCCTGACAGATTTGCCCCAGATCCCTAAATGGCCCCCTCAAGGATTGAACTCACAACCCTGGGTTTAGCAGGCCAATGCTCGAATCACTGAGCTATCCCTCCCCCTGTTCCCACTGAGGCGGGACCTCATCTCCGAAAAGCAGCAAGGGGTGACCGGGGCTCAGAAGCCAGGCTCCAGCCTGAGATAACATCTGCAAAGCAGTTGTGAGCCCAGCTCAGCTGACCCAAGCTCTGAGGCACACTGCTACAGGGGCTTTGTTCCAGAGTAGAGGACCCTTACTCTATGAAGAGAAACTTAATCGCAGCACAGGGTGCTTTCTTACGATGTAAAACTGCATCCAAGGAGCTTGGCGTGACATTCTCAGATTGAATCGTGCTTTATTTTAAACATTTTAAAATGAGACCTGAGTCTTAACATTCACAGCAGTTTTTCACGTGTCTGAAATGACAGTGCAGAGTTCTCTTTTTGTGATGCAAACGGCCACACGAAAGTTTGGACTTTTGTTGTTCAGAGCCTTAGTGATGGCAATTCCCTGAGCACAATGGCCAAAATGGCACCCAGGCTTAAAACTAAGGGTTGGATTTTCAGAAGTTCCTGGGACAAATCCCACTGAAAGTTTGGGTCATTTCAGCATTTTTAGAAAACCACAGCCAGAGTGCATGTCCCAGCAACCGTTAGGGATGCTCCGCACCTCTGAAAACAGAGCCACTTGGATCCCCAGAAAATTTGCGCCAAGATTTGCTGATCTCTTCATAAAATAAGATGCAAAATCATTGGTGGAGAAGCTTTCCAGTGGGCCAAACAGCAATCAGTTCAATGACTATTCTGCTTCAAATATCTCAGTTCTTTCACTAACCCCAAAAGATTATAAGTCAATAAACTTTTACGCCTTTTGTAATTTACATTCCAGCAAGCAGACTGGCAGTTTAGCTGGGACATTGTGGGATTAAATATCCCTTAATAAGTGTTCTGTGTATGATAAAGCAAGAGAAATATTTTGTCACCAGGTGAATCTCCTATTCCATCAGTTTCATCGGGATCATCTTCACCCCTTTCAGCTGCTTCTGCACCTTCTAACTTGGGCCAGCCAAAAGCAGGCAGCACAAGTCAAGACCGAAAGGTACCACCACCTATTGGGACGGAAAGGCTTGCACGAATTCGACAGGGAGGTTCCGTCACTCCTACCCCCTTGGGAACTAATTTTACGGCTCCTGTTGGACATAGTGGTATCTGGTCATTTGGAGTTAACAATGTATCAGGTAAGTCAATCTCATACACAGTGAGTAGACTTTCTGTTTAAAAAACAAAACTCAGATTTTAGGGAGCTGCTACATCCTGAGAACTAATGGGTGGGTAACACAATCTCTAGTTTATGCTTTTTGGGGATCAAGTTTGAAACAGTAAAACATGGTAGTCATGTATAGATGTTACCTTCTAAATCAGGGAATAATAAATGAGAATAAATGTACATTATCAACTGCATGCAAGATTACTTTAAGGGAACGCCACAAACAGCTGGTGGGGACAGAGAAGAGTTCAAAAATGTGCGTACTCTGATCCTTTTAGGGGAATATATTGGGAAAGTCTTAAGTTCCTCATTCACTGAGGAACTGGCACATAAGGACAACAATTACAAAGGAAGGTTAAGGCAAAAGGAAGTGATTGATTTGTAACGCTTTATGTGGGTACAAACCCAGAAACGTACTCTTCTTTACAGATGGGCTGTTAATACAGCCTCAGTATCCCACCTGGGATGGGCTCAAGTCTCGGAAGAACAGAGGTATTTCTTTAGGTTTTGTTTCATGATTGCTTTTCTGTTCATTTCCTGAGCTACTCTGCAGGATTTTCAGAGATAAATACCTCTGATGTTCTAGCTGGCAGACCAAGTTTTTCATGATTGATCCAGAAAGAATTTGTAACCCACCCACAAGAATGCCAAAGAATTCTTGATAAAGCTAAGGTGGACTGACTTAGATTTTCTTCAGGCCAAAGCTGTTTGTTACTAGAACCATTGCAATTTACTCTCATAATACAGATTTTTTGCACAGGACTTCGTTCCTGCAATGGTACAGAGTAAATAAATGCATAATCTCTGAGAGAGTGATTGAAATCTTCCAAACTGTTGCGGCTATTGAACGGACATGTAATTTTAGAATGAGAACAAATAAGTTTTTTCTTTTTTTCCTCAAAAGGTGATCTACAAATTTAAAACTCGGTCTGAAAGCTGTGGTTTCATTTTATTAATTAGTAGCTTGTCACTATTAAAAATGTGGTTATAGTTATAACAAGCAAATAAAAACTGAAACATCCAGATTCAGTGCTGCTATTAATTTTTTTCTCTTTTCTCCTCCATAATTCCTCTTGAATAATATGAAAAAGGTTTTGTTCCAGGCAACAGCAATTTCCTTAAAAAAAAAAAAAGGCAAAAAAGCACAATTTCCAACCAACTGAAGGTTTATAGTCAGTTTTTGGTAGTTCCATTTTCAAGTTCTAATGGATAATCACAAAGTGCAGTGTTTGAGCTGCAGGTTGTTTGCATTTGGACTTGTGTGTGTGGCAAAATGAAATGACAGTTTTAATGGTCTGTTTTGTAATGGTAGGGGTTTCTTTGAGGCTTAAATCTTGGTTCAAATTTGATCTGATTTTGTCCCCTTAAATCTTGGTGTCTCATCCTGGCTGTTTTTCAGACTAAATTGATCACATTGTCAGACAAATTGGGGGTGTTTATAGATTACGGTTATGTTAAAGCTTAACTCAGGATTGGGGGCATCAGAAATACCAGTTTGGTATTTGGTGCAGACTCCAAATTTGAGTGGAGGAATATACGAGCATGAGGGGAAATGGATATCAGGACCAGTCCCGCATCTCCAGATTTCACCATCTTCTCCCACTTCAGTCAACAGAAAGTTCTCTGCCTTTCACCTCATAGGAGCTCCTGCCCTAAGTGTGATTCTGTGAAGCCTCCCAGCTTTCATTGCCATAGGCACTACAGTGCTTTCCATACCTAACTTGCTGGGTGCAGGGAGGGGAAAACATGTTTGCATGTGGCAGGGCCTCAGGTGGGCAGTGCTTTCTACAGCCTGTCTTTGTGAGAGGGCCATGTAGGCAGAGCATAACACTGCAGTTAGGAGGCCTGTGTGCATAGCTTGTTAAAAACCGGTCCTTGGGGTCGGAGGGTAGAACACATGCAAGTTTTGGGGAGGTATGAAAGTGGTTTGTACAGAGCAGTTCCCCAGCTTATTTTGAAGCATTGTGGTGCTTATTTCCAAGATCCTTAACATGTGTGGTGGTCTTTGCAGCTGATTGATTTATTCCAGAGTGCTCTCCATTGGTCAGAACCAGCCACTTTTAATTTCTTCCTTTCCAGAAGGCTTGTCAGGCTGGTCCCAGCCCATCATGGGGAATCATCCAATGCATCAACAATTATCAGACCCAGGCACGTTTTCCCAGCATCAGCCAATGGAGAGAGATGATTCTGGAATCGTGGCTCCCTCAAACATTTTCCACCAACCTATGCCAAATAGCTTTGTGGATTTTTCTAAAGTAAGTGATGTTTGAAAGTTGACTTTGTTGTGAGCAGCTGGGTTGATTTTCCCTGGCTGCAGGTGACTTGCCTGACGGTGCATATCCAGAAACGATCAGTACAAACTTAATTCAAAGCTCTTTCTCTGCAACAAGTTGGAGCCACTTTGCCAGGAAAAATGGGTTCAGCTTGGATGTTCTGTAGCGCGGGGTGCCCAGCCCAATTGTATGGGAGGGCCACATGAGCGTGAGCAGCCTTGTGTGGGCCCAACATCTTGTACACGTGGATAAGATTTCAAGTCAGCTATATTGATTGATATTTTAAACTCAGCTTGGTTTGTGCATCTTTAGATAGTTTGCCCATGTGTGTGAACAACCAACCTAAAATGATGTAACCATGGCGACAAAATGCAAATGAGTCTGCTGTTAGTATATTGTGTTAAGCAGGCTGCGGGCGTTATGGAGTTGTGTGCACCCCACCAGCCATCGGTTGGGCACCCTTCCTCTATCAGATATGGGGATGCCTACAGCCTCCCCTCCACAGCAGCCACCCTCTTGGGCACGTGAGATGCTAGTCGAACTGAGTCACGTAACTGAAACTAAAAACTAGCTGTAGTTGTTTATATCTCAGGCCCATCTCTGGACTAGTTTGGTAATGCCCTTCACTCTTCCATTCTTCCCGGCCGTGTTTGACTCTGCATGCCTGCCTATCCTGGAACTAGGTCACCTCTTCCGGCTGGTTAATAGTTAATGCTTCTAGCACAGGTTCCAGGTGCTAATTAGGCATTTGAATAGTACATCACTTTCTCCAGAACACATGGCAGGAGGTTAGGAGACTGTTGAAATGTGCACATGGAGAAACTAGCACAAGGCAAAGACCGAATTCAACCCTGGCATAATTCAGTTTTGGCATTTGAGGAATATTGAGGATCAGGTACCTGGAGTGGAGTCTTCCTAGAACATTGCAATGGCTACATCTGGAGAAGGTGCCTCCTTGTAGTCCTTGTTCGTTGGGAGCGATGGTCATTTTAAGGCAAGGTGAAGATTTTTCGTATTGTATGCGATGACACACCAGACCTTTGCAGGAGGTGTCAAAAGAGCTGTTGCCTGTTGGGTCCTGTTCAGGGTGGTGGTTATGAAACCTGTGACTTTAGCTCGACCCTCCCCACTTCACCCTTTCCCCAAGTCTCTGCCCCTACCCGCCTCTTTCCTTAAATGTGTCGCATACTCCCTACTCCTCCTTCCCCGGGGCGTATGAACCCCGCAAAATAGCTGTTTCACAGCAGGCAGGAGGGGGCAGTAACGGGCAGCCAATGGCCCGAGGACCACAGACAGGCCATTGGATTGTGTGAGACCCGCGAGAGATTCTGTTGACAGTTGCCCACGTGCAAAGTTGCCAGATGCCGCTGGTTTCCATCCACATAGTTTTTTCCTGCCAGTGTTGCGAAAGTGGCACATGTGAAGGGAAGTGTGGGCTGATTGCCCACAACATGAACTGAGAGCCGGGCACGCCCTCTGCATCCAATCACAGCGCTGCTACGGTTCCCTCGGCACCCCCGCAAATTCCAGGTACTCCTGTGCAGTTAGTAAAACCACCCTGTCCTGGGAGACCGTCAGCTTCGACAATCTTGTGGCCCGTTGAGATGCAGGGGGGCCTCATGCAGCCCACTGGCTGGTTTGCTCATTGCTGCACTGGCTAAGGGGGGGAGCCTATGGTGTGTCATGTTGGAGGCCGGCTGAGTGAGTGAGTCTGTCTAAAGGCCACTCTGCCTTTTTTGAACGGTTATGGATTCCAGTTGGCCATGACAATATTGTACAGAACTGTCCTTGAAGGAGCCCACTGTGCTTTCAAATGACACGCATGGCGTCGCTGCCACTCCGTTTGGATGACAGCAGGCCTATCGATAGGAAGGCAGAGCACGTCCCAGGTACTTTGTGACCTGAAATCTGTGTAGAACAGGCAGCGTCTGGCTTTGCAGACTCGCCTGAAAACCACTCCCAAGCCATGGCAGTACTTACGATGGGGATTTCAGGAGGATGAAGGGCTGAAAGCCTCTGGTTCTAAGGAGTCTGACCTTTCCAACCTTGATGCTTAGACCACCATGTGTTCCTGGCTTTCTCACAGAATGCCAAGCTGATTAAATGCAACTTAATGTTGCAGAAGAATTTGAAGTAACACTCATTCACACTGTGCAGCACATCGGAATGGGGAGCCTTAAAAATTCCAACAGTAGTAAAATCAGTTGCCTTTTGCCTTACTCCAAATTGTCCCTGGACATGGCTATGATATTCTCCTGTCTCCTCAAACACTGCTCTGGGCAGTGCTGATGTGTAGCGCCACTCTTTGATGTCAGCGCTGCAGGATCTCTGGAAAGTGCTGTAGGATCTCGGTGATGAAAGCTACTACTCTGTGTGCGAGATACTAGTCTTGTTGTCTGTAACCACTACACTGGTCAGTGATTGTCCTTTCTGTTATTTTAGGGTCTACCAATTTCCATGTATGGAGGCGCTCTAATACCTTCTCATCCTCAGTTAGCTGATGGCCCAGGAGGTCCTCTCTTTAATGGACTTCATACTCCAGATCCAGCTTGGAATCCTATGATAAAGGTTGTCCAAAATTCAACAGAATGTACCGATGCTCAGCAGGTAAATTCATTTGCATCTTCTCATATTTAAAATACTTTCCATCATATTACTCAAATGATATTTTATGCTTAGTAGAAAAACACAAGATCTTAGTTGTCTTGTAATTGAGAGCCTGTTTACATGATTTTTTTTCTGAGCATGTATTTCAGATATGTTGGCACTAGACTTTACAGATTAGTAAACAGGCCAAAACTTTTAAACCTGAGTAGTAATAACATGCTGACTGGTTCTACATTGCCATTTACCACTCACTCACTCACAAAAACCTGGCCATCACTGAACACAGTTAAAGCCCCTCTGAAAATCTGACCACTCTTATGTTGGAGTTGAACTGTAGACACTCATATTTTAAAAAATTGGCCACAAGAAGTCTGAGTTTGTAACTGTATCTCTTATAAAATTTAACAGTTGAGCATATTCTTAATATTCTGGGTTTTTTTCTGTCCACTGCAGATTTGGCCTGGCACCTGGGCACCTCACATTGGAAACATGCATCTCAAATACGTCAACTAATTTAAGAGGGTTGATCCTTTTTAGCCTTGTTGGGAAAACCTATGACCTTGGAAGAACCCTGGGGATTTTTTTAATGTGCCTAACTAAGCAATTTTTCTCTGTGGGCTGTAACAATGAAAATTTGATTGCCCATTGTGTAAGAACAAATTGATTTACCTATTCAACTGATTCTGTTCTCCAGTTAGTTTAGCCATTTTGAACTTAAAATCAGATGAACCTAGTGCTTTTGGCTAAACACTACTGAATGCTACTTGTATGCAGCAGAGAACTAGATGATTACATGATTTCAACCTTTTACGGTGGTAAATACATGTATAATTGTTTACATACTTAAAAGGAAAAAAGTTGAGTAAATTTCATGTCGTATAGTGGCTCCACTTTATGTAGCCTGTATTAATGTGAAATATTTACCTGAATATTCAATAAAAAGACGAACAGTATTGATAGGTTGTGGTGTGAATTGGGGGGGGGGGCGCACACATCTTCCTATCAGGATGTCCACAGTTACTTTGTGAAATGACTTATGGTTTCAAAGACAGTCAGCTACTCAAGTGAGGTGTAGAGGGAGGATCAGTGTCATTTGTAACAGCCTTTCAACCTGGAAAATACTTCTGGTCCCTCTTAGCTTTAGTGAACATTCATATCTCTGCATTTTGAATACCATGCGAACCAGTGTGGCTCTCAAGTTTTCATTGTTTGGATAGTTTAGTGATGTCCCAACTATGATATTGAGTACCGCTCAGGGCCTGGGAATATGCTTTACCTGACAGCCAAAGACCGTAATAAGAGAACAGAAAACACTGGATAGCTCCTGCATGCCATAGGGGCTTGTCACCTAATAGAAGCTTTGTAGATCTCTCAAAAAAATTTGAATGGAGGTGCTAACCTTTTTGGAAAACTTAGATGTAGCCTGTGGACCCTTGGAATGCTGTAGACCATAGGTGGAAAAACAACTGGTCAAATATATATCTTTGTGACTGGCAGATTTCTGAAAATCGATATCTAGAAATATTGGCCAGTATTTGATCTCAACGTTTTTTGCTCCTTAAACAGGTTAAGAGTTTAACACTTCCATGAGTCAGAGCAGGTTTTGCAAGCTCCTTTGCATAGCATACTAAAACCTATATTCACTCTGCGTGCAAATGATGCATTCCCCCGTTTGGAAATGTGACACTTTTGCCTTAAAATCATACTTTCCTCTGGCTTGGTAATGAGACACTAATTATAAAGGCAGATCTGATCCACTTCTTCAGCCAGTAACTACACAGATGAGTACCCAGTGTCATGGACCACTTTTTTGACAGCATCAAAGACTTGTGTCAATACAGACAGACTTCCCCCATCTTCTCCCCCCCTCCCCCCTGCCAGTCCCCTTATGCAGCAGTGCAGGTTTTGAACACCGCCTGAGAACAACCACCAGAAGGAAGGATTTAGTGGGTTTGCCAAGGATTCACTTGCAAACCCTGTGATGACATTTCTGCCCAGTTGCTTTTTACATGTTTTTTGACAACATAAAATGCACGCGCAGTATCTAAGAACTGGTAAGTGATCAGTTCACTCCCCTTTGAACAGGCTGGGCAATTCTTAAATTGAAGAATGGAACATAAATGTCTATAGAGAACACATTTAATTTAGAATCCTATTTTTCCCCCCAACAGCTGTTCTGTTTACAAGAGTAGCTTAACCCGATTAAAATACACTTATGCTGTCAATGTTCCCTGTAAGCTGTGGCCTTGTGTGGCCACTCCTAGATTCAAATGCTTAGCACAGTGCCCACAGCTGCGTCTTGGGCTTCTCCTGATGGTGCACATTCCCACATGCCTCAGTGTACATAAGAAATGATTCTGCACATGGATGGAAAAGCTGCCCAGGTAAGCCAGAGCCCCAACCCCTTGCCCCACCTTCAGTCCTACCTCCCCCACCACAGAGTCTGCACCCCCAGCAAGATGCTTTAGACCTTTGCACCCCAACCTTTGGCCTCAGGCCATGGCCCCTAGCCTAGCCCCATGAATCATATGGTTGAGGGAACAGTGACTGACTAGGACCTGCCAAAACTCAACGCCTCATCCCAGGCCGCTTGGCTGCCAGGTTCCCAGGCGCACCCTGGCTCTGCTGTGGGATTGCTCCAGTCTGCCTGAGGCTCGTCTACACGCTGGCACTTCGGACAGGGGCTGCCAAGAGCGAGGAAGCCCTTATGATATCCCTGGGCTGAAGCCCTGGAAGGGACACACGCGCGGGCTCGGCTGGATCCAGCCAACCTGCCCCAACTATTGGCCGGGCCCCTGCCTGGCTGAACGGCCTCGGTGCCGGCCGGCCCGGAGCGCCCTCGCCCCCACGTGTTGCTTCCCTCGGTTCTGTGGCGGAGCGGCCGGGGCCGCGGGACGGGGCGAGGCAGAACTGCCCGGAGCCCTCGGGGAGACGTTTGCGGGGGCCCCGCGCTGCGTGGCACAGACGGGCCCGATGTCCCGGGGTCCGGCAGCAGCACGAGGCGGGGGGGGGGGGCTTTCCGGGGCGGGGCCGCCCCTTGCTGGGGGGACGGGCCAAGGCGGGGCCCCGCCCCACGTGCCGATCGGGCTCCATGGCCGCCGCGAGCACCACGAGTTCCTGCCCCATCCCGGGCGGCCGCGCCCTGGGCTCCCCGGACGGCTACAGCTGCACCCCCGGCGGGACGCCCTACTCCACCACCCCGGGGGGTAAGGCCGGGCCCGCGCCCCTCTGCGGCTGCACCCAGCCCGGAGCCTCCCTTCCCGCTGGAGGGCGAGTGGGGCGGCCCCGATCTCCGGCCCCTCCGCCAGCCGCTCCGGTTTGGGGCCCGGGGCGCGCACCTCAGCGGCTCAGACTCGCTCCTGGGCTGGCGGGGCCGCCACCCGGACGGGAACCTCGGCTTCCGCCGAGCCCCAAAGCATGCGCCCCACAGGCCCCCGGGGGTGCAGGGCTGTTGGCACAGGAGGCCTGGGGATCTGCAGCGGTTCGGTAGCTTCGTTCAGTCCGGAATTGCCCGATTCCTTGAGCAAATGCACGGAGCAGCCAAAGCCCCTTGAGCCGGGGGGGCTGTGAGGCCCCCCCAATACAGGGCAGATTAATAACAGCAGGGCTGGATTTCCCAAGGGTTTTGCCAATGATCCCTCTAACCCTTCCCATCCGTGTGCAGAGTAAATGTGTACGTGCACCTAGCCATGTGGGAGAGTGCACCACCAATAGAAACACAAACCTAGCTGTGGGCACCCTGCTAATCAGCTGGGTGGCCAGCTCTCGGGAACGCTGGTCTCTGGCGGAGCTGAGGGTTGTGTCCGCCCTGCCTGGGAGCTGCAAACCCTGCACCAAGGATGCCACTTGAGTTTACAGGAGAACCCCAAAGGAAGGTTTTAAACAACCCTGCCTGTCTGGGACATACCCATGCAGCTGCGCCCGCCTCAGGGGAGCCCCCAGTCCTGAGATCCCGCCCGGTTCCCTTGTTAACTCCCAGGTGCATTAAGGTGGCCACATCTCCAGAGCAGGGTCCATTTACTCTCCCTGCTTAGATGCTAGAGCCACCTTCTTACCTGTGTCCTGCCCCACACGGTGACCGGACAGCCTGCTTTGGCCAGGCCAGGCCCTTCTTTACGCCTTGTCTAGGCTCTCCTGACACTTTTGGCTCAAGTGGGTACTTGTCCCGTTCTCTTGCCAACTGATGGGTTGGCAGGAGCAACCGGGACAAATGCCCACTTGTGTCAAAAGGTGGGATTCCAGGGGGCAGGGCTCGGGGCAGCTGCTGCAGCTTGAGCCCCTCTGAATGTTGCAAAACTTTCCCATTTGTGAACAGACCTTGAGCAAGGCGGGGGCCGGGGGGGTTGGGTGAGCAGCTTGAGAAATAGGGTCACTCTGGTGCCGGCACCCTGTTGTAGTTGTGGGAGCTGGGGGCTGGCAGGGCCGGGGTGGCTGCCAGCAGCTTTGTGATGGCTCCCAAGCCCTGCGGGCTGCTGCAGCGGGACGAGGCCCAGGCGAGAGCGGAAGGAAAAGCTGGGGCGAGGCAGCAGGAGGGATTTACGTTCCACATGGGGACAGAGATGATCCCCTTCCTGCTGCGCGGCCCAGCTTCTCCACTACTTGGCACTTCCTGGCCTCCGACTTTCCTGCGGCTCCCAGGGCTCATCCACCCCTGTGGGGCTCGAACCTCCCTGAGAATCTCCCCTTGTGGGCACTGGAGTAGGAGGGGCCCAGCGGCTCCATGTGCAGACAGGCCTAGGGAGCCGGGAGCCTGAGGTTCCTTTGCAGCTGCACTCTGATGGGGGGGGGGAGGGGAGGGGAGGTTGGGTTCTGTCTGCACCAGCTGCAGCGGGACCCCCCTCTGAATGCTGAAAAACTTCCCCATTTGATGGAATTTTTCCACCCAACTGCAGGGGCCCTCCCAGCCCCGCCCCCTGAAGCCCTGCCCCTTGCAGACAACGGGGGGGGGGGCGCGTTACTGTGGCTGCTCTGTCATGGGGGGCACTTGGGTACCAGTGGGACAAAACCCTCAGGCGGGGGCTGGGCACTCTGCTGGGCATGGGTGTCCGGGCCAGGCAGACTCCTGCCCCGCTGCTTTGCTGCCTGCCTCAGGGCTCTTGGAAAGCCCCCGATCTGGCTGGATTGTCCCTATTTTTAGAAAGCGGCTGCACTTGGCCTGGTGCCTGGCGCTGCCTAGGCCCGCTGGGCTGGATGCCTCTGTTGGGGGCAGGGGGTGTCAGTTCAGCCGCAGGAACCACCCTGCCAGTGCTGGTTTCCGATAAGCCTGCTCTCAGGAGGGGCGGGAGCCGTGGCGGGTGCTGGCACCGAGGTCGAGGTCCCTGCGCTGTTTGCTGGGCGGTGCAGGGATTGCTGGGCCGCGCCCCGGCAGCCTCGGCTTTGCTGGGCCCGCGCTAGCTGCATTGCTGGCGGGGTGCAGAGCTGGGGGGCGTGTTTGCGTGTCAGCAGCTGGTGGCTGATGGGTCACGTGGCTGGGTGAGCTGGTGTTGCCAACGGGCAGGAAGGGATCGCTGGCAGTACTGCCCCGTTCTGCTCCCACCCCAAGCGTGCCCGGATCCCCCCAAGCTGGAGGGGGCGTCGGCGGGTACAGAACTGCTGCCCGGGGCTGTTCTCCGCAGGGCAGGGTGCAGGCAGGGGGAGTGATGCTGGCAGTGGATGTGGGGGAGAGTCTCTTCCCCTCTGGCCAGGATGCCGGGGGCTCTGCTGCGAGCAGGGGTGGCAAACCTGCGTCCTGCGCGTCCCTGGACTGAGGAGCGAGGGCTGCCGCTGGCCCAGAACCAGCAGGGCGTCTGGTGACGGGCAGAGCAGGGCCAGGTGGGGGGCAGCGCCGTCTGGCAGTGACCCAGGAGGGTGAGGGGAGACGAGAGGCTGGGACAGACAAGGCCTCGGTGGGAATGGGAACTTGGCCAAGCCCCTTCTGCCTTTGTGCCAGGCCCAGCGAACCTGCACAGCTCAGTGCCAGGGCACTTGGGAGTCCAAACCTGAGTGGGGCCCATTCCTGGCTCCCTCAAGCTGGTCAGGGAGGCAGCTCCGTGCTCAGGGGGACCCGAAACCCTTGGCCTGCCAGGAGGAGCGGCTTGCTCCCTGCCATCCCTGTTCTGGGCAGGCTCCAGGAGGGGATGCTGTCAGGCCAGATACTAGGCAAGGCGGCGCATGTCCTGGCCCAGGATTGCAGCTCTGATGTTCTAATGCCTGCTAGTTACTCCTGGCAGCTCTGCTGGGCTCAGCTGCTCCCCGGGGGTCACGTGGCTCAGCAGCACGGGAGATGCCAGCACACGTCCGGGCTTGGCGCCTGCTCTGGGGCGGGCCGAGGCTGTGAGCGGCGGGGCTCGCGGAAGAGGAGGCATGGGGCTGACTTTCCTGCTGGGTTTGACAGGTACCAGGATCATCTATGACCGGAAGTTCCTGCTGGAGCGTAAGAACTCCCCCGTGGCCAGGACGCCCCCCCGCTGCCTGCCTCACATCCCTGGCGTCACCTCCCCCTCCCCCACGGCGCTCTCCAAGCTGGAGGATCTGAAGGAACAAAACGAGACGGAGGAGGTCATCCCAGGTAAGACGCCCTGGGGTGTCGCCGTCGCGCCTGCTGCAGCCCGTGGGGCCGAGAACCCCAGGCAGAAGGGCTGCCCCTTTGGGGAGCCACTGGCCTTTCCCTCCCAGGGCCCGGGGCAGGGCTGGACCCTCCTCCGCTCCCCTTGGGCGTCTGCTCCCATTGTGCGGGAGGGCTGCATGGAGCGCCCCTTGTGGTCAGGAGGGGAACTGCAAGAGAGCAGGGGGCTTTTGCCTGCTGCAGGCTCTGCCTTCGCCCCCTCTCTTTCTTCCCCAGGGCCTGGGGGCCGCTCCCCCTGGGCTCTGCTCAGCTGTCTTGAGCTGCCCTGGGACATGGGCCCTGCCCACCATCAGTTCAGACAGCTGCCACACAGGCCCTGGGCTGCCCGTTGCTGGGAGCCAGTGAGGAGGGCAGGCGGCTGTGCAGAGCTGTGACCCAGAACTCAGCCTGGGGAGACTGGGCCTCGCTCTGGTCTCCTCTCTGTGCTGCTACGGGGAGCAGCCGCTCTCCTGTCCCGGCTCCCCGAGCGCTGCCCTAACCCAGTCCTCCTCTCTCCCCGCCCAGACGAGGATCAGTTTGCCATGGACATCTGAGGTCCCAGCTGCTGGCCTGGGGCGCCTGCCTTCCCTCCCCAGCTGTCAGCCCCGAGGTGAGCCAGGCGCTGGGGCCGGTTTCAGGCTGTTCCCTGCTGTTGTGTGTTCTCCGTTCTCTTGCCTGAAATGCTGCCCAGGTTTGGTGCCCGGCGGGGGCTGGCTTGAGCGGCTGCTCCCCCTGTCCGGCGGTGCCCGGCGGCGCTGAGCGTGTCGAGTGGCTACGCCGCAGCTCACTGAGGCTGTGCAATAAACCACCTGAACTCCCTCCTGCCCTGCGTGTCTTCTGTGCTTCGCTCCCAGCTGGCAGCCCAGGGCTGGGGCACCACAAGGGCCTGCTGAGGTGGGAGGCACAGTTCTGCCCCGTGGAGCAGGGGCCCCCCTCACCCATCTGCTTGGCTAGGACTGGCAAAGAGGTGCCAAGGGACTGGAGCCTGGGGCCCATCCAGCTTCGTTGAAGGAGTGGGCAGGGGGGTCTCTCCTTGGCTCGAGGCCAGGCAGGAGAGTGACTCCAGGGCTCCTGCACATGGGCAGCAGCGTAATCAGCTGTTGGGGCTGGGATCAGCCGTGTCCTCCGGTGGGGTGAGGGGCTGAACAGCCCCATTGTCTCCATGGCTTGGCCTCTCCAGGAGCCTTGCAGGGCTGCGTGGGGCACCAGCATGTGGGAAGGTCTGTGCTCCAGCACCAGGGAACACACACACACACACCCCCAACGGATCTGTCTGGCCACAAGGAGGGCAGAGGAGCCAATGCCCAGCTCCGTGTCCCAGCCAGCTCAGGGAGGGAGCTTTGGTGCCTCTGGCCTGTGCCCTGTCTTACTGCACGTGCAAGCCCCCCAGTACCCTCTCTCTCCTGCTGCCTTGCCGAGCTGCAGTGGCCGCTACCCAGAGGCTCCGGGGGCTCTTCCTGCCCCACAACTTGGGCCTGGCAGGTGTTTGGAGTGAGTCTGCTGAGAAATCAGCCCTCCTTGGCTCCGTTCCTTAGCTCCACCGCTGTCCTTGTGGCAGCCAGGGATGCCTGTCCCAGAATGCCCACCAGAGGGAACCGCATTTCCCCAGCTGGGCCTAGACCCTTTGTGAACAGTGGGGAGGGGGGCAGCTGGTGGCAGGCACTGGGGTGATGCTGCAGGGCCCCAGCCAACTCATTGTGTTGCTTCCCCCACTGCCCCCCAGGGCGAGCTGCCATCTGGCCCCTGCTGGGCTGGGCATGTTCTGCTGCTTGGATGGTTTTATGCACTCACCCCACATGCAGGTGGGAGCAGCAGCAACTGAGCGGAGCGGGGGAAGGTGGCAGGCGAGGGAGAGTACAGGGGCCAAAGCTGCCGGGCCTTGAGCCCAGACAGCAGACACAGGAGGCGGTAAGTGGCTGGGAAGAGGGAACACGCTTGCAGCGCATGGAGCCATACCTTTCCCCTACAGATCAGTGGGGCCAGAGCAGACTGAGGAATCCCACAGGGACCTCACAACAGAACTGGGTGACTGGGAACCCAAAGGTCGATGAAATGCAAAGCGATGCATGTTGGGAAACACAATCCCAGCCAGACCTACAAAATGACGGGGATCAGCTCAGCGGTTTCCATTCACACAAGATCTTGGAGACATTGTGGGGAGTTCTTGGCAACCAGCCAGACAAGTGAGCAGGGAGTTAGGCGCTACCAGAAGAGGGCTGGATAAGACAGTACTCCATGGGATGCCCGCACTGGGCCCGCGGGCAGGTCTGGGCGCCTGTGTGAAAATGAGGGGGGTGATAAAGGATGAGGGGGATTGGGACATTCCAGTTTGAACGGAGCTGGCTCGGGGCTCTGCTCCGAGGTGCGTGACAGCCAATAGGAAAGTGTTACTTCCCCCTTCATGTAACAAGAAACTAGAGGCCACCCCGGGGCAGCCTGTGGCGTAGGCCAAAGGTGTTAATTGGGTTCCAGTCAGCTACGGTTCCTAGAGTAGGGGGACCAGGGGCTGTTTGCCAGGCTGGTCAGGTACAGCCCCTGCGCTGAGCATCCCTAAAGCTCTAACTGCTATGCACCGGACCACTTGATAACTGCCCCGCGCTGCTCCCTCCCTTTGGGCAACCCAGTCTGATGTTCTAAAGGGAAACAGGGCCCTGCCTGCCCAAACCTGCTCCCCGCTGTTCTGCGCCTCCCTTGAGCACTAAGGTGACCGCGCTAGGGCAGGGCGGCGCAGCCAGGACCAGGTGAGGAACAGACTCGTCAGTGTCCCTGGTTCGGAAACAGCAGCTTGGGCTGAACCAAGACTGACACTGTTCAGAATCTGCTCCCAATTGAAGGCCATTTGGGGGCGTTTCCAGAGCCTGTCTCCCCCACATCCCCACTGCTGCTCCAGCTGTTGGGTTTGACCAAAACTTCATTTTCACCAAAAGAACATCACCCAGCTCTAGGGCAACTCCTCTCCAGGGCATGGGATGGACTGAGCGCTGATCTCCAGGCCCCGCAGCAGACCCATCGCTCACCCCCAAGGCCTGCTGTGCCCGAGGGGCCTGGGAAAGAGGAGCAGTCTGCCGCCTGGCCACACTCGCTGTGCCCTGCTTGCTGACGGCTGTGTGCTGCCCCCCACAGCAGGCTGCAGACCAGAGCTGGTGCTGGGCTTGCACACAGGCCTGGGACTCTGGAAAAGGAGAGATTTTTATTCAGTATCGTGCAGCAAACTGCCCCGTGATCCACTGGTGGTAAAAAAGGCTCCCTGGCGCGGAGCCCACCTGCATGGGGCATCGGCAGCAGGACAGCGAGCTGGGGAGAAGCCAGACTCCCCCGGGCTGGAGGGCTCTCGCTGTCCCCCCACTCCAGCAACGAGAAATGCTCCTAGTAGCCAAGTGCTCCGTCCCTCGGGGCACAGCAGGGCATGGTGGCAGCTCAGGACCCCCCGTTCTGCCACGGCTCAGGGGGCCTCTTCGGCTGCCTGCTCCTCATCCACAGCCAAGTCCTCCCGAGGCAAGTGCCTTGCTTCAGCAATTAATCGTTTGATTCCCACCAGCCACTGGCTGACCTCCTGGACGTGGTCCACCATGAGCGAGCGATGGATGTCATCAGCCGCGTCCCAGTGCCGCTGCCGGAGCTCTAGGGACAGGGAGAGAGCAGTCCCAGTAGTGGCCCACGAGCCCCTCAGGTGGAAGGGAGAAAAAGGCTTGGAGCAGAGCACAAGAGCTGCCCCGGGGGGTTCCGGCTGGGGGAAGAGGGGCCTGGCTGCATGGGGATGGGAGCCGCGAATGCCTCCTGTGTGCTGCGGAGGAGCGTCCAGGCTGCAGTGCAGACCCCTCCCTGGCACCCCTTTGCCCTGCTCACCCTGCACCAGGACAGTCATCCTCTTCCGCACAGGGGCAGAGAGCTTTCCCTGCAGCCACAGCGCCCGCAGCACGGCCAGGCGTCTGCTGATGTCCTCGCACACCTGTTTCTGGAAGGCCAGAGAGGAGCCTGAGCAAAGAGCTGCCACCAGAATCCCCTCCCCCCCAAAAGCCACGCCCGGTGCCGAGGTAGGGAAGAGGGGTCACTCTGGGGAGGGCCCCCTCAGAACCGCCCTCCCGTCC
This sequence comes from Pelochelys cantorii, assembly GCA_032595735.1. Lineage (NCBI taxonomy): Eukaryota > Metazoa > Chordata > Testudines > Trionychidae > Pelochelys > Pelochelys cantorii. Next base: position 41,221,757 of record CM064340.1, read on the forward strand.
GCACAGGCGGCAGGGGGCAGACACAGCTTGGGGACAAGTTGCGGCGGTCGCGCCTGTGGAAAGAGGAGTTGCTGGCGATGGCGCCGGGCGCAGCAGCAACTCTCACCTGCACGGTGCTCCTGCACTCACTCAGAGTCCCTGCCAGCGGGGCTAGAACTTCCTCCACGTCCACCTCGCACTCCTCCTCCGCCGGGCTCACAGCCTGCCTGGCGGCGTCTGGCCTCAGAGCAGGGCTGAGCCCAGCAAGGGGGGGCGGCGGCCCCACAGGCTTTGGGGGCAGGGCTGCTGGCGCAGCCAGAGGAGCCGAGTTTGCCGGAGCCGGGGCTGAAAACAAACGTGCAGTCAACAGCCGCTGTCGTGAGTCCCATCCCACCGCTCAGCCCACCTGTGCTCCAGTGCCCTGAGGGGCCAAGTGTCCAGAGCAGTGGGGCTAACAGCAGCGACCGGGCTCCAGCCCAAGCAGGAAGGTGCCCACTGCCGTTACCCGCCCCTCAGCCTGCCAGCCTGAGTCAACCTGGGCTCAGACTCGGTGCTGGGGGGGTTCCCTACAGTGCGGACGTCCCCAGGGCTGCAATTCTGAAGAGCCTGTGCCCTCTCAGGGCACTGGGAATGGACCTGCCAGCGGGAGGGCACAGCTGCAATCTGGCGAGGTTGGCAGGGGCTAGCAGGCTTTTCCCATGGTCGCTGTGCTGGGGGTCTCAGCCCAGCACCTGGTCACAGAGGAGAACAGGCAGCACAGAGACAGCTTGCAGGGCCTGCTCCCCCACCCTGTCCCTGGGGGCGGTGAGTCTGGCCGTCAGGCGGAGGGCTGCCTGTCTGCCAGAGAGGAAAGGAGGTGACTGAAGCCGGGCGGGGGCAGCGGGATCTGCTGAGGCGCCCTCTCACCCACCCAGCCGGTTGCCATCGTCACCCAGCACGGGGCTGGGCGGGGGGGTGACGTGCTCACCTCAGGCCAGGAGCCCAAGACCCAGGGTCTAGCCCCAAGAAGGAGACTGGCTGCTGGGGGGGCAGGAAGGTCCCTCGAGAGCGACAAAGCCTGAGACAGGAGCCCCAAGCGGGTGGGGGGGGTGCCTCTGCGGGGCTGCGAGCCAGACACCAGCGGGCGACGTTGGGGCAAGTCTGACCTGGGGGGGCACCATGGGCCGGGAGCCTGCGTGTGAGGGGGGGGCGCTTCGGGCCCCCGCCCTGGGTCTGCAGCCCGTAGGAGAACTGGGGCGGGTCGTTCCAGCCGCGCTGCTTGTTCCCTGGGGAGACAAACGCACCGGTCACCCGCAGGCCAGGCCCGTCCCCCCCAGGGCCCCGCCAGTCCTGTCCCAGGCCCCCAGCCCCCTCACCGGCCCCCCCGGCCCCCCCCGCCAGTCCTGCCCCAGGCCCCCAGCCCCCTCACCGGCCCCCCCCGCCAGTCCTGCCCCAGGCCCCCAGCCCCCTCACCGGCCCCCCCCCCCCTCCAGTCCTGTCCCAGGCCCCCAGCCCCCTCACCGGTCCCCCCCCCCCCCAGTCCTGTCCCAGGCCCCCAGCCCCCTCACCGGCCCCCCCCCCGCCAGTCCTGCCCCAGGCCCCCAGCCCCCTCACCGGCCCCCCCCGCCAGTCCTGCCCCAGGCCCCCAGCCCCCTCACCGGTCCCCCCCCCCCCCAAGTCCTGTCCCAGGCCCCCAGCCCCCTCACCGGCCCCCCCCCGCCAGTCCTGTCCCAGCCCCGCCAGTCCTGTCCCAGGTCCCCAGCCCCCTCACCGGCCCCCCCCGCCAGTCCTGTCCCAGCCCCGCCAGTCCTGTCCCAGGCCCCCAGCCCCCTCACCGGCCCCCCCCCCACCAGTCCTGCCCCAGCCCCCCCAGTCCTGTCCCAGGTCCCCAGCCCCGTCCCAGGTCCCCAGCCCCCTCACCGGCCCCCCCCGGTTCCCCCCCGCCAGTCCTGCCCCAGGCCCCCAGCCCCCTCACCGGGCCCCCCCGCCAGTCCTGCCCCAGGCCCCCAGCCCCCCCCCGGACCCCCGCCGCCAGTCCTGCCCCAGGCCCCCAGCCCCCTCACCGGCCCCCCCCGCCAGTCCTGCCCCAGGCCCCCAGCCCCCTCACCGGCCCCCCCCCGCCAGTCCTGCCCCAGGCCCCCAGCCCCCTCACCGGCCCCCCCCCCCGCCAGTCCTGTCCCAGGCCCCCAGCCCCCTCACCGGCCCCCCCCCCGCCAGTCCTGTCCCAGGCCCCCAGCCCCCTCACCGGTCCCCCCCCCCCAGTCCTGTCCCAGGCCCCCAGCCCCCTCACCGGTCCCCCCCCCCCCAGTCCTGTCCCAGGCCCCCAGCCCCCTCACCGGCCCCCCCCCCGCCAGTCCTGTCCCAGCCCCGCCAGTCCTGTCCCAGGTCCCCAGCCCCCTCACCGGCCCCCCCCGCCAGTCCTGTCCCAGCCCCGCCAGTCCTGTCCCAGGCCCCCAGCCCCCTCACCGGCCCCCCCCCGCCAGTCCTGTCCCAGCCCCGCCAGTCCTGTCCCAGGTCCCCAGCCCCCTCACCGGCCCCCCCCGCCAGTCCTGTCCCAGCCCCGCCAGTCCTGTCCCAGGCCCCCAGCCCCCTCACCGGCCCCCCCCCCCGCCAGTCCTGCCCCAGGCCCCCAGCCCCCTCACCGGGCCCCCCCGCCAGTCCTGCCCCAGGCCCCCAGCCCCCTCACCGGGCCCCCCCGCCAGTCCTGCCCCAGGCCCCCAGCCCCCCCCCCCGGACCCCCCCCGCCAGTCCTGCCCCAGGCCCCCAGCCCCCTCACCGGGCCCCCCCGCCAGTCCTGCCCCAGGCCCCCAGCCCCCTCACCGGGCCCCCCCGCCAGTCCTGCCCCAGGCCCCCAGCCCCCTCACCGGGCCCCCCCGCCAGTCCTGCCCCAGGCCCCCAGCCCCCTCACCGGCCCCCCCGGACCCCCCCCGCCAGTCCTGCCCCAGGCCCCCAGCCCCCTCACCGGCCCCCCCGGGCCCCCCCCGCCAGTCCTGCCCCAGGCCCCCAGCCCCCTCACCGGCCCCCCCGTACCCCCCCCGCCAGTCCTGCCCCAGGCCCCCAGCCCCCTCACCGGCCCCCCCGGGCCCCCCCCGCCAGTCCTGCCCCAGGCCCCCAGCCCCCTCACCGGCCCCCCCGGACCCCCCCCGCCAGTCCTGCCCCGGGCCCCCCCCGCCATGACAGAAGGGGGCGGCCCCGGCTCAGGGCCAGAGGCGGCGGGTTCGGGGGGGCCCGAGGGGGGGCTGCGACCGGCCCGGCACCTCACCCGGTTTCACGTAGAGTTCCGCCATCGCCACGTCACTGCCGGGCACGAGGCCCCGCCCCTTCCGCGTCAGGGCGAGGCCACGCGGGCGGGGGGCGGAGCTCGGTGGCGCTGCCCCGCCCCCAGGCTGACGCTCCGCTTCCGCCCCCCAGCTGTGCCCTGGGCGCGGGACACGTGACTCCTTAAACCAAGGGCGCCGGGTTTACAAGGCGGCCGGAGGTCGCGACCCCCCCTCGCCCCCCCCCTTTGCCGCCTCCGTGCGGGGCGGGGATTGAACGCGCCGCCCCTCGCTTCGCTGGTTTACGGCGGCGCTCGGTCCCGGGGCCCGGGGGGGGGACTAGCCGCGCCCCTGCCAGGCCCCCCCGGCGGCGCAGGGACGAGACCCCGGAGGCGGCGGAAGGGCCCGGCCCGGGCAGCGGGTACCGGGGCGTCGGGCCCTGGAAAGGCGCCGCTGGGCTTGCGGTGCCCGGGAGAGCCACGGTCCCTGCCCGCCTGCGGGGCGCGGGGCGCGGGGCCCCGGGACGGCCCCGGCTGTCTCCAAGCGCGGCTGTGCGGGGCGGGGCGGGGCGCGGCGGGGATCTGCCCAAACCGACCACGCAACGCGCCGAAGCCTCCGTCGTTCGTCCGAGCCGAACGGTGGCGTTACCCTGCCCGTCCCTCCCGGGTGCCGGTCCGGCCTGTTGGCCCCCGCTCGGTGCGGCAGGCGGGCGGTGGGTCCAAGGGAAGGGGGGATTATGCAGCAGTTGGCGTCACGGGGGCCAGGGTTCCCCCGCTGGCATCTTTCCCGGGAAGCCTGCTTGAGGTCAGAGGGTGGCAGAGGTGTCTGAGGAAGGACTGATTCGGGGCCCCTGCCCCTTTGTGTTTCAACCCTGGGGGGGGGGGCAGATTTTCCCCATCTGCCTGTCCTGGGTGGCACAGGAAGCTGCATTTGGAGAGGCCACCTGTCCGCCCCTTCTCCCTGAGGTTCCCACCCTCTCCTCCCCCCACTCACCCCCCCCCCCCAAACCCCCACTGCAGTCAGCACTGCCCACCTGAGCCACCCTTGGGCCATTGCCTCAGCCAAAGGAACCAGGCTGCCTGGAGGAGCTTGGAGCCCTAACCCTCCCCGGCCCCCAGCCGGGAGCGATAGCCGGGGTTTGGCCGAGTCTCCGTTACGGTGTCCGTGCTCCCTACTGGGGTTCCTTGCACCTCGCTCTGAGGGTACTGCAGCCCCTGGCTTAAAGCAGAACCAGCCCCCCTACAGGGGTTCTGCCATAGGCACCCCCACTATGCAAATTATCCCTATGCCACAGCTCTGAGGCAGCTGGTGCCTGCCTGCCAGAGCCAGTCAACTGAACGAGCTGGGCTATGAGTCGGCTCCAGTCCGGCAGTTCCTACCCGCATGGCTGGCTAGCGGAAAAGGCCCTTCCCCCCGCCCAGGCAGCCCCCCTTCCATCCGTAGCAGGAGGAGCACAAAGCACGGGAGGGGGGGGGCTCGTGCGCACTGCACGTTTGCATTTATTTGCACAAATGATCAGATAGAAAGTGTTACTGAGGTAGACATCAGTCCAGCGGGTCCCAGCAGAGTGAAGAAATCGGGGCCCAGGCCCAGTAAGGAACCAGCAGGTGAGGAGCGACTGGCTTGCAGCTGGAAGGAGAGCTGCTCCATTCAGTGCCTCGGTACAGCCCCAGCTCGGGACGCTAGGCTTGGTGGGAATTCACCACGCACAGGTGCCCCCGGAGGGGCGGGAATTCACACCAACCCTGACTCCCAAGAAGTCCAAGCGGGATTTTCTTTTCCTACAGTTGGAATGCGGGCCGGCTGGCCCAGACGCAGTAGGTACGCAGCCGGGCTGGGGCCCGGGCCGCTCCTGCCACACATGCTGGTTTGTCCCAGGAGCTGCAGGCACCCGAGTGGGGCTGTGTGTAAGCACTGAGCGGTGCACGCTGCTTTGTGTGGGTCGGGTTGCGGCTGATGGTTTTGAGAGCACAGGAGGCAGGAGTTTGCTCAAAATGAAACCCATTCCCAGAGCCCTCCCCTCCCCCGGCCTCCTGCCATTCCCAGCTACTGGATGGAGTGGTGGGAAGGGAGCAGGGCGGGGAATGGTTAGTCAGTTGCCTGGACACGGCTTCTCCTTGTGTCTGCAGCCAGCAGACCCACCAACCCGCCTGCCCTCCGTGCTGCCGCCAGCAGAGCAACGCGGGCTCCAAGGGGCTTGGGGGAAGGGGCCAGGGACGTGGCTCTGTGGTTCCCGGGGACCCCAGCCCTTCTCGCAGCGGTGGTAGCGGCACCCCCAGCGGCCATCACATTGCGCTCCCGTTCCATGGTGACCCCCTAGGAGCGGCCCTGGCTGGAGCGTCGGCCGCCCTGGGCCCCGACAGGCAGGGAGGGCAGAACTTGGTGCCTTTGGGCCTGGGTGTCACATTCGCTTCTGGCTGCTTGGATATGAAGAGCCATTCCCAGCTTGGAACCGCACCTGGGCTGGGTCATCACCTCTCCCCCTCCCCCCCCCCCGAGGGGCTTGTCAGCAAAGCGAAGGGCTGTGGGGTCCAGCCTTGCCTGGGTGACCAGCGGGCTCCCCCTGCAGGGAAGGGCCTCACGCTCCTGGGCTGTGGGGCTGGAGCAGCAGGGAAGCGCCACCAGAGCCAGCTACGCGAGTTACACGAGCCAGCCGGGAGCCGTCTGCCTTGCCCCCGTGCCCCGTGCGTGCACCCTACGGGGTGTGCAGCACGGAATGCTTCTGCCGGAATGCGTCCAGGAAGGAGAACACCCCCCGCTTGCGAGTGCCACTGCCGCCTTTCTGCAGGGAAGGGAACGGGCACCCTGGGGAGTCCACGGACGCCGTCCTCTTCATCTTCAGCCCCGAGCGGGAGCCACCCTTGGACTTCAGCCGCGAGGTGGAGGCCACCAGACACTTCTGGTATCGAACCTGCGATGGAGAGAGCCGCGGGTCAGCGAGCTGCACAGACTGGGCCCTCTGCCTCCCCTCGCAGGAAAGGGTTGGTGTCATGCCTGCACGGTGGGTAAACTGAGTCACAGAGCGTCGCTGTGCAAAGACAGACCCTGGGAATCCTAACTCAGTTTGCCCCTTCAGCGAGCTTCTAGACCGGCCCCCTTCCCTACTCTGACCACTAGTCTCCCCCACCTGGAGTCCTCTGACACCCTGCTCCCCCTGCGCTGAGTCACCCACGGCAGGCAAGGGCTCTGACAGGGACCCGGGCCTGGCTGCAGGGGCATGTAGCCCCACATGAGGGAAGACAGCAGCATGTGTCCTGCCCTGCACGGACCCTTCTGCAGACCTGGACTGGCAGGGCCCCCCAAGCAGCCTTTGAGAGCTGTCAGTCACCCCCACACATGCCTGTAGGGACCTTGCTGGCTCCGACCAGAGCCCGCCCCCCTGTAAAAGTGGGCAGAGCCCCACCCGGGGACGGCTGGGGGGGAAACAGCCCACAGGTCAGGGCTGGGCGGAGGACACAGAGCTGCTGTGCCAGTCAGTAGGTCTCCGGTCATGGGCTGGTGCTCGCAGTAGAGCAAGGACCCAGGGTCCACCATGCAGCCCTTCTCCTGGGCCAATGGAAACTCTCAGGCCCTGGGCCCAGCCGCTTTCACCACGGGGCGCTCCCCGGGGGAGGCACTCACCATGCAGGCAGCCTGCACAGCCTCGGAGACGGTGCCGGCGTCCGGCTCGCACCAGAAGGCCACACACTGGAAATGCTGCTGCCCCAGATCTACGATGAGCGCGAACGCATGGGCGTCCCTCCCGACCCCGATGAAGGTCACGTAGCGGACCTGGCACTCGAAGATGTGGGCGTCCTCCGGGCCAGCCTCAAAGGGACACGCGAGAGCAGGGCTAGCCTCAGGTGGCAGGAAAGGACCCTCCTCCGGTCGCCTCCGGGGGCCCCTCGCGGGGCGCTCAGGAACCATGGCAGGGAAGACCCAGCACGTCCCCGCTGGGCCCCAGCTTTGCCCCTTGCTGGCTGCCCCCCAGGGCTCCCACGGCCCCGTCCGCCCTGCACGTGGGGAACAACTCCACAGCCTGATGGGACGTGAGCCCTCCCCAGCCACCAGCCCACACGCCCCCCCCTTCACTTCACCTCGTTTCCCTCAGAACCCCCACAGGGCTCCTCCCCCTCCCTGTGCGCCCCCAGCAGCTGGCCTACGCCCTGCTCACGGCCACGCGCCTCCCAGCACCCACGGGCTCTGCTGGGGGCCCCTCCCTGCCCGAGGCCTGTGCTCACTGCCCCCCAAGATGCTCGTGCGGTGCCCACCAGGGCCCACATGCTGGCTCAGGGCCCCGGGCGCTGCCCAGCGGTGCTAAGGTATGAGGGGCCTGGACATGCAGGCCGGGGGCTGGTGCTGGCTACTGTGCCACCAGGACCTGCTCTCTGGGCCACTTGCCCGGCCACAGCTGCTGTGGGCCCCAGGGCAGTGGGGCTGTGGCGAAAACCCCCAACCCCACCCTAGAGCCCGGTGCCCTGCTGCAGTGGGGCTCCACGAGCGAGCTCCTGGTCCCCGAAGGCCCCGCCTGGGGGAGTTACCTCTGCCTGATGCACCATCAGCACCGAGTCGGAGACGCTGACCAGGGAGGGGGTCCAACGCTCACGGCCATGGCTGCTCATCAGGGTGGTGATGGCCTCGTTCAGCACGTCCATCCCTGGGGGCACATGCAGCGGGGATGGGCCGGGCCCTGCGCTCCGGCACCAGGGGGCAGCTCCCCCTCCGCCTGCAGCTTCAGCCCTGCTCAGGGGGCTACAGGCAGCTGCCTCCCGCCTCAGCTGGGGTGGGGCATGGGCAGCGCCTTGTGGCCACTGGCAGGCCGAGTTTGCAAGCCGCCCCTCCCCCAGGCCAGCCCAGCCCTGCTCAGTTGTGCCCCACATCAGCAAAGCCTTGAGATAAGGGAAGAGCATGGCCAAGCACCTCCATCGCCCCCGGCTGGCCAGCCCCTGCCACCTGCACAGCCAGCCCAGTGGCACTGACTGAGCCCTGGCCAGGGACTCTGCCCCCAGCAGTGCCCTGCCTCCAGGCCCAGCAGACACACCACGACAGTGAGGTGCCCAGGCCCTAGCCCAGGGGGCCCCCCAGCTACTTCTGCAGCCTGGCTGGGCTTTTCAGGAGCTCTCGGGGCCAGCGTAACGCTGCTCCTGTTCAACCACCAGCTCCGTTCAGTGGGCGCCGCACCCCACCAGTGAACACAGCACCCCCCCATTAACGCAGCACCACCCCCGCAGTGAATGCGGCAGCACCCCCCCATGAACGTAGCACGCCCCAGTGAACGCAGCACCACCCCCGCAGCGAATGCGGCAGCACCCCCCCATGAACGTAGCACGCCCCAGTGAACACAGCACCCCCCCATGAACGCAGCACCACCCCCGCAGCGAATGCAGCAGCACCCCCCCCATCAATGCAGCACCCCGCCATGAACGCAGCGCCCCCCAGTGAACACAGCCCCCCCCATGAATGCAGCACCACCACCCTCAGCGAATGGGGCAGCACCCCCCAGTGAATGCAGCAGCACCCCCCCAGCAAAATCAGCACCCCCCCATGAACACAGTACCCCCCCCCAGCGAATGCGGCAGCACCCCCCAGCGAACACAGCAACCCCCAGCGAATGCGGCAGCCTGCAGAGCGGCTACTCACCCCTGGCTTTGGGCACTGGCATGCTGCCGATGTACAGGGCTTGGTACTGCTGGACAGCCGGCCTCACGGCGTCCAGAACATCCGCTGCTGGAGACAAGAGTGAGCCCGACAAGTTCCCCGCAACCCCCAGGCACACGCTGCCCCTGGGCTGTTGGTCTCAGGCTCGGATTGTCCCTCCCAGCACCTGTCGCTTGGCTGGCGGGTAACAGGAGGGGGCCGCTCTGCAAGTACAGCCCTCCGCTGCCTGGGGCTGGGGCTGGGGCTGTGTGTGTGGGGGGGGGTGGGGGTGGAATTTGCCTTCTCTTGAAAACCCTCCAGGAGCCCCCCTGCCTGGAGCCCAGCCCCTCGGCCTGCTCTGCACGTCAGGCCTTTTCTTCCCAGACAGGTTGTGTGGGGCTGGGTCTCCTCCCCCAACCCTGCTCAGGACAACAGGCTGCAAGAGTCCAGCTGGGCAGGCCACGGCTGGAGAGCGAGCCAGCCACATGCCCTCGCAAATAGCCCAAAGCTGCCCCCTAAAATGCGGGGGGGCGGGAATCGAGTTAAAAGCTGAGATCTCAGCCCCTTCTGAGTGTAAAGGGGGCACCCTGTGTCCTGGCGCAGGGAGCTCCCAGCTGTGTCCCAGGGCAAGGCGCGGGTTTCTATCCCTGGTGGGCCAGGCAGGATCAGACCTTGAGCCTGTCGCTGGTCCAGGCTTGCTAGCGCCCAGCCTGGCATCAGAACAGTTGTGCACACAGATGCCGGCGGTCGGGGAAGGCGGGACGGCGCGAGGGCAGGTGTGGGGCAGAGGCAGGGCCAAGCTGGCGCTCGCGGGCGCAGGACGGGGAGGCCCCGGGTACCTGGCAGCAGTAAGTTGTCTGGCGAGATGGGCTGCAGTGTGACGGATCGCGTGAGGCTGTTGCTGACCACTGCCCGCTCGGCCATAATCTGCACAGCAGAGAGAGTCGCCATCACGCCGGGCCTCCCCGCAGGCCTCTGCTTTCCGACCCGCCGGGGGCTCAGGCAGGGCAGCCCCCGTGCGGAGGAGGACAGCTCCAGGGAACGGGCACCGGGAGGTCTACGGGCTGGTGGTGAGAGCTGGGTTCTAGTCCTAGTGAGCAGTCTCTGCCTCAGTTTCCCCACCCTCCCTTTGAAGGGAACCTGGTCTGCAGGAGAGGCTGTCCGGGCTCAGGACTCCCTGGGAGCCAGGCTGGGCCAGGCCCTGCGTGCTGGGCGGTGGGTCCCCGCCGCGTACCTGGGAGCACATCTCATGCAGGGCCTTGGCGATGGCTTTGGCAGGCACGTTGCAGTGGAAGACGTGGCACTTCAGCATGCAGGTGTCCTTCTCGCTGGCCACGAAGGCAAAGTCCCTGCGGGGAGAGCAGAGCCCGGGGTGAGGAGCCGGAGGTGGGCGCGCCCCCCCCGCCCCCCGTGGAAAGGGAGCTCCGTTACCTGTCCCTGCAGCGGCGTGGCAGCGTGCGGAGAGAGGAGACAGCAGTGAATGGCTGGTTCTTGCGGGAGCCAGGCCATGCCCCTCCCCATGCCCCCGCCTGGGGACCCCGGCTCCCGGCAGAGAACCAGCCACAGGACCAGGTGATGCCCAGCAGCTACGGTGCACGGGAGCCGGGGCCAGCCCCGGGCTCCAGGCACAACAGCGTCCCACTGCCGGGGTCACCAGCCCCAAGGCATCCCTGGGAGAGTCAACAAGCCCCTGGAGGCTGCGTGACAGGCCTCGGGCAGCCCTGCCCCGTGCCAGGGAGGGTGGCCGCTGCACCAGGGTGGTGAGGGCCCCCCCGAGCGGTGCTCCGGCAGCTGCCTGCCCCACCCCCTCAGCCACTCACCTGCCGTTGTTGCAGCCCACGCCCCAGACGCGGATGTTGATGATGGGCTGGCAGTGGATCAGGCTGTGGTCCAGGGGGTCCAGCAGGCTCATGGTGTCCTTCTTCAGAAGCATCACCATGTTCTGGCCCTGCCCGGAGAGCAGGGGTGGCTCAGAGCAGATGCCGGAAGCGGGGGGGGCGCCCTCTGCCGCAGAGGGGCCTGGGGAGGGCACCGTCCTGCAGCTGGCTCAGAGCCCGGGGGTGCCGTGATGCTCTCACTCTGCCCAGGGGCCCCGAATCGGGCAGTCGTGGCTCTTTGGAGGTGGCAGGAGATCCCTGTGGAGAATCCCTAGCCAGGGCCCCGGGCCAGCGTCCGACTCTCGCGAGCCAACCGCCTCCCCCCAGGCACCGCGTGCACGGGGCGCCCAGCGGCCTGCGGCCCCCACCGGGACAGGAACTCACCTCGCCCCAGCTGCCCGCTGGGTCCCGCCCCTCCCCCTTGCTCTGCGAGAGCTGCTGGATGCAGTTATTCACCGCGATGCTGCTCTTGCCTGGGGCCAGGTCCTCCTCCGGGATCTCCACCCAGCCAAGGGAGCGCACGACGAAGCACTGAGGGGCACACAGACGGGGGTCACCGTGCAGGCCCCCCAACCGTGCCCCACTGTGCCCGCCAGCGCCACAGCCGATACAGCGACCCAGCCGGGCAGAGGCCTTAGCAACAACGTGAGCAGCTTCTGCCAGGCCAACCCGCTGCGCCCCTCCCCCCCTGGGGCCGGGCCATGCCAGCCCCCCAGGACTCTGCCCATCAATCAACGGGCCCAGCGCACCGGCCTGTGCCTATGGGGCCCTGCTAGGTGGAGCCAGCAGAACACTTGGGTGCGACCCCAGGGCCCAGCCCCCTCCAGCAGCTCTGCCCATTAGCCCTGCTGTTTCCCAGGCCCCCTCGGTGCCGGTACCTTGGAGCCAGGCTCGGTGCCGCCAGGATGGAGCTCCTGCCCGGGCCAGGGCCCCGAGGACCTGCAAAGGAAGGGGCAGCATTAGCCATGGCAGCGAGCAGGGGCAGGAGCCTGCAGGCTGAGGGCCTCTGCCTCTCCCAGAGCCGGCAGGGCCCCGTGTTGGACCCTGCCTGGGGTTCTTCTCCACAGCCCACCAAGCAGCCCTGAGCTGGGCTCTCTCGGCCCTGGGCACCTGCTTCCCACTTCCCCTCCAGGCAGTGGGATCCCGCGGCGAAGAACCAGCCCTCTGCGCCCACGGGCAGCACCAACAAACAGGCTCCCCCGGGAGGGGCGCGGCATGCGCCCGCTGCGCCCCAATCCCGGGCACAGGAACCCCCCTTACCCGCTGCGCCCCGATCCCGGGCACAGGAATCCCCCTCCCCCGCTGTGCCACAGGCCCCACCGCCTGCAGGGACAACGCAAGCGCTTGGCTTCGCTTTCCCTGGAATCCGGGTGAGCCCCCGCTCTGCCCGGCCCCGCTGCAGACACAGCGACAAGCCCCACTCCCACTGTGAGGGGCACAGGGAGGGCCTGGGACGCCAGCCTGCGCGGCAGGGCCAGGCACGAACCCAGCGCCGCCTCCTGCAGTGCCTGGAGCTGGGCTCTTCGGCAGCGAGAAACGAGCCCCCCTCGCCCAATGCTGCTCAGATGGGAGGTTCCCTCCTGACCCCGGCCTGGGCCCTGAAGCATGAGGATTGATTCGCTGCTTAGCAGCCGTTGGCTGTCAGAGTCCCTCTGTGTGCAGATCTACTGGCCCAGGAATGCCAGATAAGCCAGTGGCTCTGGGGGCTGTCCATGCAAAGGCCTGGCCTCCCAGAGCAGAAAGGGCACGTCCCTCCCTTCAGGGCTGGTGGCTTCATCCATCCCTAGGGGCCACGTGGCTGAGAGCCAAGGGTGAGTTTCGAGAGGAGAGGATGAGCCCTGAGGAGGCTGGAGGGAGTGGCCGGGGTGGGCCCAGCAAGAAGCAGGGCTCCTGCGAGGAGGATGGAGCCTGGAACTAAGAGGACTGGGAAGAAATCAGGAGGGAAACCTCGTTGGAGTGTCAGGAAATGGCTCCCAGGCTGCAAGGCCCCCTCAGCTGTGGGGGACCCGGACCTGGGATGAGAGCTGGGCCGGGGTCACGCCCCGGGATGCGAGCCGACAAGGTGCCGGCGGAGGGGGGGGGGGTGTCTCCCCAGGGAGTTAGCCTAGCCAGGCCTGTGTCAGAGCCCTGGCCAAGTACCCCCGGGCCCAGCCCTACCTCCTGGGCAGCAAGGCCACCGGACTGGGGACGGGTCTCTCCTCCGACGCCAGCTTCATGGCGGCTGCCGGCAGCCCCTGCGCAGACAGAAGAGACTTGTGAGACACCGGCGGGGGCCCGTGGAGCGTGCACAGGCAAGTGTTCCCGGCGGGTGCCAGGCCCCCTGTCAACACAGCTCCGCGTAGCCCAGCCTGTCCCCCGTGCCCTCGCCAACCGCATTCCTCCCCCACACAACGGCAGAGCTGAGCCCCAAGCAGCTGCTGTCCTGCCATCCTGTACCGGTTCCTGCACGGCAGCTTCTCCGCTAGCCACCGGGCCCCCTGCCAGGCCAGATGCGCACGATGGCCGCTGCCACTGCGTGGTGCCCGTGGGCACATGCCAGTAGTAGGTCCCAGAGGAGTCGTGAATTTTCCTCCATCCGGGGGGAAGGTCGGGATCTGTCTCCAGATTCTGGTCACTCCACAGATTATCTAGGAACAGGGAAAGCATCAGGCAGCTGGGCCCGGGGGCAACGTTCCCTCTAATTTGTCCCTCCATGTAAGGAATAAGTGTTGTTCACCAAAGCATGTGCAGGTGCGCACCACCCATAGAGACACATGCGCAAAGCACTTGTACAGCTCTGGCCGCCACACGCCTCTCCTGGGAATGGGGCAAGCACCTGTCCCGGTCCGCAAACAGAGAGAGGAAGGCGCTCAAGATCACAGAGCAAATGGAATGGGACCCACAAGTCTGGCCGTGCCACCCCGTGCTCTAGCCACTAGCCCACACTCTCCATGCGGCAACCTCCCCCCCCCCCCGCCCCGCCCCTGAGCACCCGTGGCTACTCCAGGGGGTGACTGGCCGTGGGCTTTAATGTCAAGTAAACAGGAAAGGAATTCAGCGGCACCAAGGCAGCAGCTGGGACTCTTCAAAGCCAGGAAATTCAGTGTGCTGCCCTGGCATGAACCTGGGGGGCAGGGGGCAAGTTGCCATCTCTAGCACCTGGCTTGGTAGCCAAGCGGCCGGCCCGGCAGGTTTTGCAGGTCTCATCTGTGCCGTAGTGGGGGGCTGTCTGCCCTGTAACCTGGGTTCCCACCTGGCTGCGCTGGGCTGTGGGATTCCCACTGACTCACCCACACGTGGATTGGCCCAGACACCCAGGCCCAGCCTGAGCAGAGAACAAGGCTCCTCCCAGGGGGAGAGACAAAGGAAGGGAGGCAGAGACGCCAGCTGGCTGGGGGCAGGGCCTGGGAGCTGCACAGTTTTGGTTGGGAAAACATGAAGAGAGGAGACTAAGCTGAGTACTGGGGGTTGAGGGGCTGGTGGACCCCTACCCGCAGGGGTCTAAGGCTGCCTGGCCCTGCCTCCTGTAACCACATCAGGTCTGTGCTGTGCGTATCCTGGAGAAGCAAAAACCCTCCCTATTCTACCGGCCGGCGGAGTCACATCTTGCTGCAGACGGGGTGCAGGATCGGGGGGTACCCGCCACACCATCCCTCCGCCTCCCGCCGCAGTAGCCTCGCTGGATGATTTCTCCCAGCCAGAAAAGCCCCTGTCTTGCCAGCAGAGTCGGGCTGGCGCGGATCGGGCATTCAGCTCACCCTGCGGCCCACCGAGGATGCTGCCAAAGCGCCCTGTGGCTGAGAGCTGGAGGCCCCAAACTCCAGCCTGAGCATCCAGGCTAACAGCTGAGACAGGTGCCTCCACCTGCACTGCGGCCCCAGGCAGGGGCTGCCCAGCCAAAGGGCTGGAGCTGGCTGTCCCCAGAGCCGCACTCCCCACTGATTAGATGGAGCCAGCGCTGATTCCCTCCCTGGCGCTGGCAAATCCCCGGGACGGGAGGCTGAGTGTGTCCTTGGCCAATGGGTGTGGGGCTCCGTTCCCAGAGCAAGCAGAGGCGCCAGCCAGGAGAGGAGTCCCAGGGGGCCCAGGCAGAGAGCTCGGGCACACCGAGCCCAAGGCCACTGGGCACTGGGCTCAGTCAGGGCTCAGGCGCCCACCCCGCTCCCTCCCTGCAACCTCGGGACGAGCTGCCTGGGCCGTGCTGAGTGTGGGCCAGGGACGGCCCCTCATCTACAGCAGTTACACTGCGGATCCTACACGCTGCTGCCAGGCATGAGGGGCCCGCATGTCCCAGCCACATGGCCCCCCCGTCGGGCCCTCCGGGGCACCGGCTCTGCTCTGGCTCAGGGAAGCAACCCCATGTCCGGCCCTCGAGGCTCAGGGCTCCCCATTGGCTCGCCAGCCCTGCTGCTGCCCCCCTGCAGGGCTGGAGCCCACCAATTCTACTAGCCTGGCTCTGGCGCGTGGGGATGCGGGCGCCTCTCTCTGCTGTCAGGGGCACGTCAGCGAGGGGTTGGGGTGGGTTTTTTGGCTTCTCACTTGCATGCAGCTCCCAACTGATTCTTCTGTGGCTCAGCGGCCCCGGCCCAAAAAAGGTCCCCACCCGCCGTTACACCCGCCTTTCTCTCGTTCCCCCGCCTCCATTACCAGCCAGTCCACCCCCGCTCTGAGACATGTGGTGCTTGCCGGCGGTGGGGGGGGAGGGGAGGGGTGGCTACACAGCCCTGCGGCGGGGTGCTCAGGTGTGCCAGACCAGCTGCTGCTTTGGGGGAGGAAGAGCAGGAAGGAAAGTCATCGGGAAAGGGCTGAGACTCAGAGGTCCTGCCTGCCCCCCTCCCCCTTGGAAGCCGGGAATAGCTCAGTCCCAGCCCCTCCCAGAGGGGACAAGAATCAGGCCCCGCAGCCCAGCACGTCCAAGGTGCAGCATCTGTAACTGGATCCGCCCCCGAGAGCGCAGCTAAAAATAGCCAGAGGGCAGCGTGCCCCGCCAGCACTAGAACCCTGCTACGGCTCCCAGCCCAGGCAGAGCTGGCTCCCGCGGCAGCACACGGCTGAATCGGGTCCTGCCACAGGCAGAGCGGCTCCATCCGCAGCTGGGAGAAGCAGCCTGCGCCCCCCGGCCAGAGCGATTAACGCCCCTCCCCCTGAGGAGCTTGCAGCAAAGCCGCCAGCCGCGCGCCCAGCTGCTTCCTACCACTGAGCCCCCCTCCACTGCCAGCCCCGTAGCTTCTTTCCCGGCAGAACCCTGCGCTGGGAGGCCAGGAGCGGGCCCAGACGCTGCCCCAGCCGAGCCCAGGGCTACATGCAGCATCTGTCCCTGGGAGGGACGCAGGTGCGGGCCTTGGCCTAGATTTGTGTGACGTAGTGGGGGTACCTTGCTGGTTGCTATGCTGGGCAGTGGGTTGTCAGTGACCTCCCCTGGCTGCTGTCTGCAGCACGGCCCAGCAGGGCAGGGGATGAGTCATTATTCAAGGGGCTTGGAAACTCCTCAGACAGGTATCTCCCATGGAGGGGAACAATGGGAAGGAAGGGGGCGAGGCCAGACCTGGCTGGGGGCAGGGCTGGAAGGGAGTGGGTTAGTTTTTTTTTCTATCGGGGATCATGGAGGAGACAGCCTAGGGCCCAGAGGGGCTGGAATTTAGGGGCCCAGCATCCCCCATCTCAAGGGGGGCTGAGGCATCCTAGGCCCGGTTCCTGTAACCAGATGACATCTGTGCTGTGCTGTATCCTGGAGAAGCAATAAACTCCCTCTATTCTACTGGCTGGTGGAGTCTGTCTGTGCCATTACGGGGGTGCAGGAGTCGGGGGACCTCGACCCACCGCCACAATTTGCCTTTTCATCCCCCTGATAGCCCGGGGGTCCCTGCTCCCCCCAGAGGCCTCTGGCCAGGAGGGACTGGGACGGGCATGGCTCACACTCACTCAGAAGGGTTCGCATGGGCTGGAGGGGCTGCAAAGGGGCGGCGGGAAAAGCCCCAGGCTCAGGACAGGCAGGGCCTGGAGAAAGGCAGGGAGCTGGGAGCTGCAGGGGGAGGGTCAGTTGCTCTGCCTGGGACAAGGGATCATCCGGCGACCCAGGAGATCTGGGCTGGTTAGACGGGGACAGGCCACCAGGCTGGACTAGGGGAGCAGGGAGTGGAGTCCCACTGGGCCTGGCACCGGGTGGAGCCCATGGGGGGGATGGAGCATTGTGACTTCTTGGCCCAAGGGCTGGGTCCCAAAGACAAGGCCCTGCACAGCAGGAGAAGGGCCTGGCGCACCGGCGAGATGGGCTGGGGAGCCGCAGGCTGAACGAGCGGCAGGAGGCGGCATCCCCGGCGCTGGGCGGAGGCCCCATGACCGAGACCTGGCTCCTCAAGAAGCCTATTTTGAAGACGTGTTTTCTCGTCTTTCATTCGCCATCCAGAGTCTGTGCCAGAGCCTGATCTCATCAGCCCAGGCCTCCTGCCCCTGGAGGGCCGGGGAGAGTGACACCGGCTCACGAGACCCAGGGAGAGGAGGTGCCCTGCAGCCCAGCCGGGTGCCCACACAGGCCTGGGGCAGGGCCCGATTTGGGAGATGTGGCATGTTCTCATCTCACCGGGAGCGTGGCAGCACCCAGCTTCTGCCAGGACCAGGCTTGGGAGATGCCCTCCATCGAGGGCACCAGCACATTGGCCGTGTCCCCCTCCTGTGTTAGTGGACCCCGGTCTTCCAGTGGTGGGGGGCACACGCCCTGCCCGCCAGCCACGGGCTGCGCTGGAAATCCCAACCCAGGATAACATGGCAGGATAATAACATTGCTCCCAAAGAGAATAAGCCGCTCTCAGACGCAGGCAGACTCTGGGCATTTAATCAAGGGCCTGCCGGCTTCCAGCCTGGGGATTAATCTGGTCAGCTCCACACAGCCTCCCCCCGGCGCCAGCTTCTCCTACCCACGGCCCAGTTCTCGGGACCCAGCTGTGTGAGGCTGGGGGCCTTCGGGTGGCGAAATGGGCAGAAGCCACTGAAATCCGCCTGCTCTGGCGGGGCAGGGAGCAGCTGGGCAGGATGCTCTGGGAGCTGACGTGGGAGGCGTTGCTGTAGCAACACAGTCGCGTTCAGACAGACCGTTGCGTGTACAGCGTCACACACTCGGCTGTCGCGCTGCAAGGGGTGCCCTGCCGGCTGGCTCCTCTCCGCAGCCACAGAGCAGGTGCAGTCCCGGCAGCGGCAGCTTCCCCCACATCTGCCAGTGCGGGAGTCCTAAAGGAGACGGGCCAAGGCGGGAGGAGGGGGAGCTGGGAGGAAGATAAGGGCCGTGGGAGAGCTGGAGGATGCCCATGGTAGCGGAGGATGATGTCCTGCCAAGCCCATGTTGTGCCCACCTGTGCCCAGCCACCCCACTGGCCCGCTCCTCATTTGGGATGTAAGGGGGTGACCCCAACATGGTGCAGGAGGCCCTGCCTGGCCCGGACCAAACAGCCCTCTGTCCACAGCATGCAGTGCCAGGCCCAGCCCAAGCAGCTCCCACCCGTGGCACAGCGGGCTTGGCCCAGCTTGGCCAGACAGCCCGCCCCGCCCCGCCCCGGGATCCCAGATAACCATTAAACAAACAGTTTAACCAGTTCACTGTCTTGTGGGATTTTACACCCTGCTCCTCCCATCACCCAACTTTGACTCCTGGTGACTCTGCCCTCCCCCCCTGGCCCAGTCCTAGCTGCAGTATCCCCAACTCTTTCTGCAAGGACACAGCGTGCCACCACCGGGGCCTGGCACCGGCCCCCGAGGGTCGCTGCAGCTGGTGAGATGGGAGCAGGCTGGCCTGGGCCTGGCAGCCTCACTGTGCCACATTCTGGGCCATTCTGCCCCTCCCCCCCCCCCAGCGCTGCCCCCCCCCCCCAGCTCAACAGGCTCAGCCACAACTCAGTGTGCAAGAGGGGGGTGTGCATGTCCTGCTCGGCCCTTGGCCCCCTGCTCAGCCTGTCCATGGCCTGGGGGAGTTGGACGCCTGTTTGCTGGGAAATGGGCTGAAACCCACCAAACCGAATCCTACAGGCCACGGCCACCGGGGTAACAGATCAGGGGCGACTGGATTCTTCAGCTACGAGAACCGCCTGGAGGGCCCAGTGTCTGTGCCCGGTGGTGGGGGCACCAGCACGGCCAGAGCTGCGGGAACCCCCCGGGCGCCTCTCCCCCCTCACCAGACACTCCCCAAAGGAGCAAGGTGCAGCCACCAGCCCCAGGGTGCGCCTGGCTCCAGCAGGGAACCACTGGCCCGTTGGCTCCAGCCTAGGGACAGCCCAGGCAGGGCACGGGCCTCGCAGACCCCATCTCAGAAGAGGCGGCTCCAGGCCCCGACCCAGGGGGCCCTTGGCAAGCGGAACAGGTGGGATGGGCCACTTGAACCCAGGCACCCTGCTCGCGCCAGGGAGTGGGTTGGGCGGGGCACCTGCGGACGGACGGACGGAGATCAAGGCCGGGGACCCCCCCCCAGCCCGGCCCCCCTCCCTTTGCAGGGAGCAGCTGGAGCGCGGCTGCCCCCCCCCCCCACCATTCCCTTTTCCTCCGCACGTTCCGCAGCAGGAAAGTTGAGGCCGAGGAAGGGGCGGGGAGGTCCGGCTGCGGCGGGCGGGGCTGCGGGCCGGGCAGGAGCCCGGGCTGCCGGGGTAGGCCGGGCCCGGCCCCCTCGCAGGGCTGCCGACGAGCGAGCGAGCAAGCGGCCTCTGGAGAGGCCCGGCCAGGCCGGTGCCCGCGCTCAGCACCATGGAGAGCGCCCGGGGGCAGCCCGCGGGAAGGAGCCGCGGGGCGCCCGGCGCAGGGGAAGGCGGGGCCGTGGGGCGCTCGCTCCTCCCCGCAGACCCCCCCGCGGACCGCCCGGCAGGTGCCAGCAACAGGTCGGCAGCCAGCCAGGGGCCCGGCCCAGCCAGACCCGCTAGCTTCAGAGCGCAGGGCCACGGCCCCTTCCCCCCGCCGGCCACGGCCCCCCCCGCGGCCTGGCCACTGCCCCTCCCCCCCGGCCACAGCGCCCTCCCTCCACCCCCCCCGACCGGCCACGGCCCCTTCCTCCTATGCCCAGCCACTGCCCCCCCCCGGCCACAGCGCCCTCCCTCCACCCCCCCCGACCGGCCACGGCCCCTTCCTCCTATGCCCAGCCACTGCCCCCTCCCTGCCCGGCCACGGCTCCCCTCCCCCGCGCCTCGCCACAGCCCTTTCCCCCCCGACCATGGTCCCTTCCCCTTCTGCCCGGTCACAGCCCCCGCCCTGCTCTGCTCAGCCCCTTCCCTGCCGCCCCCCCGCTCACCGTCGCAGTTGACCAGGATGATGGCCAGCATGTAGTCCTTGCCCAGCATGGCCTCGGCGAGCCGGGCGCCCGGGACTGGACGCGGGAGCGGCTGGCGCGGCTGCAGGGCGAGCGGCGGGCTGGAGCGTGGGGCGGGGCAGAGGCGGGGCCGTGGGCTGGAGGGGAGGCGCAGGGCCGGGAGGAGGGTCTGTGGCTTGCGGGGGGAGCCAGGCCAGAGGAGCTGGGGACATGGGGGGGCGGAGCCAGGCCAGATTGGCTGGGGGGTGCGGGGGGAGCCAGGCCAGAGGGGTTGGGAGGGGGTGGGGGGAGCCAGGCCATAGAGGCTGGGGGGATATGGGGTGTGGACATAGGGCGCTTGCAGCCATGGCCAGGGGAGCTGTGTGCACAGCTCCACTCAGGACCGCTGCAGTGGGAGGCAGAGGCCTGTCAGGAGGGGCTGGGGTGCCTCTGTCTGAGCCCCAGCTCCCTGGTCCAGGGAGGAAGCAGCTGCCTTGCTCTGCTCAGCAGAAACCCAGGTCCAAGGGATCTTGATGATCCCTCCAGCTCCAGCCCCACCCCCCCCCCAATAGCTGTAATGGGACCCAGCCCCCTGCCACTTTCTCAGGGGGGCCAGGAGAACTATTGGGCTGTGGAGACAGTGCTAGAAGCAGCTTCTCTCCCCGTTGGGACCAGACACAGGCCAGCCCCCCATCTCTGCCCTCGGGCCTAGGAGAGAGGTTTACAGGCTGGGGAGTAGCTTCCCACCCAGGGCTGGAGGCCAAAGGGTTATAGTGGGCAAGCCACTGGCATCTGGAGCTCCCCCTGCTAGAAACACCTCCCCCAAGGGGCAGAACTTGTGCCGTGGGGATGGGTGCAGGGCCTGGGGTTTTTTGGAGAGGGGCACTTGGTAGCTAAGTGAAATATAAAGGGTTCCACCTGCCCTATGCTTCCGCCTCCTCCCCTGAGCAATGCCAGGTGCTGTTGCTGCCAGCACCAGGCCCCTGGCTAACTCCACAAGCTGCCCTGGACCCTGCATCCCCCTGAAGATCATGGCCCCCAATGTGCAGGGTGTGGGCAGTTGTCCCTGTTCTTTCTAGGAACAGAGCAGCTCTGTGTATCACACAGGCTGGAGACCTGCCCCCAAATAATTCCTAGGGCAGATTTTTTTAGAAAAACATCCAGTCTGATTTAAAAATCGTCAGTGATGGAGAATCCCAGTGACCCTTGGTAATTGTCCCAGTGGTTAATTACCCTCACTGTCAAAATTGTGCACCTTATTTCCAATCAGAATGTGTCTAGTTTCAATTTCCAGCCACACCCCAGCAGGGATGAATGAGGTTGTCTTGCCTTTTAAGGCTGAGGGGCTCAGTGTTGTTCTCATATGTTTTATGAATGTGTTGAGTCCTACAAATGCATGGATATCCACTTTAGGTCTGTGGGTATCCGCATCTGTGGATGTCAATGAGCATATCCACAGCTCATTTTTGCAGCTACAGATGCAGCTGTGGATACAAATTTTGTATCTGCACAGGGCTCTATGAATTTGGTCTCCCAGAAGGAAACAGTATTATCCCCATTGTACAGCTGCGCAAACTGAGGTGGAGAGTCACAGAGCAAGGCCGCGCAGTCAATCAGAGGCTAACCGTGAACAGAACCCAAAACTGCTAACTCCCGGTGTCCTGCCTTAGCTATTGGATCGTTTTGTGTTTCTAATGCTCTCTAAAGGTACTGGAAATCCTTAGTCTGGGATAATCAAAAGCATACAGCAATGAGAGGTGCATTACATTGGCCCCAGATTAGACTGGATACCAACTGAATTAACTGGTCCGCGTTAGTAAGGTGCTTCGAAGATCTGCCTGGGGGATAGCTGAGAGCAAGCCGGTACACAAGGGATTGCTGTGTGTACTCTGCAGCTGTCAGTATGCCTGCGGTTTAGCCTGGCAGACTGGGCAGGTAGCCAAGTTCCTGTGAACAAGCTGCCATCTGTGTGCATGGGGAGCTCAATATACATGTGCAGCATTTGTGACTTGCGAGAACTTGAGGTGCCCGTGTGCGCGGATTGGGCTCCCCACAGCCATGGGGGGATGGAAGGGTGCGTGTTTGTGTACGCGCGTGGAGTGCTGCTGGGACGTGCTGAGTGTACGGGGTCCCAGCATGTGCGTGCACAAGGCGTGTTCTGGGTGTGCATGGGGGCGCGTGTGCACGCGGGGCACGTTCCACGTGGCTTGGCCGGTGGCTTTGGCCAACACGAAGCGAGCGGAACACAACGTGTCCGGGGGGGGGGGGCAGGGCCCGCGCGCGCTTCCCGCGTCCCCCGGCGGGGAAACGAACACGGGCCCGCCCCGCGAAGCGGGCGACTCAAAGCGGGGGGCGCTGGGGCAGGTGACGTGGCGCGAGCCGGACGCTCCCTCCGCAGCCTTCGCGCCCGCGCGCCACCCGCTGCCGCCCTCGAGAGGGAAGTGGCTCCGCACTGCGGTTTCCGGTGGGACAGGGACCACTTCCGCCCCGTTTAAAGATGGCGACGGCGCTGCCTTCGTTCGTTTCCCTTGTTCGGGCAGCGTCCCGTGACGCCTGGTGCCCAAAGCGCCTTTCCCGGCTACCAATACGCATGCGTGAGCTCGAGCGCGCCCGTGCTGGGGGCGCTGCGCATGTGCGGACGGAGGCCCGGGTCCGAAGATGGCGGACGACAAGGTGAGGGCGCCGGGGGGCTAGGCTGTGCCCGCTGCCCGGCCCCGGAGATGCGGGGGGAGCGGGCCTCGCTGCGGCCCCCCCGCTCCTCCCCGGGCACCGGCTGCGGGTCGCTACTCCCAGGGCGCCCGGGGCCGGGCCCCAGCGGCCCCCCCCCCCGATCTCTCCTGCCCCCCCCGGGCATCGCCCCCCCCGCGGCATCGCCCCCCCCGGGCATCGCCCCGCCCCCGGCATCGCCCCCCCTCCCCCCGGGCATCGCCCCGCCGGGGCTGGGCAGCGACCGGGCTGCGCCCGACTCCAGGGGGTCGCACCAGGGTCCGGTCCCGCCCGCGCCGCCTGCCGGGCTGGGGGAGCCGGCTCCGGGGCAGTGACGGGCCGCCTGTGCGCTGGCCGCGCTGAGACTTTGTTTTCACTGTGCAGGACTCGCGGCCAAAGCTGAAGGATCTTGCGTTTTTGAAGTCTCAGCTGGAAAGCTTGCAGCAGCGCGTGGAGGACGAGGTGCAGGCTGGGGTGGGCCAGGTAAAGCTGGAGTTCTTTAACCCTCCGGGTCCGCTTTAATCTCCCAAGTGGTCTTGCTGTTCTGTAATTGTCCCATAGGAATGCTAGTTGCACTTGCTTTTCTTGGCAAAATACCGAGGTTCTATTTATTTCTTCTGCAGGGATAACGTTACACAAACCTGGTAACAGCACGGGGAGATCTGGGGGAGACACTGTGCAGTTTTGTGCAGTCAGGTACAATGTTGTGCAAGAGGCTGTTTCATCCCCTTCTTTCTTTTTTCTCTGCAGGATGGCTCTTTGCTGGCATCTCCGTTTCTCAAAGGGTTTCTGGCAGGTTACGTTGTAGCCAAACTCCGATCTTCTGCAGTCCTAGGATTTGTGGCTGGGACTTGCACTGGAATCTATGCAGCTCAAGTCTATGCCGTTCCCAATGTCGAAAAGACAATCCGAGACTATATCAGCTCGCTGAGGAAGGGACCAGACTAGAGGAGAATTCTCTGGACAACAGTGCACTCCAGAAACATCTCTCCTCACCTTCGACTTCCTAGACAACTCTGACGTGATCTTAAGGGGCTCCCCGGACTGCAGCTACATATGTCATTCTGGCCCATTGTAAAACATGTTTTATACCAGATCAGTGTGAAATATCAGCCGGTCTGATTACAAAATATTAATCAGAATACCCTGAAAGTAGCAACCGCTGCTTTCAGCTGTCCATTGTTTCAAGATTTGACTCTTGACAACTGTCTTTCTTAGAAGTTTTTTTGTCCTGCTTTTTCCCCTAGTAGACTGGAAGGGAGGCGGTGTCAGATCATCTCACACGCTTTTTTTACATTCCTCCATGTATCAATTCCCTTGCCCAGGAAATGTGCGTTGTCTGATTCCTAGGGAAACCTCCATTTCTCTCCTTGCATGGAGCACGTAGAGAATAGTGCAGTGTCTTCTTAATTAGCCTGTCCTTAAAGATATGGCATTTGTTGTCTCTCTCTTTCCAAGGAGCTGACTTGATTTTTAGAAACACATCTACATCCTGGCATGATTTGGCACCTCCTGAGGCACTGACCGTGAAAGGAGCAGGTGCTACCCTTTACCTCAGCGGGGACCCACTGCCTCATGGGAATAATTATTGAGAATGGTAGTCCTGCTGGCTCCCAGCTCCGCCCTGTGACTGGTGGGCTGAGGAGAGCACTGTGGGCACTGATGTTGATCCTGTCTGTTACTATCTATGGCTCTCACGCTCCCCTCCTGACTCTGTGTAAAGTGGATGGGAAGATCCCATTCAGCGCCTCGTCTGTTGTGGTTCTTACCGAGCTGACCAAGCTGGTGCTCTGCTTTGTGTCCCTGCTGACCTGGGACCGGCGGCAGCTGGGAGTGTCTCTGTCTTGGCGCCACGCTGCCCCCTTTGCCCTGTCTGCGCTGCTCTATGCTGCCAACAATAACCTGGTCGTCCACATGCAGCGCTTCATGGATCCCAGCACCTACCAGGTCCTGAGTAACCTGAAGATTGGCAGCACTGCTCTCCTCTACGGCATGTTCCTGCACCAAAGACTCTCTTTGCACAAGTGGCTGTCCCTCTTCCTGCTAACAGCCGCCGGCGTGAGCTACACCTATGGCGGCCTCCAGGACGTGCAGCACGCCTCCAGCCCCTCAGGCATGCAGCTGCACGTCACCCTGCTTGGCTTGCTGCTCATTTCCGTGTACTGCCTGATTTCGGGCCTGTCTGCCGTCTACACTGAAGTCATCCTGAAAACCCAAGGTCTGCCCCTGACCCTCCAGAACCTCTTCCTTTACTCCTTTGGCGTCCTGCTGAACTTCGTGGTCCATCTCTTGAGCAGCAGCGGGGCTGGGTTCCTGGACGGCTTCTCTTTCTGGGTGCTGGTAATCGTGGTCAGCCAGGCCCTGAATGGCTTGATAATGTCTGTGGTCATGAAGCACAGCAGTAACATTACCAGGCTCTTCATTATCTCCTGCTCCATGCTCGTTAATGCCCTCCTATCCGTCCTGCTCTTCAGCCTGCAGCTCACGGCCTTCTTCTTCCTCGCTGTCCTGCTGATCGGCGTGGCCGTTCACTTGTACTACGGAGTCAGATAGACTCCGCCTTGCAGCTCTGGGGGAGATGCCTGGAGGAGAGGCTACAGCTGGCCTGTTTTGGGCTGTTGGGGGGTGGGGGGCAAGTGCTTCTTGCTTTTTTTAATCGAATTTTTATGTAACATGCATCAGTCTGGCCTGGATGCTCTCCTAGAGGGCAGATTCCCTTCGGAGCCCATCCCCTGAGGTCAGAGACAAGCAGTACGCTGCAGCTGGAAGCGACTGGCTGTCCCAAGCTGCTAGCTTGTGCACTGTAAGGAGTTGCACGATCGCTGTGTGGCACGAAGGAGATTGGTCCTTGCGGGACAGGATGTGTTTGTGGCACGAGCTCTCTGTCCTGCAGCATCAGGCTCAATGTTTCCCTTTTGGGGGAGGGGTGAAAGGGCTTCCTGGTGAAGGCTAAGCCAGTGGCAGTAACAGCGGTTTAATGGGGTCCTCTGGGACCACCCCCCATTTCCCCTGGCTGCCTGAGCTCTGGGCCTTAGGCCCTCTCTTGGAGGGCTCTGAGTGACTTGCTACAGCTGAGCAGCACCGTTCCCAGCTCAGGGACCCTGTGTGTGATGCAAGCTGCTTCCTTCTCTCTCTGGCTGCTGATCCGGCCCGCACAGATCCAAAGTGCCTTGGGACGGGGCCTAGACCCGGTCTGCGCAGTCCTGACCTCGTGCAGAGCCGGGCGTGTCTCCTCTCTGCTGCTCTCACCTGTTACCAAGCACCAAAGCCCTCCTCTGGCAGCGGCCACACTCTGCAGCTGTTCCTCCTCTCCTGGCACGGTGCCCATCTCCCTCTGCGCATGCCTCTGCTTGCCCCTGGGGCACAAGCAGCTGTGTGGGGCTGGAGCACGGCGACTGCTTAGCCTGGACAAGTGGTGGGTTGGTGTCTGGATTTGTACCAACTCAGGTTTGACAATGGTCAATTCGTGTCCCTCCTCCCATGCGCCAACTAGCAATGCCTGCTCCGGTGCTGTCTGTGGCATTAAACTTGCACTTTCCCAACCCTCGTGCCTCTGTCTCATTCCTGTCTGCTGGAGCGAAAGGAGACTGGTTGGACCAGAGGCCACTGGCCGGCCAGCCCCTAGTCTGACCTGGATGTAAATACCCGTTAAAACAGTTAACTGGTGGGGGGGCTGGTGCAGAGCAGCTGGGGCTTGGATCCAGCTGTCTCTGTGGGGCAGGGGCCCCACCTGTTGGGCGCTCCAGGTGGCCATCATAGACCCCTTGGCTTGGAAGAGATCGCAGGAGGCCCTTGAGTCCAACCCGCTGCGCAAAGGATAACCAGTTCCCGGTAACTCTGCTGCTTCCCGGGTACCCAGTTAACTTTTCCCATCCCTGGTTTTACTGTGGACGTCGCTCTGTGGAGCCCAGCCTCGTCGGAACCTCTGAACACACTGGTGACTGGGAATCTCATTGGTTTATTTCTGCCAGCCCTGCCTGGGCTGTAAGAGAGGCTGCCCCAGGGTTACCCAAGCTGGCCTCTTCCCCCCCCTCCCCCCCCACTGCCGTTGGCTCCCTCGGGCAGAGCACGTCTGCCCAGCGCGCTGGTGCTATGGTCCTGCTCGGCTTCCTGGCTCTGTCTGCACGGCACGCTCAGTGCAGCCCGGTGGGCGCTGTGCCCGGAGCTGCTGGTTCTGTGCAGACAGGGAGATGGCATCCTGGAGTGCCTCCTGCAGCAGCGTCCGGTACCGTCGCTCCCGCGCCTCAGTCTGCTCCTCCAAGAGCCCCCGATAAGCCCGAAACACCTGTGGAGAGCGGTGAGCCCCTGAGCTGTGTCCTGCCCCCGCCCTGCCTCAACCATGGGCACCTGGAGAGCTGGGGCCAGAGCAGGCTCAGGGCCTGGGGCCGGGTGTCTTTCCCTGACGCCTCTGTGCAGCAAGGACCAGCACCAGCTGAAGCGCCATCCCTGCTGCCCGGGCGGAAGAGGGGGAAGATGGTGCTGTTCTGAAGAGCCAGTTTCACAAGAAGCATCCCCTGCTCGCTGCGGGAGCTCAGCCAGCCACCTGCCCGGGTATGGCGGCTTCTCGCTGCCTGGCCATCTCGCACACAGCTGTCTGCCGGGGATCTACTAGCCAGGCCTGGGCCGGAGGCCTGCAGGCCCTAGCTGGCTAACTGGCTTCCTCAGCAGGCTGTGAGAGGCTGTGAAGACACAGGCAAGTTGGCCCTGCAGAGAGGGAACAGTGCTAGGGGGGTGAGGGTGCCAGCACCAGTTTTCCCGTCCATGTGTGGAATAAATTTGATGTGCACTGAGCCATGCGCGACTGTGCACCACCAATAGACAAATGTAGCTGTGGGCACTCTGCTAAGCAGCTGGGCCGCACTGGCCGCCCACACGCCCAGCTTACAAGGAACCCTGGCCAGCACCCCAATATATTGCCCTCGACCCAGGCCAGAGGGGCTGTCGGGTAGAACCCCTCAGTCCTTGCTCTGCTGAGTCTGTCCACAAAGGTGGCACCTGGTGCCAGCTGGTTCTGTGATGGGACTGGCCAGTGGGAGACAGGCCGACCAAGGCGTTGCCCATGGAGCCCCAAGCCCCCCGTTGAGGGGACTGGCTCCCAGTGGGCTGTCTGGGCCAGGCCCTGCATGCTCCGGATCCAGACAGTTTAACCCTCTAGCAGGTTACCTGTAGGACGTGGTGTTTGTGAGCCTCCGCTTCCCAGCGATGCTGCTGCCACAGGGCCTCCAGGTCCTCCTCCGCCTCGGCCTGTTCCCGCCGCAGCACTTCCAGCTGCAGGGCCAGCAGCGCCTTCTCCTGCGGCCAGCGCCGTGCGTCCTGCGGGGCGGGAGCTCTCAGGCAGCTGCGGGGAGTTGCCCTTGTTCCTGCACAGGGGCTGAGGCCCTGCCCAACCACCCGGCTCACTCAGCTGAGAAGGGGCCCTGCCTTCGGCTGCCCGGGCAGAGCACCCGGGCGCTGGCTTCCCCTCGCAGGACAGCCCTGGGAAGGCTCCGTCCCAGCCCCACGTGCGCTCTGGCCTCTTCCTGCCTGCTCCCCAGTTGCCCTTCAGTCTGCGCTGGGCCTGTGGGAGGGGCTAGGCAGCTGGCAGTTCAGTGCCTCGCCTGGACTAGCTTCCTCACGCCCTGGCCCTTCCTTCCCCGGAGCCCTCCCCAGCGGCTTATTGCCCCAGGCCCATTCACTCCCAGGGGCCCTGCTCACGCCTTGGGGTTTTGTGTTTCCTTCTCTCCAAGCTGGCGGGCGGTTGCTCCCAACGATGCCTCCACGGCGGGGAGGGGGAGAAGCGAGGGCCAGCACCCTCCCTGGGTCGGTGCCGCCAGGGCCCCCGGGCAGAGGCTGCCGTGCAGTGGGAGAGCCTGCGGATCGGGGCAGCAGCTGCAGGGATCCCTGTGCTTGGCTGCCCACCTTCCTGCTGCCACCAGAGCCTGTGCCTAGGCCCGGAGTGTGGCCCCTAGTGCCGCCAAATGCCTGTTTCCCTCCGCGCCGGCCCGGCAGCCCTGGCCCTGGCCTGCCAGCTGGGACAATGGCTCTGGGCCCTTCACGGCCTCATTCTGCTCTGTGCCCAGGCCCCGGCGAGGGCCCATCCCCCCACTCACCTCCTGGCTCCCCGCTTGGTCCTCCAGCCTCAGGGCTTCCTGCCGGATGAGCCACTGGTGCTGCTCCTGCAGCTGCTGCCTCCTGGCCTTGGCAGCGGCAAACTGCTGCTCCAGGGCCGGGCGCGGCGCCGAGGCCCAGCTCCCCGCCTGGCAGAGAGCAGACGGTGTCCTGTGGCCGCAGCACTGTGGGGCAGAAGGCGCCGGGCGCACGGCCTGGGCCCCTCTGCCTTGGCATTTGCATGTGGGGGGGGGTCACGCTGAGTGTAGTGCTGGAGGGGCCGTGGCCTGGCCCCACGGAGAGGCAAAGTGGGGAGCACGAGACGGGGATGAGCCTGCCTGTGTCCCAATCCACATGCCTGGGGGCTCCGGAATGGGTGCCAGGGCAGGGTGGGTGCAGCGGGGCTGGGGCCCTCTGCAACTCCTGCCCGGCACACGCGTGTGGTCCGTGTACCTCTCAAAGCCCAGCCCCCGAGCCAGCCTGGCTGAGGCAGGGAGCTCAGCGGGGCCCGGGAGGAGGAACAAATGGGGCCTCACAAGCCTGTCCCCTCTGTGCTCGGGAGCAGCTTTCCCACGGGCTGGCTGCCTCCCCAGCTCTCAGCCCCCCCGCCCCAGGCCAATACTGCCCCAGCTCAGGGGAGCACTCCACCTGGGCCTGCAGGGAACAGTGGGAATGGGTTGCCTGAGGGAGGGCTGCAGCCCGGTGCTGAGTGGCTGCAACCCCTGCTTCTCCCAGCAGGAGGTGCTGGACAGCCAGCTGCAGGAGCACTGGCTGTGGCTGGCTTCTCCCAGGGGTGCGGCTGTAGGATGCAGCGAGAGCAGGGCCCCGCGGGGAGATCACCGTGGCCCAGCCCAGTGTGGCAGTGCTGGCCAGGCAGCGAGAGCCCGCGGGGCTGGCGTGTGATGGCACTAGAGCAACGCTCTGGGAGAGCTCAGTCCCAGCAGAACGGCAGGGGGTCAGTTCCCTCCCACCCCAGACAGAGACCTGCGCTTGTGAGCCCGGCTGGGGCTCCCAGCAGCTGCAGGGAGCTGGGATGGCTGCACCCACAGCCCGTGCAGGGTCAGGCCCCTTAGCACTACACAGTATGGGGCAGGGAGGGGGGGGGTCGATGAGGCATGACCCCTGGGGTACGTGGGAGGAAAACTGCACCTCTTCCACCTGAACGGTGTAGCACCGCTCGGTGCGGGCGGCTGCCACATCCCACCCCAGAGGTGGGCGCATTTCAGCAACAGTGTTTATATTGTTCGTGAAGGGCCTCAACTTCCTGCTGGAGGACATCCAGCCTATAACAGAGGCCAGGAGTGGGGCTGGTATTGGGTGGGAAGAAGAATGGCTCCAGATAAGCCACATCTCCACTGCTGGGAGCACTGTGGCAGGTTTGGAAAGAGCTTCTCTTCCTCTCTGACAGACAGACAGACAGACACTCTCTCCCCACCCCGGCAGAGGGGGCGGCGAGAGGGCACGGAGCTGCAGCCAGCCCTGTGACCATGAGGTGAGGCCTGTCTGGGGAAATGCATGTTCCAAGCTGTGCTGCAGTGGCCGTGCCCCCGTGCCTCGCACTCACCGCACCGGTCACGCCGGCTGTGCAGGTTGGCTCCTGTGTTCTGCTGCCTCCACTTTGCAAAGGCTTCTCCCCTGGTGCTGCTCCCTCACTGGGGGAGAGTCCATCAAACCGCCCCGGGCTGCTCTGGTCACTGGAGAGGGGAACGACCCCTGATAGAAGAGGGAGGGGGAGCTGCAGGGGGTTACTGGCTCTAAAGAAGCAGACTCCCTGCAATAGCCACACAAGCCCCTCTTCCAGACTTTTCCATGCCTAAGGAGGTCTGGGCCTGGCAGTTTCTCTGCTTTACAGCAAGCTGGGGTGCACCCAGTCTCCCTGTGCCCTCTGCACTGGGCTGGGGTGAGGCTGGCCCGAAGAGAGGCCATTTGCCAGGTATTTAACAAGTTAGCTGAGCCCTCGGAGACTGTTAGCTGCCAGGCCACCCCATGGCTGGGCAAGGATAGACCCAGCCCTGAAATTGCTCCTGCACCTGGTATGTCTCTGTCTGGCTTGGGGATGCCTCTGTCCAGGACCTCCTGGCTTCTCAGCAAATCTGTCAGCACGTGGTTTGTGAGCTGCTCATCCCCACCCAGCTGCAAAGAGATTCGACCCTGTAGAGTGGGACATAAGAACGGCCGTACTGGGTCAGACCAAAGGTCCATCCAGCCCAGTAGCCTGTTTGCCGACAGCACCCAGTGCCAGGTGCCCCGGAGGGGGTGGACCGAAGACAACGATCAAGCGATTTGTCTCGTGCCATCCATCTCCAGCCTCTGACAAACAGAGGCCAGGGGCACTATTTCTACCCCCAGGGGCATGTTAGATGAGGCTCAGTCAAAGCAAAATAGGGCCAGGGGCTGCTGCAGCATCGGGGACCTCTGACACAGGGTTGCCCTTAGCCCCAGACCCGCCGCACACAGCCCGTGTCCCAGCCCCACTCGGTCTCCTCCAGTGCTGGAGCACAGCCTTCCCCAGTGCGCCCCAGCCAGGTGCAGTGCAGGGCCCCCAGCTGGTCAACCTCTGACTCAGCACTCACTGGGGGCTTCCCCTGACTGTGTGGCCCAGACCCTGAAGATTCCCACCCTGGCAACGCATGAAGTGCTGGGATGAGACCCAGGGAGGGCTTGGCCAGGACCTGCCTGCTTACAGTACAAGGCAGCTCCCTGTTGGCTTGGGGACGGTTCTGACTTTCTCTGTCTCACCATTCCTACGACGGCTGCTAGCAGTGCCGCGGGTCTGCACACGCAGGGCAGCAACCAGCAGCCAGAATCCCGGATTCACCTGGGCTTCCGGAGGTTGGCTTCTACTGCCTTCAGATGCCTCCGACATTGCTTTCTTTTTCTCCCAGCTCTGGCTCTTCAGCACCTGAACAGGCCCAGGAGACTTCATTGTGTTATGCACCACCACCACGGGGCCTGCGCGCGCACCCAGCCACGGGGCCTGCGCGCGCACCCAGCCACGGGGCCTGCGCGCGCACCCAGCCACGGGGCCTGCGCGCGCACCCAGCCACGGGGCCTGCGCGCGCACCCAGCCACGGGGCCTGCGCGCGCACCCAGCCACGGGGCCTGCATGCACATCTAGCCACGGGGCCTGCATGCACACCCAGCCACGGGGCCTGCGCGCGCACCCAGCCACGGGGCCTGCATGCACACCCAGCCAGGGGGCATACACACACCCAACCATTAGGCCTGTGCACACCCAGCAACCTGGCTTTTCTTGCAGCAGTGTCACAATGCTGACTCATATTTAGCCTGTGACCCACAGTCACTTCCCATGTTGTGTGCGCAACTGATTGTTCCTTCTGCAGTGGAGCATGTCGCAATGTCCTTGGTGAATTTCATCCTGTTTACTTGTCTGGATCATTTTGAATTTTAACCCCAAAGCATTTGCAGCCCCTCCCAGCTTCCCGTCAGCCCCGCACTTTACATGTGGCTTCTCGGGCATTAGCTAACTCAGTGGCTGCATGGGTCTGGGCTGGCCAGGGTGGGGCTGGGCTGAGTTGGGCAGGGTGGGGCTGGGCTGGGAAGAGTGGGGCTGAGTTGGGCAGGGTGGGGCTGTGCTAGTAGCTTGGCCACGAGAGCCCATCCACATGCTGAGCGGCTGCTTCTCCCACCTGCAGCTCCCCCAGCGCTCTCCCCAGCTGGCGGGCCAGGCTCTGCTGTGTGGCGCGGTGGCGGCTGGTGAGGAGCTGGGCCCTCAGCTCTCGGATCGCTGCCCTTTGCCTCCAAGCCGCCTCGGCAGGGTCCCAGTGGGTCGCCGAGACCGTCTTGGCCAGGCCCCTCGCCTGCTCAGCCAGCGAGAGCGCCGCGAGGATCTCTTCTCCGGAGGCATCTGCCGGGGGTGGGGGGGGGGGGGGGGGGACAGCGTTTGGCCCGAGGTGCTGGCGCAAAGCCAGTGGCGCCCACTCGAGCACTGGACTCCTGTTGGGACCCCTCTCCCCCACAAGCCTCCCAGGGCCCCCCCTGCCCGGAAGCCGGTGTGTACATTTCACACCATGCAAATGCTGGTGGCACCACAGGTTGGGGAAGTCGACAGCTTGTGCCCTCCTCCCCCCCCCCCCCCGGGAGCCTGGTGACGCCCTGAGGGGCCCTGAGCCCTGCACTAGAGGGAGCAGAGGCCGGGGCCGCAGGAAGGAGAGGCTGGGGGAGGGGAGTTTGCCGGAACAACCCGTCCATTAGCTGGGCCTGAGGCTGGCTGGCAGTGATCCCTGCAGCCCGGCCTGGCACCTGCCGTAGGCTGCCCACGCAGGGCCTGGGAGCCACAGCCAGGCGCTCTGGGGAGTCGCTGAGACACACACTCCCAGCTCTGAGCAGCCGGGAGCCTTCCTGCCCTCCCGGGGGGGGTGTTAGACCACGGCCAAGTTCAGGGGACGACCGGAGAGACCGCGGGGCAGAGACCGGGGTTCCCACCTGAGAAACGGGTGGGGACTTAGATGTACTGGGCAGGGGCCCTGTGGTTGCTGCCTGTGAATGCCAAGCTCCCCTCCCGCATGCCAGGCACCCGGGGCAGAGACAAGCCGCCGCTGCACAGACAGTGCCCTGGCCACCAGCCCGATGGCAAACCTGAAACCAACTCGGCCTTCACCCTGCAATGGGGGGTATTGATCCCACCCCCCCCGTGTCCCACGGCTCCTTGGCTGCACCGAGCCGGGTGCTCTCTGTAGCTGCTGCCTCTGGCCAGGCTGGACTCCCAGCCGCAGGCCCGTCCTGGCGGTGTCCTGGGGAGTCCGGCCGGCAGCTGAGCGTGGCTCTTGCCAGCTCTGCCCAGCAGGGTACGGACTCAGCACCGGGGCAGAGCCCTCGCTGCACGGAGGCCCCAGCCCTCCCGGGGGAGGGGGCGCCACGGGGCTCGTACCTGGCAGGGCCAAACACAGCAGCAGGAACGTGAGGTTGTTTCCTTCTAGCGTCCGCTTGAGAATCCAGGGGAGGGATCCTGCATCATCTGGGAGCTCGCCCGGAGCCAGAGCTCGGCACAGGGGTGCGAGCCTGCAGGGCCAGGGATGGGGTGAGAGCCCCGGTGGGGAGAGGCCCACAACAGCCCACTGCTGTCCTCACTCATTAGCATGATGTTTACAGTGCGGGGCGAAGGCCGGGCCCCACCCAGCCTGGGGCCTGTCTGTGCTAGGGGCTGCTGGGGAAGGGTGGATGAAACGCCTGCCAAGTTGATCACCATGGACCTGTGGGGGATCCCGTCTTGTCCCCGGATAGTCACCAAGCAGTGTGTACAGCACCTGGCGCAGCGAGGCCCTGAGCCTGGCCAGGGCTATCGGCAGGCACATACATCACAGTGAGGCTGGGGGCTGTGAGCCCGGCTGCCATTGCTGCTGCTCACACACCAGCCTCAGCCTCTTTTTCAAATGAATGGCACGACGGGCCTCATTATCCTGCAGCAGGGAGTTCCGCAGGACTCAGTTGTGCCCAGGCTTTAGCTCTGATTACACCACACACGGTCTCCTCGAGGCGTTGTGCTGGGTGTGCTTTCCCAGCTCCAGCAGGGGGCACCAGTGAGCAGGAGGCCAGACAGGCTCAGGGACTCTTTTGGGGGGGGGCGGGGGTCTGATTTGCCCCTTAGTTTCACACCCCTTCAAAGCCGCTGGCTGACAAAATCAGACACAGAGAGACGTGTCCCTGCACATTGTGACGCACAAACTGCTGGTTCCCTGGAGCCGCAGCGCGGTCCTGCCCCCCCCCGCATACATACGGCTCCACGCAGGGCCCAGCCCCTCGGGGGAACTCCACGATCCTGACGGCCGAGCGTCGGCGCTGGTAGCCCTCCAGCTCCTGCTCCACGGTGAGGGTGAAGAGGCTGGCACACCTGGGGGAAGGCAGGAGGTGAGGGCTGCGTGGGGGGCAGCTGCTCCCCTTCCCTGTAGCCAGGGTGATGGGCCGTGGCGAGCAGGAGGGCCCCTGGCCTGGCGTGGGGCCAAGCGGCTGGCGCAGCAGGGCCTGGCTGCCAGTCCCTGGACACATTACAACTTCCCCTCTCGGGAGGGGGCTGGGCACGAAGGCCCCACGCGGCTTCCGGCTGCTCCCCGCCTGCCAACCCAACGCCAGGGGCCAGAGGGCTAATGCACAGACCCTGCCAGCCAGCAGCTTCTCCCCTCCTGGGCTTTGGGAAAGGCCCTTCCCCCTTCCCAGTCCGCTGCCACTGCGCACACGGCCCCTCCAGCCTGGCCTGGGGCTCGCGGGGGGCAGCCAGCTCCCCAGTGAGTTCACCCAGCTAAGCAGGGCCAGGCCTGCTTGGGACCGGCTGGGAGGCCACCAGAAGGCGCCGTGGGATTCCTAGGGCCGCCCCTCATGCCCCCAAGTGCCCTCCCCAGCCCTAACCCTTACGTGGCTGCCTGCTGCTCCACCTGGGACTGCTGCGAGCACCCCTGGGACAGTGCCGGACCGTCCAGCCCCTTCACGTAGAGGCTGGAGGCAGCTGCAGAGCTGGACACGAGGATTTCACTGGCCTCTTGCACCATCCTAGACGCAGAGAGAGGCGGGGGAGCGAAGGGCATAGGGAGGGACTAGCAGGAACCCCTCCTGGGCAGAGCAACGGAACCCGCTAGACCCCCTCCAGCTCCATCCCCCAGAGCAGAGCCTGGCTCCTTTTTAGCCTAGTGGGGGCGAGCAGCCTCGGCCGCCCCAGGGAGCTGCAGTCCCTGTGCGGATGGGGAGGCTGCCCTGGCCCAGGCTGCGATCCCCCTGGATCTACCAGACCACGTGGTGAGCAGCGCCCGGGCCTCGGGCGTGTGGCATCAGCGCGCTTTCCTACAGCAGAGAGACTAACGCCCTGTTCCCTCTTCCAGCCCCCGGCCCTGTGTCCATCCCCTGGCACGCCCCGCTGGGCTCCCAACCATTCCCAGGGCAGAGCAGCTGGCCTGCGCCCCCCGGCTCTGCCTGGCGCCCCCTGCTGGCCTGCGCCCCCCTGTGCTCCCCCCACTCTGCCTGGCGCCCCCTGCTGGCCTGCGCCCCCCTGCACCCCCCTGCTCTGCCTGACACCCCCTGCTGGCCTGCGCCCCCCTGTGCTCCCCCGGCTCTGCCTGGCGCCTCCTGCTGGCCTGCACCCCCCTGCGCCCCCCGGCTCTGCCTGGCACCTCCTGCTGGCCTGTGACCCCCTGTGCTCCCCCCACTCTGCCTGGCGCCCCCTGCTGGCCTGTGACCCCCTGTGCTCCCCCACTCTGCCTGGCGCCCCCTGCTGGCCTGTGACCCCCTGTGCTCCCCCCACTCTGCCTGGCGCCCCCTGCTGGCCTGCGCCCCCCTGCGCCTCCCGGCTCTGCCTGGCACCTCCTGCTGGC
This sequence comes from Pelochelys cantorii, assembly GCA_032595735.1. Taxonomy (NCBI): domain Eukaryota; kingdom Metazoa; phylum Chordata; order Testudines; family Trionychidae; genus Pelochelys; species Pelochelys cantorii. The sequence continues at coordinate 41,257,815 of CM064340.1, forward strand.
CTGCGCCCCCCGGCTCTGCCTGGCGCCCCCTGCTGGCCTGTGACCCCCTGTGCTCCCCCTGCTCTGCCTGGCACGCCATGCTGGCCTGCACCCCCCTGTGCTCCCCCCGCTCTGCCTGGCACCCCCTGCTGGCCTGCACCCCCCCCTGCTCTGCCTGGCACCTCCTGCTGGCCTGCGCCCCCCTGTGCTCCCCCCCGCTCTGCCTGGCACCCTCTGCTGGCCTGCTCTTCCCCGCCCCCCCCCACTCTTCCTGGCACCCCAATCCTAAGCCACAGTCCCCCAACCCCGGGCCAGCCCTGAGTGCCACACACTGCTCTGCCACAGGTGTCGAATCCTGGCCTGTCCCAGGCCCCGCCTGGTCCTGCCTTCCCCGTCCAATGCTCCCTCCTGAGCCCTATTGCCTGTTCCAAGCCTGACCCCGACTCCTAGCTCGGCTGAGGCACCCCCAGCCCCACCGCCCCAGGCTCTGGCCACAGCCGGGGTGGAGCTCTCAGAGATGGCACCAATCCCCTCCCCGGTGGCACCTGAGCCCCTCTGCCACCCAGGGAGGAGCAGGGAGGCAGGATCCGCTACGTACAGACCCAGCGGGGGCACGTCCAGCACGGGCAGGGCCTGGTTCCTGGGGCACAGCAGGTCCCGGGCACGTCCATCTGCACAAAGCTACAGCAGGGGCAGCATTAGAACTGAGCTGGGGCAGCCCTGGCACAGAACAGCGCCGGCACCGGGCCGGCTGGGGGGCACCCTGGCACGGAGCAGCGCCGGCACCGGGCCGGCTGGAGGGTACCCTGGCACAGAGCAGTCCTGGCACCGGGCCGGCTGGCGGGTACCCTGGCACAGAGCAGTCCTGGCACCGAGCTGGCTGGAGGGCACCCTGGCACAGAGCAGTCCTGGCACCGAGCCGGCTGGGGGGCACCCTGGCACAGAGCAGTCCTGGCACCGAGCTGGCTGGAGGGTACCCTGGCACAGAACAGCGCCGGCAGCGGGCCGGCTGGGGGGCACCCTGGCATGGAGCAGTGCCGGCACTGGGCCAGCTGGAGGGTACCCTGGCACAGAGCAGTCCTGGCACCGGGCCGGCTGGGGGGTACCCTGGCACAGAGCAGTTCTGGCACTGAGCCGGCTGGGGGGCGCCCTGGCACAGAGCAGTCCTGGCACCGGGCCGACTGGGGGGTGCCCTGACACGGAGCAGTGCCGGCACCGGGCTGGCTGGGGGGCACCCTGGCATGGAGCAGTCCTGGCACCGAGCTGGCTGGGGGGCACCCTGGCACAGAGCAGTTCTGGCACCGAGCCGGCTGGGGGGCACCCTGGCACAGAGCAGTCCTGGCACCGAGCTGGCTGGGGGGCACCCTGGCACAGAGCAGTCCTGGCACCGAGCTGGCTGGAGGGCACCCTGGCACGGAGCAGCGCCGGCACCGGGCTGGCTGGAGGGTACCCTGGCACAGAGCAGTTCTGGCACTGAGCCAGCTGGGGGGCACCCTGGCACAGAGCAGTCCTGGCACCGGGCCGACTGGGGGGTGCCCTGGCACAGAACAGCGCCGGCACTGGGCCAGCTGGGGGGGTGCCATGACACGGAGCAGTGCCGGCACCGGGCCGGCTGGAGGGTACCCTGGCACAGAGCAGTTCTGGCACCGAGCTGGCTGGAGGGTGCCCTGGCACAGAACAGCGCCGGCACCGGGCCGGCTGGAGGGTACCCTGGCACAGAGCAGTTCTGGCACTGAGCCAGCTGGGGGGCACCCTGGCACAGAGCAGTCCTGGCACCGAGCTGGCTGGAGGGTACCCTGGCACAGAACAGCGCCGGCAGCGGGCCGGCTGGGGGGTGCCCTGGCACAGAACAGCGCCGGCAGCGGGCCGGCTGGGGGGCGCCCTGGCATGGAGCAGTGCCGGCACTGGGCCAGCTGGAGGGTACCCTGGCACAGAGCAGTCCTGGCACCGGGCCGGCTGGGGGGTGCCCTGGCACAGAGCAGTCCTGGCACCGAGCCGGCTGGGGGGCGCCCTGGCACAGAGCAGTCCTGGCACCGGGCCGGCTGGGGGGTGCCCTGGCACAGAACAGCGCCGGCACTGGGCCGGCTGGGGGGGTGCCATGACACGGAGCAGTGCCGGCACCGGGCTGGCTGGGGGGCACCCTGGCATGGAGCAGTCCTGGCACCGAGCCAGCTGGGGGGTGCCCTGACGGAGCAGCGCTGGCACCAGGCCGCCCCCCTCCCCAGCCTTTGCGTCTTTTTCTTTGGTTCCTCTGTTTGTGGTTCACGGTCACGGCTCAGCCCTGCCTCACAGCCGCCATGGGGGGAACCCAGGAGACACAGGCTGGGGTGGTTCCTGTGGTTCAACCCGCAGGCGCCCCTGGGGGCTGAGGCAGGGGGAGCTCAGAGCCTCCTGGGCGCTGGAGGCTGCTCTGGAGCTGCTGGGAGCAGGCTCTGCCCAACTGAGCCGGGCTCATGCCCAGGGACAATGGGTGGAGCAGAAAAGGGCCCTCAATGCCCGTGGGGCAGCTCTAAGGCACCCCAGCTTGGCCCTCGGGCTGGGGCGTCCCTGGCCAGTTTGCAGCCACCGCAGCAGGGCGAGGCGCAGCCCCTGCCCGCAGCGCAGTTTATGGCGTGTGAGGCTGCTCGGAGACACGGGGCCTGAGCCGCGCCTGGTGGGGTCGGTGCCGAGTGTAAACGACACCGTCTCCATCCTGCGCCAGCAGTTCGCGGCGGGAGCACAGGGCCAGGCGGGGAAGCGGGAGGATGCTCCCACGGGCAGAGCGGCTGGGCCCCGTGGACCACAGGGAAACGGAAGGAAAAGCCACCCCGGCAGCCGCTCAGGGCGGGGACGTTCCCCACGCCCAGCAATCCCACAATCCTGCAGGACGTTCGCCCCGTTCCCCCCGCTTTGGGGCTCAGACGCAGGCAGGGGGCTGCCCTGCGAGCGGCAGGACTCCCAGGTCCTGGCTGGGATGGGGATGGCGAGTGAGAATCCAGCCAGCGGGCAGCACAGAGCGCGGCTCCAGGGCCCGCCGTGGGCCGTGGGGGGGCTGCTCCAGTGGGTTATTCTAGCATCGCTCAGTGGCGCAGGCTGGGGGGGACAGGCAGCCGGGCACTCGCCCGTCGGCCAGGGATGGAGCTCCGCCCCCGTCTTACCTGGACGAGGCTGACAGTCCGCAGACGCTCCCCGCCAGGCCCCGGGGGTGCGGGCTCCTGGAAAAAGGCTTCTATCACCTGGGGGGGAGGGGGGGGACTGCTTAGAGAAGTGCCTCACACAGCAACAACGGAGGCCAGGCACGTCCCAGGGTCCCACTGGCACCCCTCTGGCCCCGGGACACTGCGCCCAAAGGGGCCCGGCTGCCCTCTGGCCCCGGGACACTGCGCCCAAAGGGGCCCGGCTGCCCTCTGCCCGGGACACTGCCAAGCACACACACGTATATTCCTGTTTGTCCCATTCAGTGCCAGGCCACAGGACTCAGCTCCTCGAGGTTCATGCCCCTGGGTGGGTTGGGCCACCCCAGCCCGGAGCCTCGAAGGGTGAAACTAGCCCGGTGAGGGGGAGGCAGGCGCCAGCAGTAACCTCTGGGCCACAACTCACCTGCTGGATGATGCTGTGGTGCTGCCCAGCGCCCTGCGACTTCGTCCCAGCCCCAGGAGCCTCCCACAGCAGCAGGGACACGCTGTAGCCAAGGGGCACCATGGCCAGCAAGGGTCGCACCAGCTCCGAGAACACCTGGTCCTGCGGGGAGAGTTGGGGCGCGACCCAGGGCCCAGCCACCCCAGGGGAGCCCAGGCGGATCTCAAACAGGAGCAGCAGGGCAGGGCTGGCCCAGAGGACCTGGGCACAGGGGAGGGGACTGGAGCCCCTGGGCAGTGTGAGCAGGGGTAGGCCTGCCAAGGGTGGAGCATCACGGGGGGGGGAGCGGCAGGTTTGGGGCTGGGCTCTGGCTAGTGCCAAGGGGAGGGGGCAGCCCCACTGCTGGGCCAATTCCAAGGGGACTGGCCCAAGTGCCACATTTTCCCGGGTCTCCAGTTCGCTCGGGGCCTGTAGGCAGAGTGGGGCTTGCGCCAAGCCCCCTGGCAGCCCTTCCTCCCCGCGTGTGTGGCCCAGGCTACTCCCAGGGACCGCGGGCATGCTCTGCAGGGAGGCCTGGGTCAGCCGGGGGGGACAGTGCAGGGATCAGACCGGACCCGGATCAGCCCCTGGCTCCGGATCAGCCCCAGCCGGTCCCGAGCCTGAGGGGAGGCGGGCGGGCCCCAGGCTTTTCCCTGCCCAGTGCGGACGCGCAGACCTCACCGTACCTGCCCCGTGTCCAGGCTAAAGACGCCATCAAAGGTGAAGCAGCCCTCCTGGAACGACAGTGGCAGGGTTAGTGCCCTGCCCACCCTGCCTCCCACCCAGCCCCAGCCCCAGCCCCAGCCCCCGGCCCCGAGCTCCCCCAGCCTGCAGGGGCGTCTGGGGCTTCGTGCCCCCGGGCAGCCGGGCCCCTCCAGCCCCAGGCACTACAGGAGAGGGCTGTGGAGGGGCTGAGAGAGATCCCTGGGCCCCCCCAAGGCCCTTCCCCTGTCCCGCCCAGCCCTACCTGAATGCCCTTGTTGGCCTTATCTACAAAAATCAGCCGGCTGGAGTCTTCATTCACCACCCGGAAACTCTGCTGCTGCCCCGAGCCTGAAACGCGGAGCGAGGGACCCGTCAGGGCTGTTTGCACCCGCTCCAGCCGGCTCCCGGGGGCTCCTGCCCGTCCCCAGGGGCCACGTTTCCCCCAGGCGCAGGGGCAGCGGGGGCGGCACAGCCCAGCCCTCACGCCGCCAGGGCACAGGGGAGCTCCCGGGCCTGGCAGCGGAGGGCCAGACTGAGCACGCAGGCCGGCTGGGAATGGGCCAGGGCGAGAGCTGAGCCGGCGCTAACCCTCACCCTCACCCTCCACCATCCATGGCACTGAGGCCAGGCTGCCCTGGGCCCGGTCTCCTCCCCCGCCTTTCGCAGGGATGTTGACCCCCCCACCCGGGAGCCTCAGCAACTGGGGCTTGATCCCAGCCCAGCCTCCCCTCGGCCTGCTCCTGCCGTCGGGGAGGGGCTGGGGCAGGAGGCCACGGCCCCTGCTGCTGCTGGCCCTGCCCCTGGCTCCCTGCAGCGCCCGGCAGGCGCTGGCTTGGCCGTCGGCCCGGGCTCAAGGGGAGGCCTGGGAGCTGGTTGCCAATGGGAACGGGCTTGCAGCCAGCTGAGCGTAATGGTCTCCAGGTTCCTCCTGCCCGGCCCCGACCGACCGCGGGACGGTCCCAGCAGCTCCCCATCGCTGCGAACTCACAGACCCACGGCCAAGGGCTGCCCTCCCTGGCCTGGCCCTTCACCCCGAGCGCCCCAGAACGGCGGAGAGCGGCCTCCCGGGGGCCCCCTTCTGCCTCCGCCCTCTGCCCACTTAGGCACCAGCAGCCCACGGCTTGGCTTGGGGCGCAGCGCCGCAGAGCTTTACGTGCCAACTGGGCCCCCCAGGCTGGGCGGGATCCAGCGGCTGCCCCCGCCCCCACGTAGGAGCCAGTCCCCCGAGGAGACGGCACAAAGGGGCCTGATGAATTGCGGGCCCCATCCCCGGCCCCCCAGCGGCTGCCCGCCCGGCGCCGTACCTGCTGCCCGCCGGAGTCCCACAGCCGCTCGCACGCACGCCTCCTGCTTGGCCTGGGAGGGAGGCACCGGAGAGGGGTGAGGGCTGCTGCCCAGGCCTGGCACTTCCAGGAGCCACTGCCAGGGAGCTGAAGAAGCACAAGGGAAGCCGGTCCCCCAGCTCCACGAGCGCCTGCCACTTGCCCTTGCCCACCACGCAGCCCCGGGGGGAGCACTCACCTGCCCAGCCTCCATAGCCAGCCCGGCTCTGCGCCCTCCAGCCGGGGAGCTCCTCTGCCCTGCGAGGCGGGGCCGGGAGCGGTGCAGGGATGAAGTTACCGCGAATCTTTCATCTCTCTGGCCAGCCGGCCGGGGCAGCGGGAGGTGCAGGCTGCGGGCGGGGAGCGGCCGGCCCAGCCAGCGTAAGTGACAGGTGTGGCCGGGAGCAGCCGGGCAGGCCAGGGCCCTGCCTACATCGGCACGGACCCACAGTTTGGCACCGAAAAGTCAGGAGGCGTTTTGGACTCCGGCTCGGCGGGAGGCCACGTGGGAAGGTGCACGCGGCTGGGACCGAGACCGCTCTCGCAGGGGGGCTCGTGAAAGGGGGTGTCTGTAGCCCCGGGAAGAGGAGAGAGAAGCCGATAAAGCACAGCAGGAAACTGCAGAGCAACCGCCCCGTGAAAAGAACAACTGCGGCACACGAGGGCGGCTGGGGAAATAGTGACACGTGTGTAAGTGCCTGTTGTGGGGGCGCGTCGGGGTCCCCCGACTCCTGCACCCCGGTAATGGCACGGACAGACTCCGCCAGCCAGTAGAACAGAGGGAGTTTATTGCTTCTCCAGGATACAGCACAGATGTCATCTGGTTACAGGAACCGGGCCTAGGATGCCTCAGCCCCCCTTGAGATGGAGGATGCTGGGCCCCTAAATTCCAGCCCCTCCGGGCCCTAGGCGGTCTCCTCCATGATCCCCGACAGCCCAACTCAAACCCACTCCCTTCCAGCCCTGCCCCCAGCCAGGTCTGGCCTCGCCCCCTTCCTTTCCATTGTTCCGCTCCATGGGAGATACCTGTCTGACGAGTTTGGAAGCCCCCTTGCATAATGACTCATCCCCTGCCCTGCTGGGCCCTGCTGCAGACAGCAGCCAGTGGAGGTCACTGACAACCCACTGCCCAGCACAGCAACCAGCAAGGTACCCCCACTACGTCACACCTGGGCACCAGGGCGAGAAGTCCGAGTGCTCAGCCGGGTGAGCGTAGTGCCTGGGGAAAGGAGGATATTGCTACAATAGGCATCACCCAAACTTGGTAGACCGACGCTCGTCAACGGGACCCGTATTACCCGGGGGCAAAACAGACCTGAAAAATGGGGTAAGTGGCGCTGCTGGGGGAGCGGCACAATGGGTGACAGAAAGCATAAAGCCCCATGACGTCAATCGCTTGCATGAGTCAGACTGCACCGGGCGGAAAGGCCCTGCTCGAATAGTAACGGTTTAGCAACAGGAAGGTGGGACTGCCCACCTGCCTGGCATGGAACGGTGAGGGTGAAATGCTCCGGGAGACTAGAGAGTCTGCAAAACCAGAGTGTCAGTAATAAGGGGGATTTCGAGTGTCCCCTTGTTGCCTGGTAACGTGTCACCTCAGGACGGGTGCAGACATCGCATTTCTAAGCGCTACCAATGGCTGCTTGGAGGAGCAGCTCGTCCTAGAGCCCCAAGGGGAGAAACTATTCTCGACTCGGTCCTAGGAGTGGAGGCAGTGGAACCACTTGGTAATAGAGACCATAATGTAATTCAATTGCACATCTTTGGAGGGGTGATTCCAAAGAAACCCACAACTTCAAAAAGAAGAACTGTACAAAAACAAGGAAGTGGAAAATCAAAAAGAACAGTAGCCACAAAAGTGTAATGTCTTGGAAGCTGCAGGGAAACTCTTTCCAAACACCATAACAGAGACTCAAATTAACCTTATAACCCCCTTGTTTGTTCAAAAACAAATAAAATGCGCGCACGCGCGCACACACACACAGAGAAAGAGGACCAAAAAGTTTCATCCTGGCTAACCAACAGAGTAAACGAAACTGAGCCAAAAGGGCACCTTTTGAAAATTGCATGTCAAATCCTATGGAGAAAAATAGAAAGGAACCTAAACTCTGGCAAGACACATGTCAAACCCGAAGGAGGCAGCCAGAATAAAAATGTGATGAGCATCTAGCAAAAGACAGAAAAACGAATGGCAACTTTTTAAAGTACATCAGAAGCAAGAAGCCTGCCAAACAATCACAGGGCTGATTAAGCAGCAGCTCAAACCTTTTCAGACTCCGGTACCTTCTTAGGAGCCTAGAGTTGTTTGCGTACCCCTTGTTTTACCTCTCTTAACAACTTGCTCACAACCTCAGACTTTCGCATACAAAAGTGTCATAGAATCATAGGACTGGAAGAGTCCTCGAGAGCGCGTCTACTGCAGTCTCCTGCACTTCTGGCAGGACTAAATATTATCATTCTAGACCATTCCTGATGTGTGGATCTAACTTGCTCTTTGATTTCTCCAGGGATGGAGATTCCACAGCCTCCCTAGGTAACTTATCCCGTGTTTAACCACCCGGCCTGGAAGTTTTTCCTAATGTCCAACCTAAACCTCCCTTGCTTAGGGTTGCCAGATGCTTTCACAAAAAATCCCAAACATGCAGGAAAAAAATTGGTTGAGGAAAACATAAAAAAGGAGGACCAAAGGTCACTGCACCTTTAAGAATCCCCGTGCTCCTCGCTCCTCTCCAGACACGGCAGGGGAAGAATGCCCCCACCGCCTTCCTTCTGTTTTGCTGGACAGGGGCCAGAAATACCAGACTGTCCAGGTGAAAACCAGACACCTAGCAACCCAGCCCTTGCTGCAATCTAAGCCCATTGCTGCTTGTCCTATCCTCAGAGGTGACGAAGAACAATTCTTCTCTCTCTCCCTGTAACCACCTTTTAGGTACTTGAAAGTTGTTATCATGTCCCCTCTGTCTGCTCTTTTCCAGCCTAAACAAACTCCGTTTTTTCACTCTTCCCTCATAGCTCATGTTTTCTAGAGCGTTAATAATTTTTGTTGCTCTTCTCTGGACTCTTTCCATTTTGTCCACATCTTTCCTGAAATGTGGCACCCAGAACTGTACACAATACTCCAGTCGAGGCCTAACCAGCGTGCAGTAGAGCGGCAGTCGCTTCTCGTGTCTTGCTCACAGCACCCCTGGTAATACGTCCTAGAATGATTTTCACTTTTTTGCAACAGTTACAATGTTGAGTAATATTTAGCTTGTGGTCTGTTGTCACCCCACGCTTTCTGCAGCGCTCCTTCCTCGGCAGTCATTTCCCGTTGTGTACGTGGCACTGATTGTTCCTTACTAAGCGGAGTACTTTGCATTTGCCATTATTGAATTTCATGCTGTTTACTCCGTCCATTTCTCCAGTGTGTCCAGATCAGTTTGAATTTTGACCCTAGCCTCCAAAGCACTTGCAACCCCGCCCAGCTTGGTAGCATCCGCAAACTTTATAAGGGCAGGTCTACGCTATGGGGGAAGGTCGGCTTAGGGTCTGCAATTCCAGCTGTTATTTATGTAGCAGGAGTCGACGTATCTCAAGCTGAGCTAGGGCACGGTCCTCACTGCGGGAGGTCAGTGGGAGAAATGCTCCATTGCCTGCCTTGCTCCCATAGCCCCACCACCTCCCTGCAGGGCAGACGCTGGGAGGCCCTGCTCCCAGCACTGTGCGGAGAACCAGCCCCTGGTCAGAGCACTCAGCTCACCAACAGCCTGGCCAGCAGGCTCCTTCCTTCCCCCACTGCCTCTGGCTGGGCCGGTGCCCTAAGTATGCCAAGGACTGTAAGGCTTTTAGCAGAGCGGGCTGAAGCAGCTCACCCTGGAGTCTGCCAGAGCAGTCACTAGTGCTGTTACTGCAGCCTGTTTTCTGTAATAAACCACCTCAACTCAGCACCTGCTTATTATAACTGCTGGATTTGGTGTGTGCCCTTCATGCACAATGGGGCTATGGTAACAGGGGACTGCAAAACGGCACCTCCCCTCTCCCCTCTGAAAGCATCCACTCCACGCGCAGCGGCGGTCAAAAAGGCAAATAGAATGTTAGGAATCATTAAAAAAGTGGTAGAGAATAAAACAGAACATATCTTATTGCCTCTATATAAAACCGTGGGATGCCCACAGCTTGAATACCATGTACAGATGTGGTCGCCTCATCTCAAAAAAGATATATTGGCATTGGAAAAGGTTCAGAAAAAGGCAACAAAAATGATTAGGGGTTTGGAACAGGTCCCATATAAAGAGAGATGAAAAGGACTGGGACTTTTCAGCTTAGAAAAGAGGAGACTAAGGGGGGATATGAAAGAGGTCTATACAATCATGATTGGTGTGGAAAAAGTGAATAAGGAAAAGTTATTCTCACAATATAAGAACTAGGGGTCACCAAATTAAATTAACAGGCAGCAGGTTTAAAACAAACAAAAGGAAGTTTTTCTTCACTCAGCGCACAGTCAACCTGTGGAACTCCTTGCCAGAGGACATGATAAAGACTAGGATTTTAACAGGGTTCAAAAAAGAGCTAGATAGATTCATGGAGGTTCGGTCCATCAATGGCTGTTGACCAGGATGGGTAGGAATGGCGTCCCTAGCCTCTGTTTCTCTGGAGGTGGAGACGGGAAGGATCATGTGAGGATGCCCTATTGTGTTCCCTCCTCTGGGGCATCTGGCAGTGGCCACTGGCGGCAGACAGGATACTGGGCTGGATGGACCTTTGGTCTGACCCAGCTTGGCTGTTCTTATGTTCTTATGTTCCCGGAATCTGATCCCCGGCATCTCTGAGGCCCAGCCACTCAAGTTTTATGGCTCTTAACCCTTTAAGAGCCAGAGTGGCTTTGGGAGAAGAGCAGGAGTCCATCCTTCTCTGCAAGATCAGCGTCACTGCCAGCTGCAAATCCTTCCCTCTCCGGGGTGCTGGGAGCAGCTGAGTAACGGGGCCCTTCAGACAGTGCAGGAGCATGGTTCCAATCTGCCACGCCCAGCAGCCCTCCATTTTCAGCCTGGGCTGCTGTGACGGTAGGTTGATCAGTAACAAGGAAGTAGAGAGTAAAGTGCCATGAGACCCCCCCCCCTCCCGCGTGCCCCCTCTCGGGTACACTGCCCCAAGCTCCACACGCAGGTACCAGGTGCCCAGCTCTCATCCACTTCAATGCGAGTTTGGCACCCAAATACCAATGGCTGCCTATCTCGGTAAACGGCAGAGGCCTTGGAGATTTAAAGGGGCAGTACACAGGACAGACAGGCACAATAGCCGGCTAAGGCATGGAGGGGTTGGAAAATAGTTGCTTGCTGTGCCCCCAAGAGCAGAATCTGCTCCCTTTCCTGTAGGTAGCACTGACGCCTTGTCTCCAAGCAGGTTGCATCCCCTGGGCAGAGTGAACAGGTGTAACCCGCGCTGGGGAGGCAGTTGTACTGGCACAGACGTGCTTATCCTGGCACAGGGTGTTGTGCTACGGGGAGAGGAATGAACTACAGTGTTGGAACTAAAGTTTTATTCATTTTATATTTGTATTTTAGGGTTAGGAATACAGTAATGTAGTTTCATGATGTAGTATTAAATTAAGCCCTTTTAGTTAAATGTCTATTTCTTTGTCCTAAAGTTTAGTGAGTTTAGTAAATGGGTCTAAATAAAAAGATAGTTTTGGTATTGTCTCTGTGTAAATGAGACTAAAGGGATGTTGAAGGCTAAGGCCTTAATTGTTTGATTTACAGGGCCTCTTTGCTTTGCCCAATGCAGATATTGATGTTACGCTTCCTTGAGAAGTCCTTGTAAAAGATGGTTTATGTGTGAAAGAGGCATGTATAAAGGTGCAAAAGTTATTGCTCAGAACCAGATGGCTGAAGAAGGAGGGGTGAGCATGGGCGAAAACTAGACGACCCGGTGTCAAAGAAAAACCATCTATAACCATTGATGCATACCCCTACTCACTGGATGATGGGATATTGGCAGATTGACGGCCTTAAAGCAGAGCTAGCACCCCTGAAAGGCGATTGATTACAGGATGAGCTTTGGAAAATGTTTTGGGAACACTGACACCAAAGAGGTAACGCTCTGGTCACGGGCCAACATAGTGAAATCCATAGACTTCATCAGAGACAAGGATTATGAAAGCAGGGTGCTTTGCTATGCAACTTTGGGTTCGTGCTGCCACCAACTCCAGAGGAGCATGGGATCAATCGACCAACAAAGGCCCTGCTCCCCCTCTGTGTTCGATCTAGTGGCCACTAGATTGATACAGACTTTGGACTGGTAACTATGACATCGACTGGCGGGACTGCGTATGCATGGTGTTTGTGTGTGTGAGTGACTGAAAAGCATATGCAACTGTTGTATTCAATAAATGTGGCATACTGCCTTTTCCCTTGTAAAAGATCTTGTGTGCTTCGTTTAAGCAGATAACACAGCAGTGAGCACATTTATACCCACTCTGGCTGGGTCCACACGATAGAACTGTATTGGTTAGAAAAAATCTCCCCTCTGGTCAGATGTCACGGATGTGGTGTTCGGCAGGTTTCTTGCTCCGTCAAAGGTTGATGACAGTTCGGCTGTGTGTGTGGGTGGTGTGTGTGTAGGTTGATAACAGTTCGGCTGTGTGTGTGTGTGTGTAGGTTGATAACAGTTCGGCTGTGTGTGTGTCTCTGCGTGTGTGTGTGTGCGTGCACGTGCGTGCTCCCTTTGTGTGCTGCCCTGGCTTTGCACAGCCAGTCTGCATAGAGAACCCTCAAGAACCACAAAATCAGATAAGGTGCAAAGGTGGCAGGCCAGGTTTATTATTAAACGAAGCGCAGTAATAGTTGTCTACCAAACCACTAGGCATATGTACCCCGACAATGGACACAGCTGTCAGTGGTGAGATTTTCCACCGCACCCTAGGCTGGACAAGAACAGTCCCTCTGAGATACATCTTTGTACACGGATACAGACAAGTTACGCATCACTCTGACGTACCAGAATGCCACCCTCTGACGTACCAGGTGCCACTCAATACCTTATATGTGTTAGTTTGATCAAAATATTTCTAGCTACCATGCTGTCATCCTGATCCTATCCTGAACACAGGTTCGAAAGTTCCTGTTCTCTATGGGGAGTGTGTTGGTACTAAGATGTTCCCCAACAAGGTGTTTTGGTACCACCCTTCTGGACTGTGTTTACATGACTTGTGCCTAGTACCTCCAAGGTCTGTGTGTTTCTGATATATCAGCCCTGTTCTTGCCAGATTCTGTGAGCAGGGCCTGCCTCTTGCTCACAGCTCAACTTTGCTTTATATTAGCAAAGTCCTGACGACTTTCATCAAGGCCTAAGGCCTCACAGCAGGATTTGTGCTTTCGACCCTCTTCTTACTACAGACCCTCCCCCTCAAGCAATCTAGTAACGCCTGCCTGGACACAATCTGTGTGTAGATCTGGCCCAAGCGAATAGGGCCGGAGGGGTACAGCCACGCCCTCCTCCATGCAGCTGGGAAACAGAGAATACAACTGGCTTGTGGAGGCTACAAGTAAGTCTGCTTGAATGAGGAGTTTGGTCTCCTCTTCCCAGCTTGGTCGCTCTGCTCAGGGATCTGCAAGACAGCATGAAGGGTGAGCCTTGTAATGTCCATGGGGCACAGTCGTGTTTCTGATCGCTCCTGGGCTTTAAAATAATGGCAACAACCTGTCTGGAACCTCAGATGTCTGCAGCCAGCCAGCAGGGCGGGGTGGGGCAAAGCGCACGGATTCCCCCCTGAGAGACCCGCCTGCCCTTGATGTCTCTGTCAATGTAGTCCTGAGGAGCTGGCTAGACACCTGTTCCTCCTAGCCCAATAGACTGAGTGGCAGAGGCCACCGCCCCCTGTGGGGCATCCTGACCACCCGCCCTTGCAGGCAGGGCAATTCCTCAGCCCCTGCCCTGCTGCGTGAAGGGCCGCACCCTCATGCCAGAGCCCAGCAGCTGGCCCAGCCAGACCTTGCTTTGTGTCAGGCAAAGGGTCCCAGCCAAGCAGCTCAGCAGCAGGACAGAGACAGGAGCCATCGCGCTGGCCTTGCTGCACTGCAGCTCTGCAGCCAGCGCGTCCTTCAGCAGGGCGCCCTGGTGAGAAGGCGGAGACTCACACCGGTAGTCCTGAGGCCAGTCGGGTACCAAGGGCCCCGTGCTTGCCAGGGCGAGAAGCTCGCAGGCCCCCGCACAGGAGCAGTTGTAGAGATTCCGACCTGCCCGGAGGCTCTGCAGGTGTCTCAGTGCCCGGAGCTCGCCTCTGGGGAGGCAGGAGATGAGGTTTCCATCCAGACTGAGGGCTTCTACGGCAGGGTAGTTCTGGGCGGAGGGGACGGCCCGCAGCCTGTTGTTGGACAGGAAGAGCTTCTTCAGGAAGGGGAGCGCAAGGTCGAGAGCATGGAGTTTATTGGAACTCACGTCTAATACTTCAAGGCGGGGGGGCAGAGGCCTGGGGACGTGGTCTAGGCCCGTGGCGGACAAGTTGAGGATGCGGAGGGATGGCTGCCACTCACAGGAGGAGGAGGGGATGGCCAGGAGTCCATTCTGACTCAGGTCTAAGTGGCCGAGCTTCTCCAGCCGATGCAGCGTTTCACACGTGGTGAGGAAGGAGCTCAGGTTGTTGTGGCGGAGTTTTAATACCTGGAGCTGTGGGAAAGCCCCCGGGCAAAACGAAGGCCCCATGCTCTGGTCCTGGAGGCGGTTTTCTGACACATCCAGGTAGCGTAAGGTCCTGAAGACCTTGCCCATGCTGCATGGAATGTAGGGGACCTGCGACTGTGTCACAGTCAGATCCTGCAGGCTCTCCAGCCAGCCACTCAGGTAGGAGAAGTCTTCGCCTCTGTCGGCTAGGGAGCTGGAGGTCACCTTGTGGAAGCGTAATGAGGAGACCGGCAGAATCACCCTGTCCATGGGGAGCCAGCTGGCTTTTCCCAGGAAAGTGCAGTTCTCAAACTGGAGCTCGGTGAGGCGCATGTAGGGCATGAACTTCATGACGGCGGCCACCAGAACCTCCGGCACGAGGAGATCTCCAAAGACAATCTTGGTCACATTCAGCATCTCCAGGATGTTGACCACCGAATCCTCCACCGAGATCGATGCAAAACCTGCAAATTGCTCCAAGTTTCCTCCTCGGAGCTCCAAGACAGAGGCAGAGAAGCATTGGAGGAGGTTTCCTAGCTTGTCCTGATCCAAAAGCAAGCAGGAGCAGTGCCGCTGGGACTGATTGAAGGAGCAGTCGGCCGCGACGGCAGAGAGTTTCAATCCCGTGAGCAGGACAACCGCAAACGCCTGGGTGAGTTGCATGGCGAATAGCCTAGAAAAGAAAAGGACACGAGGAAAGCCCAGGCCTTTGTTGTTACAGAGCTGGGGCTGCCGGCGTGACGCTCAATGAAGCCAACGGTGGGGCGGGTTGGCCCCCCAAGCCTTTGCCCCGCACAGTGCAAGCACCAGAACAAAGCTCCGGTGATTTGCAGCACGCCTGAGTCCAGTCCTGGGTGCCAAGGCAAGCGCCCCTGAGCGTTGCCCCTGCCCAGCAACCTCGGGGGGGGCATGAGCGGGCAGCGAGCGAGCCAGGCTCCAGAGACAGCCGCCGCCTTGGACTCAGGGACTGAGCTGCCGTTTGCTGGCGCTGCTGGACAGCCTCAAGCCAGTGCAGCTCACACGCCTGCGGGGTGTGGGTCATTGCCCCGCGCAGTGGCACTTGGCCCGCCCACTGCGGGTTAACGAGTCTGCTGGTCGGCCTCAGCTGAGCGCCAGCCAGCGTGGAGCGCCGGCGGGAGAGGCTCGCGCACTAAGCACCCGAGTCCCGACTGGGTTCCGTGGTCCGTCTGTTCCTACCGCTCCCACAGGGCTCACTCAGTGAGCACTGCCGGCTCAGGCACTGGCACGGCGGCGGATGGCGTCTATGGCTAGTCACACGGCTCCCCGGTCACATGACACCAGGCCAAACCCTGCTCCCACATTGACGTGGCTGGAGCTGGGATTTCACTCACCTGGAAGCCACTGGAGCTCGGCCGAGGATCAGCCCCCCGTTTTAGGAGCTGTCGCAGCCGCGTCCAGAGATCGGTCCGAGCCCCAGAGTTCAGGCCTGGCTCCGGCTTCAGATTTGCCCCGAGGCCAGAGGAGAAACTCGGCTCCATGGGGTCTGGTTACCCAGTCTCTTCAGGAGGGTTCCTCCTCCCACTCTCCCCCCGCCCTGAGTCAGTGTGTGACAGCCAGTGGAGGAGAGTCAGTCTCTCACACCGGATAAAGCCTGTTCCTCTTCACTGGAAGAGCCGCTCCTCACCCGGCCAGCAGCCCTGTAGCGGGGGGTGGGGTGGGGGGTGTGTGTGTGTGTCTGCCCATCCCCCACTTGACGTTCCCCCCAGCAAAGGGAGCTGCTCTGTCCCACCCAGCCGCCTATGTCCTAGGGCGCCTCAGTGCTCAAGTGCCACTTTGTACCCCATGCACCCGGGGCTGAGCCACCCCAGGCTGGGGAGTCTCTTCCTAAGTGCCCTGCAAGCCCACGGGCACAGCAGGGGAGACGCTAGAAAGGGCAAATCACACAGGAGACAATATGGGCTAATGGCCAGAGCACAGAACTGCGGGTCAGTGGCTCCCTCCTGTTAGTCAACGCTCTGACACTGGCTCACTGTACAGCCTTGGGCAGGTTACTTCACCTCTCCATGCCTCAGCTTCCCTTTCTCAACCCGGGCTTTTAACAACTACCAGCCTCATGTGGAGTACTGGGGGATCATTCGGTGCTATCCAAACAACACTGGGAACGTGTTCACTGTGGGGCATGGTTATTTTCTGTGCCCAGATTAGGACTGGTGATGGGCAGTGCGAAAAGTGCCAGCAGCTAGAGGGTTAAAAGCTGGTCAGCATGCCTTCCTTGTTTTGCAAAGGTGCATTTCTAGGTGCCCCGCACGCCTGGGCGAGTGGTCACTTTACAGCAGCACTATATGGGGTTGGTGTTAAAGGACCTACCTGCGGCGTTGGAAAGCAGGCTCCTCCCGCCAATGCAGTGACTCGATTCCTTTAGCTTTCGGGCGTCCGTGATGCAGATGTCAGTGGTTGTCTCTTGTGAGCAGCTTTACTGTCCTGCGTGGGTCCCTCCGTCACCCCAAAGCGCTGCTCCCTGCCAGACAGCCTCCCAGATGCTGCTTCCTTTTGCACAAGAGCGCTCTCCTGTTTGTTTCCTGAAGCAGAACTGCAGCTGGGAGACACACCACAGGGGCTGACTAATGGCTTTAAGGCATTTCACAATCCTGCCTGGAACCTGCCAGCCCAGAATGCTGTGGAGGCCAGCAGCGGGCCCACCCAAGACACAGAAAGGGGGAGAACTGGGTTTCCTGTGCTCAGATTTCCCACAAAGCGAAGGCAATATTGCTTTGATCTCCTTAGAGCCTGCTTTCCCTCTGTCCAAATGGCACGGCAGGGCCCTAGGTTTATCTGACTCCAGATCCAGTCTGCTCCACATGCATGTAAACAGGGAGTTTTTCTCAGTCCCGGCCCTGCAAACGCTACCACAGAACGGAACAGGAACAGGGCAACAAGCGGGCTCCCTGCCAACTGCCCATGAGCAGGGCCCACCAAAACTATCTCACCCTGAATTACCTTGCCTGGGTCAGAGTCTCCTGGCGAGGATGCACCCAGTGTGCTTGATTCTTGGGTCCTGAGCAGAGTCCCAAAATTTAAACCACATAGGTTAGTGCAGTGGTAGAACAAGCATAGCCCAGGGCTAAGTGATAACAGCCTGTAACACCCCCACTGTGGATCTGTATCCAGACTCAGTACCCACTACTATACTGTATCAGAAGTAGTGACGCCCTCCAGTGTCAGAGGACAACGGCGTCCCATATATCCCTGTGTATATATACACATCTCCCTAGGGAGGGATAGATAGATAAGCAGTGAGCTATGCTAAAGAGTGGAAGAATTGGGCCCACGATTAATTATAACAAAGCCTGGTAGAAGTAGTGTATATAGGTGCAGAACTGCATAGTCTGTAGCACTTAATACTAGAGCAGATTAAACTCCAATCAGATTATACTCATTACTTCCCTGTCATTCCAGGGAGTCAGCATAGGAGCAATATTGGGCTTGATCCTATTCCCACGGAAGTGAAAGGCAAACCCTCTGTTGATTTCAGTGGGGCAGAAATCAGATGTTTATGGGCCCACTGCTAACCACTGAAGCGGAGCCTGCAGAATGTGCATGTGCACCCAGGACTAAGACTGTGTCATGGGTCATTTCAGCAAGTCACGGACAGATCACAGGCAATCACGAAAAATTCATGGAACCCTGTGACCTGTCCCTGGCTTTTACTAAAAATACCCATGACACAAAGGGAGCTTGGGCAGCTGCAGGTGGCTCTAGGAGCCACCAACACTTGTGGAGGCTCACAGCTGCAGGGTCCCCCTTCTCTGGTGGCTCCGGGCTCTGGGGGGTCCCCCCTGCCATCCATGGAAGTGAGGAGCTCTGGCAGTCCCCGTCTGCCAAGCACTGGAGAATGGCAGGGATCTCTCTTGCCATCTGCATTAGCTGGGAGCTGCAGGGATCGCCTGCCACCCATGGAGGTGGGGAGCTGCACACAGTCCTGCATATGTGGCCGAACAGGAGCCAGGCCTGTCTAAAGGCTGAATAGACTCAGCAGCAATACAGCGTATTCAGCAGGGGTAGCCTCTCTCTGCCATGCAGGGAACGAATGTAACTGAATGACTCCCATAAGCGTAAAATATAATTGTGAGGAGAACAATGACTGGCAAATGCTAGAAATAATATGAAATACCCATCGCACCATACGCAGAGCAAACAGCCAGAGCCCTCCTCCATGATCACCAGCTGTGTGGGAGAATTTATTTGAACAAAGAGTTGCAAGGAGTGAGTCAAATCCCTCAGTTCCATAGTTGGGACACTACCAAATTCACGGGCCACGCGACAATGTCCCGGTCGTAGGATTTTAAACATTGTACATTTTATGATGTCAGCTATTTAAATCTGAAATGTCATTGTGTTGGAATTGTAGGGGGCTTGGCCCAAAAAGAAGTTATGGGGGGCTCACAAGGTAGTTGCAGGAGGAGGGTTGTGGTTAACCTGGCTGACATGAGATCTTCAGTGTGATTATTGCTAGAGAGACTGTGTCTGACCAGTCGCTTATTAGTGGCGTCTTGCTGAACAGGAGATGTGGGGATGTTTGGCACCAGCTACAGGACATCTCTTGAAATCTTGTTCCCAACTGATACACCTCACGCACCCAAGGCCCCCAACCCTCCGGGAGCCCCTCTCTTGGGAACCTACCCCCAACTCCCTGGAGACTCCAGTCACTGATGCCCAGCACCCCAAAACCTCTTGGGGACCCCCTCACTGACATTTTGGGTCTGCCTATCTCCAGGGACCACCCTCACTGCCACTGGAGATCAGCCCCAGGAAACGTCCCTTACTAACACACGCAAGCCGTTCAGTCCCCTTGGAAAGCCTCTTCACAGTCATTGACACCCACAGGACCTCCCCAGCCCTCCTGGGATCCCCTCACTGACACACACAAGTCCCCAACTCCCTTATGACCCCATCACTGGCACCCTCAGAGCCCTTCAATCCCCTGGCACCCTCCTCACTGACACACACAGGTCTCCATCCCCTTTGTGAACCTCCTGACATCCCCCCAGAATACCGGGGCTCCTGGAATGTCCTCACTCACACCCTGGAGCTCCTAAATCCCCTGGGACACCCCCCACACCCCTGGAGCTCCTAAATCCCCTGGGACACCCCACAGACCCCAGGAGCTCCTAAATCCCCTGGGACACCCCACAGACCCCAGGAGCTCCTAAATCCCCATGGCCCCCTTACCTACAACCCAGAACCCCTCAATCCCCTAGGGACCCCTTTACCCACACCCCTGGAGCCAATCAATCCCCTGGGCCCCCTTACCTACAACCCAGAACCCCTCAATCCCCTAGGGACCCCTTACCCACACCCCTGGAGCCCCTCAACCCCCTGGGCCCCCTTACCTACAACCCGGAGCCCCTCAATCCCCTAGGGACCTCTTTACCCACACCCCTGGAGCCCCTCAATCCCCTGGGCCCCCTTACCTACAACCCGGAACCCCTCAATCCCCTAGGGACCCCTTTACCCACACCCCTGGAGCCCCTCAATCCCCTGGGCCCCCTTACCTACAACCCAGAACCCCTCAATCCCCTAGGGACCCCTTTACCCACACCCCTGGAGCCCCTCAATCCCCTGGGCCCCCTTACCTACAACCCGGAGCCCCTCAATCCCCTAGGGACCCCTTTACCCACACCCCTGGAGCCCCTCAATCCCCTGGGCCCCCTTACCTACAACCCGGAGCCACTCAATCCCCTAGGGACCCCTTTACCCACACCCCTGGAGCCCCTCAATCCCCTGGGCCCCCTTACCTACAACCCGGAACCCCTCAATCCCCTAGGGACCCCTTTACCCACACCCCTGGAGCCCCTCAATCCCCTGGACCCCCTTACCTACAACCCGGAACCCCTCAATCCCCTAGGGACCCCTTTACCCACACCCCTGGAGACCCTCAATCCCCTGTGCCCCCTTACCTACAACCCGGAGCCCCTCAATCCCCTGGGCCCCTTTACCTACAACCCGGAACCCCTCAATCCCCTAGGGACCCCTTACCCACACCCCTGGAGCCCCTCAATCCCCTGGGCCCCCTTACCTACAACCCGGAACTCCTCAATCCCCTAGGGACCCCTTACCCACACCCCTGGAGCCCCTCAATCCCCTGGGGCCCCCTTACCCACACCCCTGGAGCCCCTCAATCCCCTGGGGCCCCCTTACCCACACCCCTGGAGCCCCTCAATCCCCTAGGAACCCCTTACCCACACCCCTGGAGCCCCTCAATCCCCTGGGGCCCCCTTACCCACACCCCTGGAGCCCCTCAATCCCCTGGGCCCCCCTTACCCACACCCCTGGAGCCCCTCAATCCCCTAGGGACCCCCTTACCCACACCTCTGGAGCCCCTCAATCCCCTGGGCGCCCTTACCCACACCCCTGGAGCCCCTCAATCCCCTGGGCGCCCTTACCCACACCCCTGGAGCCCCTCAATCCCCTGGGCCCCCTTACCTACAACCCGGAACCCCTCAATCCCCTGGGGCCCCCTTACCCACACCCCTGGAGCCCCTCAATCCCCTAGGGACCCCTTACCCACACACCTGGAGCCCCTCAATCTCCTGGGCCCCCTTACCCACACCCCTGGAGCCCCTCAATCCCCTAGGGACCCCTTACCTACACCCCTGGAGCCCCTCAATCCCCTGGGGCCCCCTTACCCACACCCCTGGAGCCCCTCAATCCCCTAGGGACCCCTTACCCACACCCCTGGAGCCCCTCAATCCCCTGGGCCCCCTTACCTACAAACCAGAACCCCTCAATCCCCTAGGGACCCCTTACCCACACCCCTGGAGCCCCTCAATCCCCTAGGGACCCCTTTACCCACACCCCTGGAGACCCTCAATCCCCTGGGGTCCCCTTACCCACACCCCTGGAGCCCCTCAATCCCCTGGGGCCCCCTTACCCACACCCCTGGAGCCCCTCAATCCCCTAGGGACCCCTTTACCCACACCCCTGGGGCCCCTCAATCCCTTGGGCCCCCCTTACCCACACCCCTGGAGCCCCTCAATCCCCTGGGGCCCCCTTACCCACACCCCTGGAGCCCCTCAATCCCCTAGGGACCCCTTACCCACACCCCTGGAGCCCCTCAATCCCCTGGGGCGCCCTTACCCACACCCCTGGAGCCCCTCAATCCCCTAGGGACCCCTTACCCACACCCCTGGAGCCCCTCAATCCCCTAGGGACCCCCTTACCCACACCCCTGGAGCCCCTCAATCCCCTGGGGTCCCCTTACCCACACCCCTGGAGCCCCTCAATCCCCTGGGGCCCCCTTACCCACACCCCTGGAGCCCCTCAATCCCCTAGGGACCCCCTTACCCACACCCCTGGAGCCCCTCAATCCCTTGGGCCCCCCTTACCCACACCCCTGGAGCCCCTCAATCCCCTGGGCCCCCTTACCTACAAACCAGAACCCTTCAATCCCCTAGGGACCCCTTACCCACACCCCTGGAGCCCCTCAATCCCCTGGGGCCCCCTTACCCACACCCCTGGAGCCCCTCAATCCCCTAGGGACCCCTTTACCCACACCCCTGGAGCCCCTCAATCCCCTAGGGACCCCTTACCCACACCCCTGGAGCCCCTCAATCCCCTAGGGACCCCTTACCCACACACCTGGAGCCCCTCAATCTCCTGGGCCCCCTTACCCACACCCCTGGAGCCCCTCAATCCCCTAGGGACCCCTTACCTACACCCCTGGAGCCCCTCAATCCCCTGGGGCCCCCTTACCCACACCCCTGGAGCCCCTCAATCCCCTAGGGACCCCTTACCCACACCCCTGGAGCCCCTCAATCCCCTGGGCCCCCTTACCTACAAACCAGAACCCCTCAATCCCCTAGGGACCCCTTACCCACACCCCTGGAGCCCCTCAATCCCTTGGGGCCCCCTTACCCACACCCCTGGAGCCCCTCAATCCCCTAGGGACCCCTTACCCACACCCCTGGAGCCCCTCAATCCCCTAGGGACCCCTTACCCACACCCCTGGAGCCCCTCAATCCCCTGGGGCCCCCTTACCCACACCTCTGGAGCCCCTCAATCCCCTAGGGACCCCTTTACCCACACCCCTGGAGCCCCTCAATCCCCTAGGGCCCCCTTACCCACACCCCTGGAGCCCCTCAATCCCCTGGGGCCCCCTTACCCACACCCCTGGAGCCCCTCAATCCCCTAGTATCCCCTTACCCACACTCCTGGAGCCCCTCAATCCCCTAGGGACCCCTTACCCACACCCCTGGAGCCCCTCAATCCCCTAGGGCCCCCTTACCCACACCCCTGGAGCCCCTCAATCCCCTAGGGACCCCCTTACCCACACCCCTGGAGCCCCTCAATCCCCTGGGCCCCCTTACCTACAAACCAGAACCCCTCAATCCCCTAGGGACCCCTTACCCACACCCCTGGAGCCCCTCAATCCCTTGGGGCCCCCTTACCCACACCCCTGGAGCCCCTCAATCCCCTAGGGACCCCTTACCCACACCCCTGGAGCCCCTCAATCCCCTAGGGACCCCTTACCCACACCCCTGGAGCCCCTCAATCCCCTGGGGCCCCCTTACCCACACCTCTGGAGCCCCTCAATCCCCTAGGGACCCCTTTACCCACACCCCTGGAGCCCCTCAATCCCCTAGGGCCCCCTTACCCACACCCCTGGAGCCCCTCAATCCCCTGGGGCCCCCTTACCCACACCCCTGGAGCCCCTCAATCCCCTAGGGACCCCCTTACCCACACTCCTGGAGCCCCTCAATCCCCTAGGGACCCCTTACCCACACCCCTGGAGCCCCTCAATCCCCTAGGGCCCCCTTACCCACACCCCTGGAGCCCCTCAATCCCCTAGGGACCCCCTTACCCACACCCCTGGAGCCCCTCAATCCCCTGGGGCGCCCTTACCCACACCCCTGGAGCCCCTCAATCCCCTAGGGCCCCCTTACCCACACCCCTGGAGCCCCTCAATCCCCTAGGGACCCCCTTACCCACACCCCTGGAGCCCCTCAATCCCCTGGGGTCCCCTTACCCACACCCCTGGAGCCCCTCAATCCCCTGGGGCCCCCTTACCCACACCTCTGGAGCCCCTCAATCCCCTAGGGACCCCTTTACCCACACCCCTGGAGCCCCTCAATCCCTTGGGCCCCCCTTACCCACACCCCTGGAGCCCCTCAATCCCCTGGGGCCCCCTTATCCACACCCCTGGAGCCCCTCAATCCCCTGGGCCCCCTTACCCACACCCCTGGAGCCCCTCAATCCTCTGGGGCCCCCTTACCCACACCCCTGGAGCCCCTCAATCCCCTGGGGACCCCTTACCCACACCCCTGGAGCCCCTCAATCCCCTAGGGACCCCTTACCCACACCCCTGGAGCCCCTCAATCCTCTGGGGCCCCCTTACCCACACCCCTGGAGCCCCTCAATCCTCTGGGGCCCCCTTACCCACACCCCTGGAGCCCCTCAATCCCCTGGGGACCCCTTACCCACACCCCTGGAGCCCCTCAATCCCCTGGGGCGCCCTTACCCACACCCCTGGAGCCCCTCAATCCCCTGGGGTCCCCTTACCCACACCCCTGGAGCCCCTCAATCCCCTAGGGACCCCTTACCCACACCCCTGGAGCCCCTCAATCCCCTGGGCCCCCTTACCCACACCCCTGGAGCCCCTCAATCCTCTGGGGCCCCCTTACCCACACCCCTGGAGCCCCTCAATCCCCTAGGGACCCCCTTACCCACACCCCTGGAGCCCCTCAATCCCCTGGGCCCCCCTTACCCACACCCCTGGAGCCCCTCAATCCCCTGGGCCCCCTTACCCACACCCCTGGAGCCCCTCAATCCTCTGGGGCCCCCTTACCCACACCCCTGGAGCCCCTCAATCCTCTGGGGCCCCCTTACCCACACCCCTGGAGCCCCTCAATCCCCTGGGCCCCCTTACCCACACCCCTGGAGCCCCTCAATCCTCTGGGGCCCCCTTACCCACACCCCTGGAGCCCCTCAATCCCCTAGGGCCCCCTTACCCACACCCCTGGAGCCCCTCAATCCCCTGGGGCCCCCTTACCCACACCTCTGGAGCCCCTCAATCCCCTGGGCCCCCTTACCCACACCCCTGGAGCCCCTCAATCCTCTGGGGCCCCCTTACCCACACCCCTGGAGCCCCTCAATCCCCTAGGGCCCCCCTTACCCACACCCCTGGAGCCCCTCAATCCCCTAGGGCCCCCCTTACCCACACCCCTGGAGCCCCTCAATCCCCCCGTTACTGACATCCCGGTCCCCCCCCCCCCTCGACTCCTTCCCTCCCGCCCACTCCGGCCCGGGCCTCCCCAGGCCTGCTCCGGCCGCTCGGACCGGGCCCTGCCGTAGGCGCGGCGCCGCGGCGGCTCGGGCCCGGCTCCCGGAAGCGCGCGGTTCCCGGCCGCCATCTTGCCCCTGGAGCCGGCGGCTCCTCCGCCATCGGCATGTGGAGCCGGGGGGGGCGGCGGTCCCGGGCCGCTGCCGGCCTGTTGGAGCTGCGGGCCCGCCGGCGGGAGCAGGAGGCAGGTCGGGCCCGGCGAGCGGGGCGGTTCTGGGGGCCGGGCCGGGCCGGGCCGGGAGCAGGCGCCGCACGTCCCGGGAAGGGGCGGTCTGGGCCGGGGCCGAGTCCCTGGGGCGGATCCCGGAGACCTGGGGAAGCGGGTCCGTGGGGGGTCAGAGCTGCCCTGGGCCTGTCCCCCTTTGGCTTCGTCCGCCCGCTGCTCCGGAGGAATCGCACGGGGCTTGTGGCTGGACTCTGGCCCCTCTTGGTACCGCGCGGATGGAGCCCCAACGGGCCAGGGACTCGTGCAGCGAAGCCCTGCTGCCTGCTCGGGTTTGATTTGTCTGTAGGATGGAGCCTGCTTCTCTGTGCGTCCTTATGAGTCTTTCTTTGCATTGACTGCGCCTCCTCCTACGGCCATTCTCTTCCACCACAATGGACCACTCCATCCCGCTCTTCAGCTGGTTCCTTCATGTCATGGCGCCATTGCCTACATCATCACACTGCTCCCTCTCCCTGTCTCTGGTGGGAGCAGGCGCTTCTTTGCCAAGGCGCCCGCCTCTTCTCACAGTCCCCAAAAGGTTCCGTTCTTGGCCCCCTCCTCCTTCCTTTTCTATCTTTGCAAGCTCAACATTGACACCGAGATTACTTGGCTTTATTTCCTAGTAGACCTTTAATGAGAGCTCTTGACTTGAGCAGGTAAACCAGCGGCTTCATCTCAGCCTCCCTCACCTGGATGTCTAAAAGTCAGAAAACGCTGCAGCTGCATCTTTAAACATTCCTCCATGTCCTCTGTTTTCCATTTGGTTCAGAGCTTCCATTTGCCTCCAGGGTCATCCCTGAGCTTTGCTTTTCCCTCTGTGCCTAGTGGCCTTCCCCAGCTCCATATCACTGGCCATGTATTTCCATTGCCTCAGCTTCACCTCTGCTTCAACTCCTCACCCAGGCCTTTATCGCCTTTGACTTGCAGCTTCCAAATCTATGGCCAGCGTAGGATCTCCATCTCCATACTCCATTGCGTGCACAGTATCTATTGATCTGTCATCAATCTGTGTAAAATCACCACAGCTAGTGTCTAGATGGTTTTCCTGTGAAGTACATATACAGTCACAGGAAGAGACACATCAGGTTCTTTTCACCCCAAAAAAGAGCAGTGATTTGAATGAACTGAAATTGCATCTTGACGTAAAAAGCACTGTTGTTGTCAGTAACCAGAGGCTGGTTTGTTTGCAGCTCTGAGGAAGGCCCGGAGGCAGCAGCAGTTGGTCAGTAAGAGACTTCTGCGGGAAGACAGCCTGGTGAACGGAGATGGACAGGCTGGAGTGGAAATAGCAGCAGAACCTCTGTCTGACCAAGAGGTGAAGGGCTTAAACCATTTGTGCCTAGATATTCACGGTGGGGTCTCCCACTGCCCCGTGCTCTGTTAATAACAATGACACTAAGTTTGTAGAGCTGGTTGGATTCCAAAGTGTTTTACAAGTGGCTCTAAAAACACTAATGGTAGCACCTAGAGGCCAGGGTCAGTACCACGACCCTTTGGAAAAGTGCACTGGGATCTTGAATGACCATAAACGATCTTGCTGTGATTTGTACCCTGGAGATGGGCTTGACATCTGCCCTGCTGTTTGTTTTCCACCAGCTTTTGCAGCTGCTGAGGGACGTCCAGAGGGGAACAGACGAGAGGAAGAAACTGTTGAGTCGCCTTCGACAGGGACTGCAGCACAAAGAGACGCAACAGAAATTTGTCAGGTTAGCCAGTCTGGGCTTCTATGCTATGCCCAGCCCAGGGCATGGCTAGTTGTGCTCCTAAAGGCTCAAGCTAGCAGTGGGCTCTCCGGTAGTGGCCGCTGCAAGGACATGGGCGTGGGCATCCACTTAGATGGGGATGGGCCCACGTATTGTCTGGAGCAGGGGTTGGTGTGGCTATTTCTGTGCCGCGGGAGATTTTACTATGGCTGGAAGTGTGGTCATGTATCTGCATTAGAAAATGTCTCCATCCCGTTCTGTTTGGTGACTCCTCCTTTTCCCACTGAGAACAGAGCTTGTGTTGTGTGGGCTAGTGCCCTAGCTAGCCTGGTCCAAATGCCTTGTGTTCTGCTGGGCTGTGGATGAGCTGGGACGGTCCCATGGGAACAGAGAGGGAAGCTGGACAAGTAGCTGCTCTAGAATTTCAGCGGGAGGCTGAGAGCTTGCAGGACGTGACTCTGCCTGATTTTCACCTTCAGGAGAGTAGATTGCCACGGATTCCGGGAAGGCTCTTCGCTGTACTCTCCGGTCTGCGTGGTTGGTCTGAGACTTGTTCTGCATGTGTTCTTACAGGAAGAGCTGTCTGGCATCACAGTTCCCTTCTGGCTGGTCTGGGGCAGCTTTGTTAGGCTCTCTGCCATGCCACAGAGTGGTGGCAAAGTGACTTCCGAAGGCAGCAAATCTGGCTGCTCAGAGAGAGGAGAGGAAAGCAAAAGAACGGTTGTAAAAGAAGGGGGCAAAGTCAATATCCAAACTGGACCAAACCGAGCCCTGCGTAACTGCAGAGCTGTGAGAGCAAGAATTAACCTGGCCCTTTCAAGCCAAGTAGTCTATGGAGCGGCCAGGCCAGTCCATGAACGGGGCAGGTTTTTAGTGCCTAGTCCCTGAGGGTGCGTCTACACAGCAAAGTTATTTCGGAATAACGGATGTTATTCCGAAATAACTATGCGAGCGCCTACACAGCAATACCGTTATTTTGAAATAATTTCAAAATAACGGAGGGCTTATACCAACTTCTGTAGCCCTCATTCTATGAAGGATAACGCCTATTCAGAAACAGTTATTTCGGAGTAGGGGCTGTGTAGACACTCCATTTCTGCTATTTCCTCACCAGGGCCATTCTAAGTTATTCCTCCCGGGGCTCTAAATGGAGATAGCATGTCTCCATTACGGGAGCCTGCCTCGGACTCATTTTGAGGCTTCCCTGCAGTGTAGACGTGCTATTTCGAAATAAGCTTTTTAGGAATAACTATTCCAGAATAACTCGGCAGTGTAGACATACTCTGAGACACAACCTGCCTTCCTGGCCCTTGAGCATCATCAGGGCTCGCCAAGCGGCAGTGAGCCCCGCTCGCCAGCCGCGCGGTTCTGCGTTCTGTGCATGCTCAGATTGCTCTGTGCCAGCTCTTCCGGGTTGTAATCTACTCGCCACGGGCGAGTAGATTACATTATTTGTCAAGCCCTGGGCATCATGGTGGGAGGAGTGTGTGTCTGTTTGGGGCAGGGACTGGGGACAGCAGAAAGAAGCAGAGTCCTGGTTTGCTCTTACAGGTTGGAGGGCAGCATGCGGGTCTTGGTCGGGCTCTTCACCAGCAGCTTGGCCGATGTGCAGATGGAGGCAGCTCGCTGTCTGCATGAACTCTCGCACTCCAGTGACCCTGCGGTGGCTGAGGCGTGTTTGCCAGCAACCTCCTACCTCCTGACCTATCTCTCAGGACACAGCGTCGAATTCACAGTAAGAGGCGGCCCGGCCCGTGTTTCTCCATTGTTCTTGCATCTGCTGGGCTTTCATTAGTGGTTGGACTTCGGAGATTGAGTGGCCAAAATGGGGGCTGTTGGCTTGATGCAGCCCCTAGGGTCTCCAGAGAGCCCTGCTGCTGCCCTCCTCTTCGGGACAGAACTACACCTAGTGCCCCTGTGCAGTGCTCCATCCAGGACCCGGCCTCCTGCCTGAAGGTAGAACCGTGCATGGTGGGCCCTGCGGGATGCCTCTCTACCATGGACGAAGGAGAACTCTTGACACAATCTATTTAGACTTTAAAAAGGCTCTGACACAGCCCTTCGTGAGAGGCTACTAGCAAAGTTAAATAATGGGGGGGTAAAGGCAAAGTATTGTCATGGATCAAAAATGGGCTCACTGACAGGAAACAAAGAGTAGGACTGAATGGTGGCTTTTCCTCATGGCAACAGCTGATATCCCAGTGCCTCGTGGCTCCGTGGTAGGCCGGGGGTGGTTTAATGTAGTTGTTGATGCCCTGGAAAGGGGGGTGAATAGTAAAGTTGCTAAATTTGCAAGTGACACCAAGCTATTGAGGTTAGGCAAGTCCAGATAAAACCGTGAGGGACTTAACTAAGGTAGGGGATTGGCAACACATGAGCAGTGCAGCTAAAGCTGAAGTAATGCACGTTGGAGGGCAAAACGTATCCTTCTCACACATCTCACAGGATCTAAATGAGCTCAGGAAAGCGGTAGACAGTGCAATGAAGACAGCTGGTCAGTGTGTAGCTTCAGTGCAAAAAGCAAGCAGGACCTTACAATGCAGAGCCAGTGGGCTAGAAAATAATCCAGAAAATAATCGGATGTCTTTATATAACTGGATGGCACATCGCTATGTGGTGCCTGCGTGCAGAACTGGCCACCCCGTTTCAAAAAATTTGTTGTAGAATTAAGAGGGGCTCAGAGAAGGGGGATGAGAATGATTCTGGGCTGGAAAAACCCGCCTTTGAACAGGGATTGGAAAGACTGGGATTGTTACCGTCAGGAGGAGACAAGAGGGAACAAGATAAAAATCGATAAAAGAATGAATGATGCAAAGAAGGGAGCTTGGGGCTTCTCTTTTCCCTGGCTCATGACACCAGAACAGAGAGACACTCAGTGAAACGGAATTAAAGGTGGCAGATTCAAAGCTGAAGAAAGGAAACTCTTTTTCACTCAGTACATGGTCCAGTGGTGGAACTCACTGCCCCAGGATGTCCTTGAACCCAAAGAGATTCAAAGGGGGTTAGACAGCCATATGCCAAAGAAGAATATTCAAAGCGATAACGCTTACTGCAAACAAAGTCTGGGAAGGGATAAAAGCCCACTAACTCTTGAGGGTTTCAATCAGTCTCGAACTAGCATGGGTGTTAGAGGGAGACCTCCCAAGTGCGCAGATTAGTTCACATAAACCTACTGGGCATATTCCTCTGACTCAGCAGGTCTGAAGCATCTGGCACTGGATATTGTCGGTGGTAGGAAGCTGGATTAGATGGACCATGAGTCTGATCTCCCTGGCAGTTCCTGGGTTCTCGTATTGCAGAGACTGGCTACACTTTGCTCCAGCAAGCGTGTCCTTTGGGCGCCTGTCATTGCTGGCGTGGCTCTCTGATGGACTAAGTTTGGGTGCCTTGTCTGTCTGGGCGGGAGCCTCCCGCCTACGCAGGAAAGCTGTGCTAGGTGAAGCGTCTCACTGGAGTTTCCAGTTAGCATGAGAGTCTCTGGCTCCGCTAGTCTGGGGGACACAGCTTTCCCGCCGTTAGCGTAACTCAAGGTGGGTTTGTGGCTCTTGTGGCAGTATCCCCCTGAGGCCAGTAGGGGGCGTGGGTGGGTTGGTGGGGCAGTGGTGGCGCGTCAGGAGGGAACTGGTCGCCCGTCTGTGTGTTCCAGGAGCTGTGTGTGTACACGCTGGGGAACTTGGCAGTAGAGAGCGAGACGGTGAGGAAGCAGCTTTTACCTCAAGGCATCATTCCAGCCCTGGCCTCCTGTCTCCAGGTGAGTGTCGCTGGCCTGGCCTCGGCTCTTCCCACGGGCTGTGCCAAGCAGGAGGGAGCGTTTCCCTGCTGCCGTCTCCTTGTAGTGAGTGGCCCAGCGCCACGTCCTGCCCGCAGCAGGCACGTGCAGGAGGCCCTCTGCAGGGAGCCCAGCCCAGGAGCAGGTGGGCATACGCCATGTGGCTGCAATTGGAATTCCCTTTTGACAATGGCTGATGTGGGTTTTTTGCTCTTCCCTGGCTAGATGTCTCTTGAGCACAAGAAATCCCGGGCCTGTCTGTTTGCGGGCTCTCTGGGGGTCCTGAGACTCAGGGAAATGCTTGGCCATCACATGTACACATTTCAGATTAGCTCCCTCGGGAGGGAGCTGCGCTGAGGCCAGGTTCAGCCTCTCTGCTTTGCACTGAGTTGTTTTGTGTGGCCTGTGCCTTCCCCTGCCCGCCGACCCCGACTGGGTTTGCTCTACTGGCTCAGCGCCACGCTCTCTGATTTCAGTCCCCTCACGTGGCTGTGCTGGAAGGCCTGGGCTACCTCCTGTCGCAGCTCCTGCAGGCCACAGAAGCCCCTGCCAAGATCATACCGTAAGCACCCCCCGCAGTGCGCCGAGCCGGGTGCGTGGCTGCGCGTGGCATTGGCAGGCCGGGGCGGTGGCGCAGCCTCCTGGCATAGGTATCTCCGTGACGTTAGTGTGTCGGACAGCGCCCGGGCAAAGTGCGGAGGGTTTGTGCACTCAGGACGCTTGTCCCTGACCCTGCAGCTACTCAGGTTTCAGTAACTTGTCCGGAGCGCAGGAAGCTGAGCGGGCCAAGAGAAATACTCTGCATGCGGTTTCCTGTTGGTCTTGGCGCCACTGAAGGGAGCTGGCTTGACCGCCCTGGAGACAGGGGCCATCTAGCCCCATGTGTTATAGTGGGGCGAGGGGCGAGGTGAGCTGTGACGCCCCGGCCTCTCCACCAATGAGCTGTGGGAGAGCTTGACCCCAGCCTGAGATCCCCGCCTCCCATCACGTCACTAGAGCCGTGGCCTCCTCTGCAACATCTTGGTACATCTCTCCCGACAGGTCCCCCTCTCCCCTCCCCTTCCTCGGAGCCGTGCCTTCTGGGCATGTTGTCTGGGTGGCGTCTCTCCCTCCTGGGGCTGTGCAGCTCCGGGGAGGGCGGTGCAGTAACCCTCCCCAGCCAGCCTGGGCTTCCGCCCTGCAGGGGCAGTGTTGTGTGCGCTCCCATTTAATCCCACTTTTAAATCCATGTTTCTCTGTCGGGCCCCAGCCTGGTTCTGGACTCGGCTCTCCCCCTGCACATGCTGCGCCTGGTTAGCTCCAACCTGGAACTGGGAATGGGAGTCGCCGTGGAGTTTGCTTGGTGTCTCCATTACGTCGTGTGCAGGTAAATGCATGTAGCGCTTAGCTCCCTGGGGCTTTCCAGAGCCAGGGAAGAAAGCAAGATCCTGGTCCCCAGAGCGTAGGGACACAAAGGGTTGCTCCATCGCATCTGTAGCCAGCTGCTTTAGCTCAGAGACTGCCTCAGTCAGCGTATTCCTCTGCCTGCTCCCAGTCCCTGGGGGAGACCCCTGAGGGAGAGCCAAGTGTCGGGGGCTGTCCCTCGTGGACCCCATTACCAGCCTCAGTTCGGGGCATGCTGAGAAGAGACTGGCAGTGATGCAGGGGCAGGGTGGTTTGTCTGTGGCGTGGGGATCACACACAGAGAATCCTCACTTAGTAAATTCCCTGCCAGTGCAGGGGTCTCGGGCATTGGTGCGCCCTGGTCCCTCCTCGTCTGCCTGTGGCACAAGATTTGAGTCCCCTGAGGGCTAATCTGGCTGCTGGGCTCAGTGTGCAGGTGCTGGGCGTGGCCTGTGGTACTCCAGGGCTGGACTAGACGGTCTGGGGGTCTCTGCTGGCCTGGCCCTCTGGGGCACCCCGAGGCTTGTGTTCCTGCCACTGAACGGTAGGCTGTTCCTCTCCCTTTATCCTGCAGCTCTAGGAAGCTGCCCTCCCCTTTGAGCTTCGCTCCTCCTCGTCTGCCCTCCCCCACCGGGTGCACGGCCGCCTGGAGCCCGTGCTTTGGTAATCTGCTGCCTGGGTCGGTGTGCGATGCAGCTTTTCCCCAGGCAAAATCTGTGAGCTTGGGTTGCAGTCACATGACAACTTGTGCCAGGCGGTGGGAGGCCTGGACACTCCCAGACGAGGGATGTAAACGAATTGTCTAACCAGTTAACTGATTGAAGGGGGGGCAAACTAGAGCTGCCTCCCCCCCCCCCAGAGGCCCCTGTCTGCAGCAGACGAGGCTCATCGGTCAACCAGTTAAACGTTCACAGCCCTACCCCACACACCTGGAACCCTGTTCCCACCTGCTCTTCACTTTCTGGAGTGTTCCCCTTTTGGGCTGAGATGTCCCAGAGTTACCTGCTGCCCCCCCTGCTGTCAATTTTGCCTTGAGAGGGTGTGAAATGACTCCACCCTCCCTCTTGGTTGGGGTCCAGCCAAACCAGCTGGTCCAAGGCCAGGAGCAAGTCGAGCAGTGCTGGCTGGTTTGGGGTTTGCTGCATGAATTCACTGTTCCTCCCCCTTCCCGTAGCCACGTGAACAACGGGCTGTTAATCTCCCAGGGGATCGTGTCCACACTCGTGCTGCTTCTGCTGGACCTGGCTTCTGCGGTGGTGAAGGGAGCGACTGAGGGCCTGGAGTTGGTAAGCAGGGGACATGCTGGTCCTTGGCTGGTCAGCAGGGCGAGGCCCCAGCTGTCTGAGGTGTCGCTGTGCAGGAGGGAGGTGCCCCAGGCTGCTGTTCTTGCTCTTTCAGCTCCTCTGCCCTGTGCTCCGGTGTCTCAGCAACCTGCTTGCGGAGGATGAGCCTGAAGGCTGCCAAATGCAGATGCAGGATGAGCGCCTCCTGGTGGCTTTGTTTCTCTTCATGCAGCACTTCCTCCAGCAGCACCCGTTCCTCGTGCAGGAGTGCCTCTGGCTTCTCAACAACCTCACAGGTGACCCGCCCCTAGGCACCCCAGCCGGACACAGCTGGATGGGAATTCCCCTAGGGCAACAGGAGCAATTAGGGCATGGAACAGCTCCCACCAGAGGAGATTAAAAAGCTTGGACTCGGTGTCTTAGAAAGGGGATGGGGAAGGGGAATATGACCGAGATCTATGACTGGTGTGGAGAAAGCGAAGGTGGGAGTGTTATTTGTGTCTTCATGTACAACAAGAATTAGGAGTCACCCCTGTAATTTATTGGCAGCAGGCTTAAAACCACCATGAGGAAGTACTTGGCCACACAACAGCCAATCTGTGGAACTCCCTGCCAGGTGATGTTGCAAAGGCCAGAGTATAACTGGGTTCAAAAGGGAATTAGCTGAGTCCCTGGAGGATCAGTCCATCAGTGGCTGTTGGCCAAGAGGTTCAGAGCTGCAGCCCCATGCCCAGGGCATACCTTCATCTCTGACTGCCAGAAGCAGGGCCTGGATGACGGGGTGGATCACTCAATGCCTGCCGTGTTTTGGTCATTCTTTCGGAAGTACCTGGCATTGGTCGCTGTCGGCCGGCAGGCTGCTGGGCTAGGTAGCCCATCGGTCTGACCTAGGATGGCTGTTCCTATGTAGAGTCTCTCCTTACATCTAGCAGCAGCTGCTCTGGTTCTCTACCTCAGTGCGTGTGCCCAGGGGCCTTCCCAGAAGGGCTCGCTCAGTAATCCCCCTGGGTTTCCTTAATAGCTTTATCTCCTGATCTTCCCAGCTGACGAGCCCATCTTCTGCTCTGCCCTGCTCACGCTGGACCTGCTCCCCGCCCTCCTGCAGCTCTTGCCCTGTTCCCACATGGTGACCCTGCTGGTAAGGAATCTCTCGTGCCATGGGATGCTGTGTCCTCTAGAGCAGCCAGGTTCCTGGGCCTCGGGCAGGGACTGTGCTCGGGCCCCGTACAGGAGAGGTCCATGTGTAAATCAGAGGTTTTATCAGCCCGCGGAGGGGAGG
This sequence comes from Pelochelys cantorii, assembly GCA_032595735.1. Lineage (NCBI taxonomy): Eukaryota > Metazoa > Chordata > Testudines > Trionychidae > Pelochelys > Pelochelys cantorii. The sequence continues at coordinate 41,291,977 of CM064340.1, forward strand.
GAGTACCCAGTGCCTCACCCTTGTTACTTTACCTCTGCCCTGCTGGGTTCTTTAAGCCAGTCCCCTCCCCCATTCTGTATTGGAGTCTGTGTTCACACCTGCGCACGGAGGGCTAGTCCATTGAAACGCTCTTGCCCATCCGTGTGCCTGGGGTGGCACGATGGGAGGAGCTGGCAGAGTAGGCGGTGGGCTGCCTGCCCAGGTTCTAGCTGCTGCATCCCCTGCCCTTTCTGCAGGCTCAGGGAAGGAGAGGTCTGGACCAGGCTCAGTGTAAACAGGGAAAACCTGAACTAGGAGCGAGCTCTCGCCCTGCTCGTGTGTTGTGCTGGCAGGAGCCTGCTTTGGCCGTGGCTCCCCCAGGCCTGCAGGGAGCGAACGCTGCGGCCGTGGTGGAGCCCAGAATGGCGCCAGGCCCACATGTGCTAAGTACAGGGAGCAGACTCGGCGTCACCTGCCCCAGAAAGCTCTTCAGCCCCACGCCCTGCCCGGAGCCACGCAGACAGCAGCAGGCAAGGGGCTTGTAGCCTGCCAGCCTCTGCCTGCGAAGCTTTGCTGCACTGCAGGGTCACCTCCCCATGCCCCCGGAGAGAGCTCCCCAACCTGCACCGTCCTGGGCACGGGGCCTACAGGCCAGCGCCAGACGGCTGGGTCCTCTCAATATAAAGCTTGTGACCAACTTCAGTTCTGTCAGTTCCCTGGGGGCCAGCCCCCGCACCCTGCAGCTGGGGATACTTATGCCAGCCCCCTCTAGGCTCTGACCGTGCTGTGTAACGTTGCCGAGAAGGGCCCTGCCTACTGCCGCCAGCTGCACCAGAAGGCCGTGCTGCCCTCGCTGCTCAGCACCCTCGCTCTCGCTGAGGCCCAGGTCGTGGGCCAGAGCCTCGAGCTGCTCCATCTGCTCTTCCTGCATCTGCCAGAGGTAGGGCTCGGCCAGGCCTCCAGCTGCCCTGCGGTGTGCACGGCCGGGGAACCACGCTGGTGCCCGAAAGGCTTCCTCCGCCCTGAGCCGGGAATAGAGGCTACGCTGTGGAAAGGTGCGGAGGCAGCCCTGGTCCCTCCAGGCCTCTGTATCCAAAGAGCAGGGGGAATACAACCCATGGGAACTTTACTGTGTCTCAACCTCACCTCCAGCTCCCTGGTTCTAAGACGGGGCTAGACAAACCACCGCACCAGCCCGGGAGCCGGGCATTGTGCCTTCCACGTTAATCCTTCAGCCTCTCCTCCCAGATCCAGGTGTGATGGGTTCTGTGACCAAGGCCTCGACCCTGTCCTCCCACCGGGGCTGCTCAGCCGCCTGCGTTAGGCTGGGCCTAGCTCTAATCTGCTCTCTCTCCTGCAACAGGCTGCTGCCGACTTCCTCAGCCAAGCAGGCATGCGGGCCCTAGCACAGCATCAGGACAACCTCCTGCTCCAGGAGCGGGTGAGGGCACTTAAGGAGAGGTACCTCCAGCCAGCTGCAGCCACTCCGGTCTCCCCCATCGGTGCCTCGGCTGCTGCACTGCCCTCCTAGAGACACTGCGGCCCCCGCATCCCTTCCCAGTGCCACTGGCTCTAGCCCACAGACTTTGTACAGTGAGAAGCTACTTTGGAATTGAATAAATGTTTACACTGCGCCCTCTGCCGTCACAGTGAGGAGTCAACTGCACCGGCCAAGCCCTCCTCGGGCAGTGCCAGCTGTTTTACTGCTCCCTCCAGCTGCCTACGGGCAGTTCCCTGGAGGATGGCAGCCTAACTCAAGCCCATGGACTACCAGTGGGTAGCCCATCCTTCTCGGTACAGGTACCCCCCTTCCCCCGCACACAAGCTGTGCTGCTGCTGAGCCTTCTCAGGCGCGGAGCAGAGGTGGGGCTCAGCTGAGGAGGAGGGAACTGGCTAAGTCCTGGATAAGATGTGGGTGTAACCTCAGTGGCTTTGCTCCCTCCTCAGTGCCCCCAACGCTGCGTCGGAGTCTGAGGAGCTCCCTCCCAGGTTAGCACCTTGCTCAGAACACACTCTCCAGCAGTTTGCAGACACGCTTTTATAGGTGATTAATAAGTTACAATTACAGGTGTACAGCTGCTCCGGCCAGCCCATTCAGGCGAGGGCCCCCGCACGTGTGGGGTCAGTTCTCTTAGCCTTCATGCTTTGCTGTGAACAAGGGTTTCCAAGGCCTTGGCCACTTGGTCCACATTGAGATTGTTCAGTGGCACGCAGCTCTCTCTGCCGAACTCTAGGGGGAAAGAGAATTACATGAGGCGGCCACCTTGTTCCTTCCCCAGGAGAGGCAGGGCCAGCATTATTCCCTAGTGCAAATGGGGGTCGGGACCCCTTTTGAACGGAGTCACCAGCACTGGCTTAGGCTTGCTGGGGCCCGGCCCTGATGCCAAAGGGTATCAGTCCTGGGCAGCAGCTTACAGCCAATGGGAGCTGCGAGGGTGTTGCTGTGGGGGGCAGTGGATGGAGCTGTCTGGCTGCAGAGCCAGCCAGAAAGGGGACGTGCTGCTGCTTCCAGGAGCCACGTAGAGCCACAGCATGCATGGGGCAGGACCAGCCCCATAGCCCACTTCTCAGCGGGAGCTTGAGGGCCAGATGCAGCCCATGCACCATAGCTTGCCCCCCTCTGGTTTGAGCACTTCAGCTGAAAGGCAGAGTCACTACTACTGCAAGTACCCCGATTTCTGCACTTCCTAACGAGTTAGTCCCTAACCCTAACCCACTTCCATTAGTCAAGGTTTGCCTTTATTTTTTACAGTGTCTCTTTGCTTTCGCCTTTCCCAAGGCAAGCAGGCCCTAACCTCATCTCTCCGCTATGGAAACTCCCCCACAATGCCTCATTTGGACTGTGAGCAACTTATTGCTGGAGAAACATAAACGACGAACAGTCCTGCAGCACCTTAAAGACTAACAAAACATGCAGTTGGGATCATGAGCTTTTGTGGGCACAGCCCACTTCTTCAGTGTCATCTGAAGAAGTGACATCATCAGATGACATCATCTAAAGAAGTGGGTTGTGGCCATGAAAGCTCATGATCCCATCTGCATGTTTTGTTAGTCTTTAAGGTGCTGCAGGACGGTTCGTCGTTTAAGTTTTTTCAGGTACAGACTCACTCGGCCACCCCCTCTGAAACTCTGCTGAATTTCTAGTTCAATACAGGCCACAGCATTCTAGGCAACCTCGGAGCTAATGCCACTGGCTAGGGAAGGGTTCGCTCCCCACTCACCGTATCGCGCCCAGAGCTTGGGCTGCACATCTGAGCACTCCCGGATCAGGATGGGGAAGTCTGGGTTTGCCTTTTTCAGAGTCACATAGTGCTGGTCAATGAAGTCCCTGCAACAACAGCGTCAGGCCCAGGCCCTGTGGCACTTCCAAGGGCAGCTGCGAATTGCTCGTGCTGCCCGATCTGCCTGACTTCGGCCTCTCCCCACCCTCCCCCGGGGTCCCTGCCTGCCCAGTTCTCCCCCCTCTCCCTCCCCGGGTCTCGCCCCGCCCCTGGGTCCCTGCCGGCCCGGATCTCACCGCCCTCCCCCCCGGCCCGGGTCTCGCCCCCACCGCCAGCCCGAGTCTCGCCCGCCCCCTCGGGTCCCTGCCGGCCCGGATCTCACCGGCCTCCCCTCAGCTCTCCCCCGGCCCAGGTCTCGCCCCCCCCCCCGCTCCCTGCCGGCCCGGGTCTCGCCCCCCCCCCCGCCGGCCCGAGTCTCGGCCCCCCCCGCTGGCCCGGGTCTCGCCCCCCCCCCCCCGCTCCCCGCCGGCCCGGGTCTCGCCCTCCCCGCCGGCCCGGGTCTCGCCCCCCCCCGCTCCCCGCCGGCCCAGGGTTGTGCCCGCGCGCTCCGGGGAGGCGGCCCCGCCCGCACCTGGTGCCCTGGCTGCCCGGCGCGCGCTGACACAGGTGGATCCGCAGCTCCTTGAGGTTCCTGCCCAGGCTGCCCCCAAGGCTCCGCACCGCCGCGGCCGCCGCCATCTTCCCAGCGCGCCGCCCCCTCCCCCGCCAATCGCGTAGCCCGGAGCCTGACACGGGCTGCAGCCAATCACAGCCCGCTTCGAACCGCGCCGGCCAATCCGCAGGCGGCAGTGCGGCCAGGTGGGGGCGGGGCCTCAGCTCCGTTCCGCTGCCTGCGCGGGGCATGCTGGGCCGCTACCGCGCGGGGCATTGTGGGAAGTAGGTGTTCGGTTCGGTGCGGGGCTGTGGCGTCGGCTGTGCGGGGAAGATGCCGGAGCGAGACAGTGAGTGTCGGGCCTGGGGGGCGGGGCGGCTGGTCCCCCCCAGCGCCGGAGGCTGCAAGCCACGAGCCACCCGCGGGATCGGGCCCGCCCCGGCGCTGTTGACACGGCCTCTCGGCTCGGCTCGGCTCGGCTCTGTCTGTCGGGGGGGGGGGGGGGGTGACCGGCCCGGCTCGGCTCTGTCTGTCGGGGGGGGGGGGGTGACCAGCCCGGCTCGGCTCGGCTCGGCTCGGCTCGGCTCGGCTCTGTCTGTCTGTCGGGGGGGGGGGGTGACCGGCCCGGCTCGGCTCTGTCTGTCGGGGGGGGGGGGTGACCAGCCCGGCTCGGCTCGGCTCGGCTCTGTCTGTCGGGGGGGGGGGGTGACCAGCCCGGCTCGGCTCGGCTCGGCTCTGTCTGTCGGGGGGGGGGGGGGTGACCGGCCCGGCTCGGCTCGGCTCGGCTCGGCTTCTGTCCCGCGGGGAGGGGGGGGGGCGGTGACCGGCGCGGCGCGGCTCGGCTCGGCTCTGTCTGTCGGGGGGGGGGGTGATCGGCCCAACTCTGTCTGTCGGGGGGATTACCGGCCTGGCTCGGCTTCTGTCCCGCTGGGTGGGGGCTTGCTCGGGAACAGCCCTTCTCTCTGTGCCCCCGGGGGTTGCCCATGCAGTTTATCGGCCTCTCGCCGCGGGTCCGAATTCCGAGCTGCCCCTTCCTCTGCTGGGACCGGTCCTGGCGCTAAAGCCACACGGAGCATTCCCTTCCCCGAGTGCCGGCCCGCCTCAAAGGGACTGGGTGCGATTCCTGAGCAGTGGCATTGACTTCTCCTGAGCTGATACAGGCTGTGAGGATCAGAGCGCGGACCAAGCTAAGAATGCCAATTGGTCTGGTGGTGCGCTCTCCGAAGGGATGAGCTGAATGTATTTGGGGGAGAGGGGAACTCTAGTTTTCTGTGCACTCCTCACTGAAATCTGATTTTGATTCTTGTGTGGTTTGGTACCAGTAAGAGGCAGGGAACGGGATAGGTGTGGGCTTGGCAGCATAAGGTACAGATTGGTAGGCATCAACTGCTTTCTTTTTTCCTTCTCTAAGGTGAACCGTTCTCCAACCCTCTGGCCCCAGATGGCCATGAGGTGGACGATTCCCACTCCTTCCATCAGTGAGTATAAAAGTTCTTTCTCTCTGTAGTGGGTATAATACAGTGTGCTGTGGGAAGGAAAGATTTGGGTACTGTTTCTGTGGTGCAGTCCGTCTCTTAGCACCCCAGAAACAGTTCATGCTCATCTAGTTTGACAGGCTGCATGATGCAGATAATCGATTTCTCCAGTGTGCCTAAGCCCAATCACTTGTACCTAAACAAGGCATCGCTTTAGAGAGAGCTGTGACCTTGATTTAAAGACCCCACGTGATGGAGAACATACCGCATCCCTTGGTAAGTCAGCCTCACTGTTTGACAATGTGCGTCTGATTTCCAGTTTGAATGCTGTGAAACTCCAGTGAATATGGGCAATCCAGTGCAGGCTGTAATGTCACAATCTGGCCAGGCACATGTGGGGAAAACCAGACAAATCTGCTCTCTGCAGGAGTGTGTGATGGTCTCATTATTGTTACAGTGAAACATGATTCTTCCTCCTGCTAGGTCCAAGCTGACAAATGAAGATTTCCGAAAGCTTCTTATGACCCCACGGGCGACGCCAACATCCGCGCCGCCCTCCAAATCTCGCCATCATGAGTAAGTAGATTTCATGACTCTTTCACTGCTCTTGGACTGAATATGAACTCCTCGTTCTCAATCAGCTAGTGTACGTCTGACTCTCTTCCTCGGTCTCCGGTACTGTCCAACTTGCTTTCTATGTTGTATGTGCATTGGGGGTGGGGAAACCATAAAATCAGGAACACCATGAATGAGAGCTTGGAAGTAATAGACTTATTAAACCTGCATGGGAACCCCAAGATTTATCTTTGGCTCTTATATTGAGTCCTTCCACTTTCCCCCTCGCTGTTGGTACAACTGAGTTAGGTGTCGTATCGGTCAGAAATCTGCTCTGAATAGATGTAGCTTTGGACATTAAGTGTTTGACCTCTGAGGCCCAGATCCTGTGATTGCCGCCTCTAGTGCCTCTTGCTCCTGTTTTGTGGGTGTTGGCCATTCATGGTGACTGTGGTTTTTCTGTTTTCGTCAGGATGCCCCGGGAGTACAACGAAGATGAAGATCCAGCTGCTCGCAGGAGGAAGAAGAAAAGGTGACTGGGGAACGTGCTGTGTTGTATCAGAAACCTCCTTCAACTGCCAGTCAGCCGCTGCTTTCTTTAAAATGCAGAAAGGGACCATAAGTGGCCTGGAATATCCGTGGACTCTGGGCTGACGGGAAAGGACGCCCCTGATGTTAGAAGCATTCTTTTAGGGGCGTTGTCGTTTTCACAGCCACCCTAGTGGATGCACTAGGGGAGCAGTAGGATGGTACCACAGATAACTTAGCTTGCCCTTAGGAGGATGTGACATGGCTGCTTTTTGTGGGGGTGTTAGGACAATGTGGGAGCGCTTACCCCATTCAGTATTTCCCTTCAAGTATTGAACTCATTTACACCAGTGGTGGACACCTGTGGCCAACTGGAGCTCCACCTGCAGTCTGCAGATCCCACACACCTCTCGAGCACTGGGGCACTGGAGCCCCACACTTCCTCCTCCTCCCTCCCAGTGCTTTTGGAGCACCATGAATCTGCTGATTCGCCCTCTGTCCCCTCCCTCCCAGAGCTGGAACAGCACAAATCAGCTGTTTGCGGCTGTTGGTGTTGCCTGGCCAGTATTTTATAAGCACAACCCTGTCTCTGCCCCCAGCTACTATGCAAAGCTGCGTCAGCAGGAGATTGAGCGCGAGAGGGAGCTGGCTGAGAAATACAGGGATCGAGCCAAGGAGAGACGAGATGGAGTCAACAAAGACTATGAGGAAACAGAGCTGATTAGCACGACGGCCAACTACAGGGCAGTGGGCCCCACTGCAGAAGCGTAAGTGAACCTGTGTCTGGGCAGTGGCCAGGGAGCTCCGGCCTAGAGAGGAGCTTGAGTAACATGCTCCCTCCTCGTTGCACAGGGATAAGTCGGCGGCTGAGAAGAGGCGACAGCTGATCCAGGAGTCCAAGTTCTTGGGTGGTGACATGGAGCACACTCACTTGGTGAAGGGTCTGGATTTTGCGCTGCTGCAGAAGGTGAGTGCAGACACGACGTCGGTAGGGCTTTGCTTCTCTGCAGCAGCGTCCTCGTCAGCAGGCTGGGCCACTGACCTCCACCCCCAGTGCAGCAAACAAATACTGTCCCCAGTTTACGTGGGGAAACCAAGTCACAAATTACTTTGGTCTGCATAATGATGCAGTGGCTGAACCCAGGAGTTCTTCTCACAACCCCTCGCTCCCGTCCAGCGAGTGGAACACAGTGGGAAACAGCACGGCCAGGGGCCGCTTTGCACCCATTTGGCTTGTTCCTGGGTCAGGGTTGCCCTGTGTGAGGCTGGGGCAGAGCACGGCAGATCCATTGAAGGTGCTGGAGTCCAGGGAAGGGCTGGATGCTGCTTTTCTGGAGCAGGAGAAGCGGCTTGACAGCGTTTCCCCTTCCCGTCTGTCTTGTTCTGAGCAGGTGCGTGCTGAGATTGCCAGCAAAGAGAAGGAGGAGGAAGAGCTGATGGAGAAGCCCCAGAAGGAAACCAAGTGAGTAAGAAGGCCGAGCCCTCCTCTGAGTGCAGTGTAGCTGCCTCCGTAGGCCCTGGAGCAGGAATGGAAACGGCCCTTCTTCTAACTCTTTCGTCTCTCCTTTCAGAAAAGATGAAGATCCTGAAAATAAAATCGAATTCAAGACTCGTCTGGGTACGAACGAAGCCACTGTCCTGGGGCGTGTGACGCTGGCATGCAGAGAATAGGGAGGGGCTGGGGGATTGGCTGAGAATCATGCTCTGGAGGACACTTAGCAGATCGGCTGGGGTCTTGCCCTTGGGCCAGTTGTGTAGGACTCAGTGGATTGGCGAGGGGCTGGCAGATGTGTTGGGTTCTCAGGAGGCAGGTGGAGTGTCTGGGCAGCAGGAATAGTTTAGCTCTTGCAGTCAGTGGGTGTTTGGTTTCCTCCTCTGGAGCCGCTGTGTGACACGCTTCCCCAGGTCGCAACATCTACCGCATCCTGTTCAAGACGAAGGCGTACGAGCGGAACGAGCTGTACCTGCCGGGGCGGATGGCCTACGTGGTGGATCTGGATGACGAGTACGCAGACACGGACATCCCCACCACCCTGATCCGGAGCAAAGCTGACTGCCCCACCATGGAGGTAACTAAGCCGCTCGTGGGCCCTGCCTGCCCTGCCTCTAGCTCGGGAATGTGGCAGCACGGAGGGGCTGCACTTCCCAGGGGCTCTCTTCCCGGAGAGTCAGTCCTCTCGGCGCTTTCTCCTCCAGGCACAGACCACGCTGACCACAAACGACATCGTCATCAGCAAGCTGACTCAGATCCTCTCCTACCTGAGGCAGGGCACCCGCAACAAGAAGCTCAAGAAGAAGGACAAAGGTAGCCCAGAGGGGCGGAAGCGTCGTAGCTAGAAAAGTTACTGGCCGGGCTGTGGCCAGCTGCCCACTGGGGCTTGATCTCTGTGAAATTACGAAGGAGTGAAGGGAGCTGCGTGGGCCGTAGCAGGGCTTGGTTTCCATCGCCTGGGGGGGGTGGGGCTCCATGGGGGCAGGGTTGTTAGAAATGAAGCGATGGCTTCTATCAGGCCATAGGGGATGGAATGAGGCGGGCGGCGTTGTGTGGCTCCCGACCCCCTGCAGAGAGTCGGGGAATCACTGGTTAGTCTGAGAGAGCAGGCTCTAAATGGGGGTTGCACGGGGCCTTTCTCCTTTTGGGCTGGAGGGAGTCCCCATCCCTGGCCGTGTAGGGGGAAGGGGAGGGAAAGCTGTAGGGGGCAGCTCTGCCTGCGAAGAGGTGTACACAGGGCCAGGGGCCGGCTGGAGCCCTGCTCTCCAGAGCTCGGTGGCGGGTGCACGAGTCCCTCTCGTGCACTTCAGTCGGTTGGCCAGGGCAGGGGTGCAGAGAAAGCAGGACCCGGGTGGGCTGACTTGACGGCTGCTGCCTTCTGCCTGCAGGGAAACTGGATGAGAAGAAGCCCCCCGAGGCCGACATGAAGTAAGTGACCCCTCGGGGGTGCGGGGCTGGCCTCTGGCTCTCCCTTGGCCGCTCGCACTAAGGGAGGTGGGGGTCAGGGAGCTGCTTGGTGTTTGTGGGGAGAGGCTGGGTTTGTTTGGGGAATCGGTGGGAGGCTGGGGGCTCTGTTGGGCCTGTTACTTTATACAGGGCTTCAGAATGGAGAGTTCCCCCGTTCCCTTCCGGCCTGGGGAGAGCCCAGGAGGCCCAGACGAGGGAGAGGAGATGGGTTTGGCCGAAACGTGAAATGCCTGGTGTGCCTGAGGCGCCCTCAGCCATGGGGGTGGGGGGTGCGGCTCTGGGCATGCCGAGCGCAAGGCTCTTGGTTTGTGTGGGGAGATATGTGGTAGATGAGCACAGGAGAGCAGCTGGCTGGGACTTTGCAGGTGCTGTAGCCGTCTCTGGATTCATGCTGCTTGCTCCCGGTTAGCCTCCCGCTCCGAGGGGCCGGTCTGTGGCCTGTACCATGACTCCAGTGGTAACATTTCACCTGCAGTATCTTTGAAGACATTGGTGACTACGTGCCAACCGCGGCAAAGGTGCCTCGGGAGAAGGAGCGAGAGCGGTACCGGGAGCGAGACCGGGAGCGCGAGAGGGAGCGAGACCGGGAGCGGGAGCGCGAGAGGGAGCGGGAGCGGGATCGCGAGAGGGAGCGGGAGCGGGAACGGGAGGAGGAGAAGAAGAGACACAGCTACTTCGAGAAACCCAAAGTTGATGACGAGGTGAGTTACAGAGGGTCCCACCAGGCTTCTGCTTTGCCCAAATGGGCCAGGCCTCTCCCAGCACAGGGGGTTTCATACCGCGCTTCTCTTCCAACACGGGGTATGGCCTAGGACCGTCGTGGGCAGCAGCACCTGCCTCTGCAGGCTCCTCATGCTGCAATGAGAGTACCCCTCCCAGGAGCCCTGGGTAGCCTGCTCCATCTCCCCGTGCTGAGGGCGACAGCTCCAGAATCTGTTCTGTGGTGGAGGCTGGGCCAGAGGCTCACCAGGGATGCGCTTTGGGAAATCCAGGCTGATGCACTCTGGAGGACCTGAGGTCCCAGTCAGACCCGCGGCTTTGAATTGCCCCAGCCCCTGGGCGGAGGTCGCCTGTTTGGGGGCAGGAATGTGGCTGGCTCAGCCCCGCCCCGTGAGTGCACGTGGATTGGAGTGCCTGTCTGAGAGGGATGTTGCTGCTGCCCAGTAGCCCAGCTCCGATGTGCCCAGTGTCTCGCCGATCAGCCCTTGGTGGGAAGGCCGGGCACCGCCACCCTCCTGCAGTTGTCTGGGCAAGCGGGGCCGAAAGGCGCTTCTTCCCCTGGCGTGCACTGAAGGCTCAGCCCTGCGACCCTTGTGCAGCTGCGGGGTGGGGCGGGCCGGGCCCCGAGGCCTGTGTGCGCTGTTGTTTCCTCGCCTGCCATAGTAACGTTTTCCTCTTCCCTTTGCAGCCCCTGGATATTGACAAAGGTGAGTTGCTGTGTGTGGCGTGTGGCAGAGGGAACTGAATTGCAGCCCACAGCAGGGGCCTCCGAGCCCTGCTGTCTGCGTGGCGAGCCGAGCTCCTGGCCCTGCCAATCCAGGCCCATAGGCCCTGAAGCCTCCAGCAACTGGGGCTCGTCTGGCTCCGGAGGATTGGGAATGGGCTCAAGAGCCTTTTGCCCTGGGGCCCAGGTGTGCCTCTAGCCAGGGCTGCCGGTGCCTGAAATGCATTCCCACCAGGCATGGCCAGTCAGGTGGGTCTCTGGTTGAACGGGGGCCCCATCCTGCTGGCATTAGTTGGCAGGTCCCAGCAGGAAGGCCTGACTCGGTGGGCCCTGCCTGGACTGACCTTTACCTTTGGGGCAGGGTTATTTCCTCCTTGGTGGGTCTCTCCAGTGCCCCCTGGGTCCACCCGCGTGATTCTGTTAGCAGCCAACCGCGCCTCTTCCAGGTGCTCTCGGTGAGGTCTGCGGCCAGCCCTGTGTGCTGCGCACAGGGCCGTGCCCCTGGCTGCCCTGGGTAGGGTGAAGTCTAACAAGTCGTCTGTTCTCCACAGGGCCAGGCTCGGCTAAGGAGCTAATTAAATCCATCAACGAGAAGTTCGCTGGAGCCGCTGGCTGGGAGGGAGCGGAGTCATATCCTTTATGCTCGCGTGTCACCTGGCTGGTGGTGGGGCCCCGGGCGTCTCTCACTGGGTGTGGCTGGGCATCTGTGCGGCAGGAAGGGACACCCCCTCCTCCCAGGGGGGTCTCGCTCTGTCACACGCTCAGGGAGAGGAGGGCTGCCAGGGAAAGCCACCTGCACGGTGTGTCCCTTGTGGTATGTCGGATCCAAGCCTGGTGCGGCCCAGCACAGCGGGGGCTCCAGTGAGCGTGGGATCCGTGCCTTGCCCTGCCTGCTGCCCACACTGGCTCTGTCCGCGCGGGCCGTCCCTGCCTGCCGGGCGCCCTGCTGCCTTTTCCTTAGCTCGGGGCACGCTGAAGAAGCCTGAAGACAAGAAGCAGTTGGGTGACTTCTTTGGGATGTCAAACAGCTACGCCGAGTGCTACCCTGCCACGTAAGGGCTTCCTGGGGCTGGGGCTCGGGCGGAGCTCGGGCTATGACCAGCACTTGCCAGGCCCTGTCGGCGGGTGGGCACTCGGCTTGGGGAGGGAGTAGATGCTCCGTGCGGCCCAGCGAGCGGGCAAGGCGGGTGTCCGTAGAGTCCTTTGCTGCCAGACCAGAGTCTGAGAACCTGATCCGCAGTTCAGAGGGCCAGCTGCGTCTGCCCTGCTCACCCCCCTTTTCTTTCAGCATGGACGACATGGCTGTGGACAGTGACGAAGAGGTGGACTACAGCAAAATGGACCAGGTATTCCCAAGGGCTTTGACAGCCAGCTCCTGAGGCCTGTGTAAAACACTGGCTCCGGGGAGCCAGCTCCAGGGACAGGCTCTGGGCAGGGTGGGACTGGATGTGGCCTCCTGGCTCCACAATGTAACCTTGGTTCTCTGCTCGGGGCTGGAGCTTCTGACCTGTCTGCTGAGGGGGTGGGGGAGGATGAAAATGACCTGCCCTGGCTGCAAGGGGGTTCTAGTTGGCCCCTGGCCCGTCATGCCTCTTAGCTTTGCTCACGGGCCTTTGCTTCCCACCCCAGAGGGGTGGGGGAGCAGGAGCCAGCCAGTGAGCAAAGCTGAACCAGAGACTCCAGCTAAAGACCTGCTGCTTTTGAGAGCTGGAGCAGGGAGAGGGACCCCCCTGGGTCCAGGGACTGGCATCTCGTGGCAGCTTTTTCTAGTTCTGGGCATGTTCCTGGAAGCATCTCCCATGTGGAGCTGTGACCTGAGAGGTGGCCCCCAGGAGCTCCCAGAGCCCTGTGGTCCTGCTGTGGGGAGAGGAGACTGCTCCCAGCTCGCCCCTGCGGGGTTTGGAGTAAGATCCCCAAGCCTGTGCATCTCCCCTGGGCCCATGTTCTGCATGGGGAGCATCCTCCAGGCCCCTCTGCACACCTACCCTCTCTCTCCTGCTGCAGGGTAACAAGAAGGGGCCCCTGGGCCGCTGGGACTTTGACACGCAGGAGGAGTACAGCGAGTACATGAACAACAAGGAGGCTCTGCCCAAGTAAGTCGGCCTTCCCCAGAAGGTGGGCGGGGGAGGAACCCCCCCGGGCTGGGAGAGCAGGGTGCGTAATAGGGGAACAGCTGCTGCCTTGGTCCTGGGGCAGGACAGTCCTTCGGCAGTCGCCCTCTGAGTCTTGCCTGGCCCAGGGGAGATGAGCCCTAACCTGGCCCCGTAACAGGCAGCCTGGCTGGTCTGCAGCCACCTGGCCAGTTCTCCGCGCTGAGCTCCCCTCTCTGTGCTCCAGAGCGGCTTTCCAGTACGGAATCAAGATGTCGGAGGGCCGGAAAACCCGCCGGTTCAAGGAGACCAACGACAAGGCTGAGCTGGACCGGCAGTGGAAGAAGATCAGTGCGGTGAGTGGGCAGGGGTCCTGCACTTGAACAGTTGGTGCCAGAGAGGCTCGTGCCGGTTCTGTGCTGGGTTCAGCTGTCTCCGGTGTTGGCAGATGTCCAGGGGCCCCTGACCTCATTCCTCCAGCTCCCCCACCAGGGCTAACGTGCACGTGGGCTGGGTCGCACAGAACGATCCCTGAGCCGTGTGAGCTCCTACCTCCCCGGGCCAAAGTACCCTCAAGCCCCCTCCCTCCCCTGCCCTGGGGTCTCTGAGCGCTCCTGTGTCCTAAGGGGGCCTGTGTTCTCTCTGCAGATCATTGAGAAAAGGAAGAAGCTGGAGGCTGATGGGTGAGTGGAATCTCCTCCCTGTTCATGTGACGTGGTCACTGGGGAGTCGGGCAGCACCTGCCCTCGGTTCTGGCCGGCTTTATCCCCTCCACAGCGCCCAGCTGAGCTGGGTGGAGGAGGGGCCGAGGCTCTGCAACACACCGCCCCCTCCCCCCCATCTTCATCCCTGAGCGACTACCAGCCATGGAGCCAGCTGTCTGTCTTTGGTGCCCCGCGGCTCAGCCAGGCTCTGTACAGGAGAAGGCCCTTCCAGTTGCTAGCGCTACACTGGCCAGCCCTCGCCCGCTGCTCCTCCCCGCCCCCCAGAACCTCCCCAGACTGCGCAGCCCCTCAGAGAAAGCTGCCCTGAGATGCACGTCCCCCGGGCTGTGGGTCGACCCCATCTTTCAGTTGGGCAGGGCTACCCCCCCGGTAAGGCCGAGCACAAGCAGGCTGAGCAGGCCTGGGAACTGGGGCTCTGACTAGCGGAGTCAGAAGTGAAGAGTTTGTCCCCAGGCCCTTCTCTGGCTTCGAGCCCGGCACAATGGGCTCTCCTGAAGTCCCTCCACTCTTCACCAGCCCGGGAGCTCCAAAGAGCAGCTGGGTTGGGCTCTGCCCCAGGCTACCCTGAGGGTGGCTTGGGCCTGGTGGCAATGTGGACTCATGGCAGCCAGAGAGCCCTCCGTGCTCGGCTGCTCCTCCCTGCGGCGCAGGGCCCCGTCCTCTGGCTTGTAGTTGCCGTGGGGAGCCGAGCTAGGCCCGTGGTGTCTGTGCATGCGGCCGTGCCTGGGAAGGCGACTCCATGCTTGGAAGGTGCGGCGGGGTGGGATGTTCCCTCGGGCTGGGGTGCAGCAGGAATGTTCACTCCATCAGGAACCAGGCTGAGGGGAAGCCCCAGAGGCTGGTGGACCTAGGCCGCGTGGAGTCTGACGGCCGCCCTCGGGTGTCTCTGGTTTCAGGGTGGAGGTGAAGAGACCGAAGTACTGATGGGCCAGCCAAGTTCCCGGCTCTGCCTGGCAGCTCTGGGCCTCTGCTTTCTGGACACTTTGTTTCTTGTTTTTATGAAACTCTGCAGCTCTGGATCCTGTCGCAGGCTCTGCTCCCTGCTCCCAGGAAGGAACAGGTTGGGGGGGGGAGGGTATGTGTGCGCATTGGGGGAGAGCTCTTCTCTCCCAAGGGGCATGGTGCCAGCAGCCTGGTAGTCGCTGTGCACCCAGGTTGTGCCCCTCCCTCTGGCGTCTGTGCTGCTGACTCGTAAGACTTGTAACCTTCAGGCTGCAATAAAATTGCGCTCACTCAGTGCGTGTGTCTGTCTTTGGCATTGCCTTTTGGGCTGCAGCTGGGATGGGGGGGGCTGCCTGTTGGAAGCTGGTGAGATTTCCTTTCCCTCCTGTGGAGGCTCTCGGGCCCTCACCCATTTGGAACAGCAGGAGGAGCTGATCCCCAGTTGGGGGCTGGCTCGCAAGACAAAACTTGCTTTCGCTATGGGTCTAGAGTCAGTGCTGTGCGGGCCTACAGCCACGTTCTGCGGAGCTCGTTGAACCTCTTCCATGGGGTCGAGCGCACTCCAGCCCTCCCAGGGCTGCCCATCACTGGAACCCAGAAAATCCCTGTGCCCAGTGTGTTTGGCAGGAGGAAGGGAAATGCCGCCCTTTGGAATCTGGACCACAGAGTGACCGAGTACTGTGCCAGAAGGGCAGGGATCCCCCAGAAAAGAGGCTTAAAAATATGAACTCTCCCCCCATAAAAGAATGGGGCTGTGGGATTGTTTCAGCTTCTGCCAGGAATTACGTTTCCCGGAGGAAGGATGTTTTGGAAGCATTTTACTGGGTCTCTGCACCCTGGACTGCTGAGTGGCAGCCAGGAGCCTGCGCTAGCTTCAACTGAAAACTAGGACCCTGTGGCCTAGATCCCAGCAGCGGGGAAGAGGCGACAAGTGCTGGCGAAGCTCCCGGTCCTGCTTTTGTATCAGCCTCACGCCCCGGTAGCGCACCGACTAGCCGGCAGGGCGGGGGCGAGGAGAAGACGGAACCAGCTTTTTCAATCCGTGTTTGGGGGGGTGGGGGGGTGCGCAGAGCTTGGTCAGAAAACAGCACAGGTAGCCTGTGGCCGGCTGGCGAGGGGAGAAGCCGAGGGAAGCGAGCAAGCCGCATGACCGCTTCCTTGGGGTGCGGCGTTGGCCGCTGCAGCCCTTGGGCTCAGGGGCGCTGATTCTAAGCCAGCTGCTCGGATTGCAGCCAGGAGCCAAGCGGCAGCAGCCCTCCCACCCCGGTGAGACAAGGCGGGGTGGGGGGATAAAGCAAAACGCGCCCGGCTAGAGGGGAGGCAGGACAGTGTCCTGCTACGGTAGGAAACGTAGAGGGTCCGCAGCCCCCACAAATGGTGCCCTTGGCTGCGCCGCCCCCAAGGAACTCAGGGAGGCGAGTGGGACTCGCACGCCCCGACCCCCGAGGGCACGGCTCCCCCAAGTCAGCCGGGGGCCCCGCACCTCTGGCGCCACCGTTCCCCGCGGCCCGGCTGGACACGCAGCTGGCGCCGAAGGCGGAGCCTCCATTGCCGTCGGGGGGCTGGGACCCCGCCTGGCGCTTAACGAGCAAAGCGCGGGGGTGGGGGGCGCCCGGGGACACCCCCGTTCCGTCCGTGGGGAGCGGCCGGGCACCGCGGCCCCGATCCGGGAATCGGCTCGCGCTCCCCCTGGGAGCTTGCGGGACGGGGCTTGCCCCTAAAAGAGCCCCTCGCGCGTCACGCCTGGCCCCGCCCCGCCCCGCTCCCAGCTCTTATGGCTCGCGGCAGGTCCCCGCTTCCGGGCCGGCTCTAGCTCAGCGGTTACTTCGCGCTTTCACATTATTGAAAACCCAGCCCCTCCGGGGGTTCGAGACCCGCGGGCGCTGCCTGGCCTTTTGCCCGCGGCCGCCACTGTACCCCATGGCACGCGGCCCAGGCTCAACCCCGTCGCTCCCGGCTCCCCCCTGCCACCCGTTTGCCTGGATTAGTCACTGGGGCCATCCCCGGAACCGTGGGCCCCCAGGGGCTTGCAGGTTGGCCCAGTGCAGGGGGAAGCCCCCCACAGTCCAGTTGACGCACTGGGGTGGGTGGGCAGAGCCGAGCCGGGTCTAGTGGCTACTGTTCTGCTTCACCCCTATGGAGGAGTGGGGGGCACTGTCAGGTGCTTCCCCCTGGCTCTGGGTTCTGGCGCCTGGAAGGGGAGCTGGCTGGGAGACCTATAGGTCAGGGAATAAAGGCAGCTGCTTCTCCCAGGCCTGGCCAGTGCGGCTCTCTGGCTGGGGCTGGGAGAAGGAGCCACTGAGCTTCCTGACCACATTGGAAGTGATGGGCCAGAGCCCGCCTGGCTTGTAGAATAAAGCGGGGGGGATGTCAGGGGTACAGTGAGTTCAAGCTGTGAATGGTGGGCAGGGGATGCCATTTGCCTGCTTCCCTGGGCCAGGATCAGAGCCCTTCCCCTCGTTCCCAGGGAAACGAGGGGCCAGGAACACTGACACCAGCCATAGGAAAAGTGGCAGGACAGCCACAGCTTGGAGCCCCTCGGCCTCCCCCTGGAAGCTGCCGCTGGGCTGATGAGCTAAGCCTGGGCCACTGGCCAGCTGTGGCTCCCCATGGCCAACTATGGAGCCCTAGTGCCAAGCCCATGGTACCCCGGCGCTCAGCTGGCTTCCCTGACGGTGAACTGAGCGCACAGCTCCCCGCGGGGGGGGGAGGGATCTGGTGGGGTACGGCCTGGGGCTGCACCTGGCTCGTGGGAACGGTGCCCTTCCCCCCCGTTTGTGTCCCTGAGTTTGGGCCTGGGCTAAGGCGCCCCGCCCTGGGGGTAAAACAAGCCCCAGTGTGCGAGGGCCCTGCCGGGCGGAACAGCGGAACCCGTGGGGAAAGGAAGGCCGGGGGGCCCGCGGGTCTCGAACCCCCGACGCGGGCGCTGGTAGGGGATTTGCGAAGGAACCGCTGAGCTAGAGCCGGCTCGAGGCCACGCCCTGTCCCGGAGCCCTAAGAGCTGCGAGCGGGGCGGGGCAAGCAGCCGTAACAGGCCCGCCCCCCGGCGCGTCCTGGCAGGGGAAAGGACAACCCGGCGCCGACTGCAGGCGCCTCTCTGGAGCCGGCAGCGCATCTCCTGCCCCTCTGCCAGGACCGACCCGCGCAAGATGGCGGCGCCCGGAGAGGTGAGCCTGAGCCGGGTTCCCCGCTCGCCGGCCCGGCGCGGGGCCCCTCGGGCTGCAGAGCGACCCCTGCCGCGGGGGGCCGGGGGCTGCGGCGCCGGGGGGGGGGGCAATTCCCTGGTTTCCCTGCGGCGCGGGGCCCCTCGGGCTGCAGAGCGACCCCTGCCGCGGGGGGCCGGGGGCTGCGGCGCCGGGGGGGGGGGGGCAATTCCCTGGTTTCCCTGCGGCGCGGGGCCCCTCGGGCTGCAGAGCGACCCCTGCCGCGGGGGGCCGGGGGCTGCGGCGCCGGGGGGGGGGGGCAATTCCCTGGTTTCCCTGCGGCGCGGGGCGCCGGGGCCGCCCGCAACACGTTGGCCCCTGGGGCGGGAGCTCACATGACGCCGCCGCGCCCCCTCCTGGGGCCAAACCTCTGCCAGGTCTCAGTTCTGCCTCCTTCCTGGTCCGCTCCGCTCGCCGCCTCTGCACCAGCAGCAGACACAATGTTCTCCGCTCTGGGCCTAGCGGCGCCCCCCCCCCCCACAGTCTAGCCCTGAGGCGCCTCATGGTAGGGCCAGTCCTGGGGGAGGTGGCGCTGGTCATCGTTAGGCTCCAGAGTGAACGTGCCAGCGCCAGGAGTGGCCCGTGCCCGCGGGAGCTGGTGGCAGGCGGGGCTGCGCCTGGCCAGGTGCTGACATTGGGTGGCGCTTGGGGCTTTTGCCTCCCCCCTCCCCCGCCAGGCAGCTAGTGACCTGATGGCTCGGTCGTGCTGGTCCACAGAGCAGCGCAGGTCCCAGGTCAGGCTTTTGCTGGGATCCGCCGGCGCGTCTGGATCCACTCGGTTCATCCTCCGCTCCACACGTGCGCCAGTCTAGCAAAGGGGGCGGCTCTCAACGGATTCACTTACATCCCAGCAAAGCCCTTCGTGGCCACATGGAGCAGGAGAACACTGGTTAAACAACACTCTTTGCACCCAGATGTAGTAACACTACTCCAGTGTCTGTGTGTAGAACAGGCCTAAGGCTCCGTCCCCAGGGAGGAGAAGGGCTTTGCCACCTCATTCCATTTTTATAACAGTAGGTGTTCCTGGGGGGTCCTTAGCAACTTTTTCCTCCATGGAGCCTAGTAGCCCTGCTCTTCTCTTTATGCCCCATGCAGGACTCCTGGGCATTTTGTCTTCCCTTTGGCCTGCTGTGAGGAGAGCCGCTGTCATAGTCCAGGGCAGCTGCACCTGTATTCTCCCTCTGTGGTCCACCAGGGTTATCAGTGCCTAGCTGCTCTAGGTTGTCAGCGCCTCAGCCATCACCTTTGATAGGTGAAGACACACATCTCCCTCCTGACTGGGGTTTTTATTGCTGCATTGTGCCCTCCTTCCACTCTTATTCCCAGATAGCCTAAAGAGAGGCCGGAGACTGCACCTTGCTTTCCCTCTTCAGCTGCTATAAACAGCGTAATTGCCCATGGTTACAGGTTCTCTTACAGCCCGAGGCAAGTGCATTTATTCTGAAGGGGGAACCATTCTCGAGACAGCACACTAGAACAATGCCCCCTGATCAGCTTTCCAGAGATTACCCCCTCGCTCCAACAGGGCTCTGATGAAGTCAGTCCTTCAGACCGCACAAAGGGGTTTTTCTGTGGCTATACGTTCAGAACGTCTTCGGCTGAGGAAATCGTTTCACAGGGCTTTCCCTTAACGAGGGGGGAGAATTTGCATTTTCCTCTTTTAGAGATTCCCCCCTTTGCCACTCTCCAAGAGCCCATACCAGGCCCATTATTCAGTTAGTTCTTTGTCGTTCCTGACACTTCCCAAGGCCCCCATCCCATCTCCCCCGAAAGGGGCCGCCTAGGAGCCTGGCCCATGAGAACACCCCACCTTTGCATGTTACAGTGGCCTCCAAAGATCCGTCACTCACTAGGGGTTTTCCAGGCTATAGCAGGGGCTGGAGCAGGTCCATTGCCTGGAGTGGGTGTCTTTGGTGGCAGCTGGGTGGAGGCCACCTCGCCAGGAACTGGCTCCCCAAGATGCTCCTCCCATTTAAATCCGATGGTCTCGTTCTCCCCCTGCCTAGGAAGCGTCTCAGGAGCTGGAGGCAGATGTGGAGGAGGACGCAGGGCGCATGCAGGTGGGCCCCCCGTGGGTGCATGTCGGACGGGTAGTGGGGGGGCTCTGCTGGTGTCCCCTTGTAGGTGGGGAGGGTTCAGTAGTGGGGAATCACGAGCCCTATTGGCAGCCCTGTCTGCGTGTGGGGGAGAGTGGAAGTGAGCCCCTCGGTGCTGACCTTTCCTGTATCCCGATCCCACAAAGGCAGATCCAGAGGAGGAGCCGGAGCCAGAGCCGGAGCCCAGGCTCCGAGACACCCCAGAGGACATCTCCTTTGAAGCTGCTGCCAACACCATTGCCTTCCACCCCAGCCAGGACATCCTGGCCGCTGGCGATGTGGAGGGGGACGTCTATGTGTGAGTGGGCGCTAGCCGAGCGGAGAGCACTGTGTAGTTCATCAGCCACGGGCCCTAGCAGATACCCCCCGGAGCCAGCACTGCTCAGAAGGCAGAGGGAGAGGGCCCGTATGGGGTGTGTACCTGAGGCCCCTCCAGCCCCACCCCACCTCTGTCACTAGGAGCCAGACTCAGCTGCTGGGGGTGATGGTGCCAGGAGAAGTTTGGGGAGAGGCTCCCTGTGGGGCGCAGTGTGTGTTCAGAGAGGGTTTTCTTCATGCTCCAAGGCTGAGTTGGTTGAAGAACCTGCTTATCTCTGGGAAGGAAGATGGGGGCTGGGCAAGGTTCCTTCCGCTGTCGGGCTTTTGGGATGCTGTGTCCAGTGGCCCGTCCTCCTTCCTCCAGCAAAGGCTTAGCCTGGGAACAGGTTCTTGGCTGGCAGCGCTCCATTTCCCCACCGGCAGTGCCTCCAATCCAGTGGTCCCCAACGCGGTTCCTGCAGGTGCCATGGCACCCACCGGGGCATTTATATGCATCCACCTAGTGACCAGGGCCAGCACGAGCCATTCTTGTGCCCCGGGCCCCAGGCGCCCAGCAGCCCCAAAGGTTGGGGACCACTGCTCCAATCTGTCCTGCACCCGTGCAGGCGTCGTGCAAGCTGTCTGTCATGGGGGTCCCGGATCCCATGACTTCCTGCAGCCCACCCTGGCGCCCGACTCCAAGGCCCTGAACCAGCCCCCCCCCAGCAGCAGTGGCCCTAGCTCCAGCCCCTCCCCTTCCCTGAGCAGCAGTGGCAGCGGTTCTGGGGCCCCTCCCCCTGAACACCCGCAGATTGAGTCAGGGGGATGTAGTACAAGTCATGGCTGGTCCTGGGGCCATGCCTTTGACCTGTCCATGACTCTCCCGGCAGTGAGGGCTGGGAAAAGGGCTCTCCCTGCAGGGAGCTGAGCTTCCATAGCACAGATGGGGCTCCTTTTTCTTACCTGTGCGTCCAGCCCCTCCAGCCTCTGGCTCCCGTTTCTCTTCCACCCCAGGGAGTGGGCAGCGCCCCAGCACGTCCTGTCCTCCAGGCCTGCATCAGGAAAGCCCCCTCAGGCACAGACCGCCCCAGGCCTGCCCCAGGCCCCCCCGCTGAGAATCTGAATGTGTGTTTGGCATGACAGGGAGCAAATCCCCCCGGGTGCCCCCTTAACCCAGCTGCTTGCGTTCAGGTATTCACTCTCCTGCCTGGAGGGGGGGAACCGGGAGCTCTGGTCCTCAGGACACCACCTGAAATCCTGCCGGGAGGTGGCCTTTTCCCACGACGGACACAGTGAGTGACCTCCCCTCGCCTTCTCGCCACCTGGCAGCCTCGCTGGGGCAGGGGTGGGGAGTGCAGGCCAGCAAGCAGGGAGCCGTGCTCTGCCCAGCGTGGGGCAGCCCCTCTGTTTGCACCCTGGCAGAGTCTCAGCCGTGCGGCATGGGGAGGAGCATGCCGGGTTGGCTGAGACATCTCGCAGTCATGTGCTGAGCGGCCCGGCTCTGCTCGGCTCAGGACACGCGCTGAGCTCCCAGTCTCTGGACAGGAACCCCTGTGACCAGCTGTGCTGGGGTCCCGAGAGCCTGGGGTGGGCGGAGAGGGGAGCGAGCAGCAGAGACGAGTCAGAGATGGCTCAGAGCTGGGCAGTCAGTCCCTGCCAGGGGGGCTTCAAGGGGCTGAGTGTACACAGAGCGTCTTGTCCACAGAGCTCTTCACCGTGTCCAAGGACAAAGCCATCCACATCCTGAGCGTGGAGCAGGGCCGGCTGGTGACGCGCTTCTCCAAGGCCCACAGGTGCGTGTCTGCAGGAGACTCCCCGCCCCAAAGCCCCCTAGCACAGCGAGGGCCCCTGGGAACCGACTCCCCGAGCTCCTGAGAGCAGGGGGTGGTTCCTCCCTGAGCGAGCTCTGGCTCCGCATTTCCACCGGAGTGGGAAGCTGGGGTCCCATGCGCTCCATCCCCGGCATGCCCATCCGTGAACACGCCGCGCTGCCCTGTGCGGGCTGGGCCGCGTGTGGGGTGGGCAGCGGGGAATCTGCTCCTGTCTCGGACTCATGTGGCAGCAGCGGGAATGACCAGGAAGCTGGAGCTGGCCGTGGGGCTGGGTTGCCACCAGCCACCCCCAGCGATTCCGCGGGCTGAGTCGGGCTGCAGGAGCTAGCTCTGGAGGGGGCTGGTGCCCCCCCGCCATGCTGATAGGAGGTGCTGCGCTCTCCAGATGGCTTGGCCGAGAGCTCCCTGCTGCTGCGGATGGCTCCTTCCATGCTCCCGCACCCGAGGAGCGCCCGGCGTGCTGGGGGAGCCCAGCTGCAACGCCGCCTGGGCTGGGTACTGTGGCGAGAGCCGCCGTCTCCCCGGGGCACAGCGGGAGTGTCTGTGAGGGCCCCTCGGGTAGCCAGGCCTCCACGCCAGGCAGGGTGACCGTGGCGGGGTCTCCGCAGCGCAGCCCTGAACAGCCTGCTGGTGCTGGACGAGCAGCTGCTTGCCACGGGGGACGAGGGCGGGACGCTGAAGCTGTGGGACCTGCGCCGGGGCGCCGCCGTCATGGACCTGCGCCAGCATGAGGAGTACATCGGCGCCATGGCCATAGACCAGAACAAGAGGCTCCTGCTCACTGCCAGGTGGGCTTGGCTCCGCGGTGGCGCCGGGCAGGGCTGCAGGCCCGTGGGGCCGCGAAGATGGTGGGGGGGAGGTCACACCCCACTGGCTCTGCTTGTCCGGGCTGCAGGTACCATGTCCCCACCCCCAAAGGGCATCAGCAGGCCCCGCCCCTTGGGCATCGCTTGAGTTTGTCGCGCTTCTCATCCCGGGGGACCCCCCAGGGGAGATCGCTCACCACGCTGTTAAGTGCACAGCCAGGCCGGGGGGTGACGCTGGCCAGGCTGGAGCGGGCGAAGGTGACTCTGGCCGGGCCGGAGGTGGTGGGTGAAGGTGACGCTGGCCAGGCCGGGGGGCAGCGAGGAGTCCTCCGTCTTGAGTGCAATGTCCTGCTTTGATCCCGCAGCGGCGATGGCACCATGGGCGTCTTCAACATCAGGAGACGACGCTTTGAGCTGGTCTCGGAGCCTCAGAGCGGGGACCTGACGTCCATCGCGCTGATGAAGGTAGGAGCTCATGGGCCACCCAACGTGGGCGCCCTCGTGGGGTAGCAACACCGACCCAGGCTTCCCGGCCTCGGCGCTTGGCTGTCCCCGACGTGGGTGCCCTGGGCCTTTTAAGATTCAGCCAGAAGGTCCCAGGGCCCTGCTAAGATAAACGCGGGACCCCAGCCGGTTCTGGCTCTCCCTGCTGATGGGTGCACCCCCTGCCTGGGAGCCTGTGGGGGGGAGGAGCCTGTCCCACGCTGCTGCTTTTTTCAGCTCCACCTCTTTCTCTTCCTGCTGGCGCAGCGGGGGAAGAAAGTGGCCTGCGGCTCTAGCGAGGGGACCATTTATCTCTTCAACTGGGCCGGCTTTGGGGCCACTAGCGACCGCTTCGCCATAAAGGCTGAGTCCATTGACTGCATGGTCCCCGTCACCGAGAATGTCCTGTGCACCGGGTCCATGGATGGCGTCATCAGGTGAGAGCGGCCAGTGCCAGCTCCCGGCAGCGAGGCTGAGAATGGGGTGGGGATGGGGCTGCCTTGCTGCTGCCAGCCAGGCTGGGGGCTGGCGCTGAGCTGAGGGTCTCCAGGGGGTGGAGGGGGCTGGGGGCTTCAGGCAGCTGGCTGGGCTGGGTCCCCTGGATGCCCCACCAAGGGCCTGTTGTTGGGAACTCGGGAGTTGGAGGCAGCGGAAGTGGAAGGAAGCCCCCCTGCCTCCAGCTGGCCTTGCTGTGTGTCCCCACTGCACTTTGTGCTCTGGCTGCGCCTGTTCTCAGTGGGTTTCCCTGCGGCGGCCGGGGCGGGGCCTGAGCTCCGCAGGTACTGGCAGGGGAGTGAGGGTTTGTCTCCTTGGAGACGGGTCTGTTACGCTCTGGGCTTGCCTGGCTCTTGCTTCCTAGGCCCGAATTTGGGGCTTAAACCCCGTTCCGTCCTGAGCTCCCGGCTCTGAGGCCCCACAGTTGGGGGTGGGTGGGGGTGGGGCTCGAGGTTGCCGGAGAGTTGGCCCCGTGTTAGTCTCCTGACTTCGTAGGGGCCCAGGACCCCTCGCCTGGGCGGGGCTGGCTGAGCCCAGCACAGGTCCCTCAGAGCTGGCCTTTGCTGATCGGGCGTCTGCTCGTCCCAGGGCGGTGAACATCCTGCCGAACCGGGTGATCGGCAGCGTTGGCCAGCACCTGGGGGAGCCCGTCGAGCAGCTGGCCAAGTCCCACACCGGGCAGCTGCTGGCCAGCTGTGGCCACGACCAGAAGGTGAAGTTCTGGGACATCTCGGCGCTGCCCGCGGTGGTGGTGGACGATTACCGCCGGCGGAAGAAGAGCGGGCGGCTGAAGGCCCTGAGCCGCAAGGCCTTGGGAGGCGGCGAGGACTTCTTTGCCGGCCTGAGGGAGGAGGCCCCAAAGGAGCAGGAGGAGGGCGACAGCGAGGACAGTGACTGAGGGACGCCCCGCGGCCGGGAAGCCCGGGGGGATGCTGGCTGTGCAGGCAGCGGAGGCTACGGCTGCGCCGTGGTGGGAGCAGCTGGAGGCCACGCATGGGCCCCTGCGAAGGCCTAGCTCTCCTGGGCACCTTGCCTTGGCCAGCATGGCCTGGGCAGGGGCTCGCCCGGGCCCATGCGCCTCAGGAAGGGACGGGGGCAGGGGCTGGAACAGACTCAGGTGGAGATGACGTGCCTGGGCCCCTCCCCCACCTGTGGCGAGCCTCAGTTCCCAGCGGCTGGTTGGCAGCCCCACCCCCGGCTGAGACGGCAGCTGCAACGGGCCCCCAGAGCTCTGCTCCTTCCCCCCACCTCGGCAGCCCCTGCAGCTCCCGGCCCTCCCACTGCAATCAGCCCAGCTCAGCCCTGGCGGCTGCGCCTTGGTGGGGGCAAAGCGGCCGAGGGCAGCTTTCTACGCGCGGCGTTGGCACCGTGCGGGGACCCCCATGCTGCTTTGCACCCCCTGTGCGGGGTGGGGCGGTGTCAGGGGCAGCCGGGGCCCTATATTTGGTCCTGCTCCAGCTGCTCATACAGGGCTTCTTGCCACAGCGGCATAGTAAAGCACTACGGCAGTAACAGCCACTGGGGTAGAGCTGCAGCGTGGAGGACAGCGCGGAGCGCAGACCCGGCTATTCGGCATCACGGATGGGCCAGGTCGGAGTGGCAGAGCCCCCAGCAAGCGGAGAGATGGGAGTGGTGCGGAGCTCATCCACAGCCGCTCAGCCACTCCGCACTGGCCAGCACAAGGTGGAAGGAAACAGCAAGCGCAGCGTCGGCCCCAATGGGCGCTGAGCCCATGGCTGTTAATAAAGCATGTTGGCTGCCTAGGACTTTGGGCCCCGCAGGGGCTGTGTGCAGTGACCTGCTCCACCCTGCTCCAGGGGGGGTCCTAGGACAGCAGTGGGCAAAATGTGGCCTGCAGCCCCTCCCCCAGGCCCTCATATCCCTACCTGCTGCAGCCCCACACCACACGGCGTGCCTGGGGCAAGCGTGTGTCTGCCTGCCCCTTGGGGGGAAGGGGTCACTGGGTTCCACATGCCGCTTCCACCCTGGCACCACCCTCAGCTTGCAAACCGGCCACTGGGAGCTGGGGGGTAAATACTTAGGGGTGGGGGCAGTGCACAGAGATGCCCCTGTCTCCCAAGACACATTTCTCTCCCCCCGAGGCCAGTGCGTGGCATGTGGGGCTACCAGCTGGGAGCCATCTGTGATAAGTGCCTCCCAGCCAGAACCTGCCCCCCCCATGCCCCTCCCCTCCAACCTCTGCCCATGCTCCTGCACCCCATTCTCCTGCCCAGAGCTCCCTCCTGCACCCAGATCCCATGCATACAGCCTGGGATAACCTGGAGTGCTGCCCTCTCCCCCCCAGCTGCTGCCTGGGAACCCTGGGTCCTGCTGGGGCAGCGGCTGGGCACAGAGAAGGTCGGTGTCCTCCCCTGGACAACACAGGCAGGGGAGCACCAAGAGCCCCCACAGCTGTCAGTGGCTGGCAAACCCTGGCCGGGAGGGGTAGGGCTGGCACCCATGGGTGGCACCTTGTCCAGAGGGACGTGCTGGGCGGGTTCTGTTGGGCCACTAGCCTGAGCCAGAGCAGCTGCCCAGCCAGGCGCTCCAGAGGCCCTGCTCTGCCCTTGCTTTCCAAGTGCAGGGCCCCTGCCCGGTGCATCAACTCCCCTGCTCTAGTCACCCCACGCCAGCTCCACCAGCCTGCTGCCTGGAGCATCTGATGGAAATGGTGGGGGGAGAGAAGATGCTGTTGCTCCACCCCTGCTGAGGGGAGGGCCCTGGAACACTCCACCCCCATCCCTCTCCCAGGGGGGCATCCAGCCTGCTGGGGCTGCAATCTGTACTCTGGGTTTCAGCTGCAGTGAGGCCAGAGGCCCATCGCTCAACCTCAGCCTGCCACAGGCCCATCTCCCCAGCCCCCTGCATGCTGAAGGGGCCCCCAGCCCCATCAGGCCCCACCTGCCTGGGCTGCCCTGTGCCCACCTCCGTTAGCCCAGAATCCCTGCTAGGGCCTGTGCACTGGAGTGTGTTGCCTGGGGGCCAGGACCTGGGGGCAACAGCAGCAGGGTGGGGGGCCCTGGGCAGTTGAGAGGTAGGGGGAGCAATCAGGTAGATGGGGATGCAGGGGGTTGGAATGGCCTTCACCTGGCAGATCAGCCTCAGCTCCTGCCTCCCTCAGCCCAGATCCCCCCCTGGACACAATGGGCAGAAGAGCTGGAGCAAGCCCCTCTCCCAAACAACCCTGCCATAACTGCAGGCCACTGGCCCTGCTTCCTGGTGACCCTGGATATCACAGCCTGAGGCCTCAGCAGTGGCCCTCTGAGGGGACCTGGGGAGAGTGAATTGCTCCTGGGCACCCCCAGGCAGCACAGGGCTTTGGGACAGCACAGCAGCAGCAACCAGACATTTGCCTCAGCAGTGCCAGCACCTGGCTGCTTGTGAGAGCAAGTTTAATAAAAACAGCAGTTGTCAGAAGTGGGATTCAAACCCACGCCTCCAGGGGAGGCTGCGGCCTGAACGGAGCGCCTTAGACCGCTCGCCATCCTGACAGCTGGGGAGAGGCTGGGGCAGGAAGCTGTGGTAGTTCCCACCCCTGGCCCTTCCCTGGGGGGCACGTGGCCAGGATCCGCTTGTGGGGACCTGCCAGCCTGCGGCTAGTCTGAGCCACAGCCGCTCCCCTCACTACCGGCCCTGGTAGCTGAGGGGGTTGCCAGCACAGCAGGGCTCCAGGCAGTGGTGGCCGTGGTGTAACTGTAGGAGACAGGCCCACAGCCATGGCTGGCCAGGAGGGGGAGTGTGAGAGAGGATATGACCTCAAACTGTCAAAGGGATTTAGGCACCACCCCAGCTGCTAAAAAAAAAAACCACACACCTCACACAGGCCTCTAAATACCTTTACCAATCCAGGCTGCTGCCCCTTCCCTCCCCACAGCTTCACCCACAGACTGGTTCCCTGTCCCCTGGCAGCCACTGCAGCAAGAGGGGGCCAGCGGAGCGGCTGTTCGTTTGCAGTTTCTATTATGCCCTTGGGCCTGTGAGCTCCAGCGCCTGCCCCCAGCGTGTCAGTCCCTCGTGCAGCACCCGGCCCAGCTCTGCCCTCCCCAGGCCCTGGGGCAGCCACACAACGAGCCGCGGGGCAGCCACCTGCTGCGCCGTGCTTGGAGAATGAGGGGGAGGGGGCATTATGGAAACAGCAGCATCTGCAACTGGGGTGAGGAATTAACGGGGGTGCCTGTGCGGGAGGGAAGGCGGCTCTTTGAGGCAGGGATGGGAAGGAATGAGGGCAACCCGCAGCGCTTGGGTTTTGGCAAAGTAGTAACCAAGGTGCCCAGAGCCCCCTTAGTTCTTCAGGGGAGCCCCAGATTCTGGGGTGGGGCAAAAATGGGGAGAGAGTGTGCAGGAGGGGGCTGCAGGTGTGCAAGAGGGAGAGGGGTCCAGCTGCAGGGGCACAGGGGAAAAAGGCTGCTGGCCCGGGGGGGAGGGGGGGACGACACACCACATACCAGAGGAGACAGGACACACTATTTTAATAGAACCCCCCACCCGAATGCCCATTCATACACAGCAGCGAATGCCACTGCCCTGCAGCCCCTTGCTCATAAATATCTTGCTGCCTCAGAAAGGCGTCACTATTTTCTCATTAAAAACCACTCCTGTCAGCGCCAGCCATGACCCCCCTCTCGGCAAGAGCGCAATTCTGCCCCCAGCCCCGCCCAAGGCCTATAGGGCCATGTCTGGGCCCGGAGCAACGCACCCTGGATTCTCCCCAGCAGCGCGTAGGCCAGCGGAACAGGCAGCATCAGCATCGTGGGGGTCTCCCCCCTGCCCCCCCCAGCACTTATCCTGTGCTCTTCCCCGCGGCAGGCACAGGCCAGTCCTTGGACCTCAGTGCCCAGGCCCAGCCAGGAACTCATCCAAGCTGCTAAGGCAAAGTAAACAACCTTCAACAGAAACAAAAAAAGTCAAGGAACCAAGGCCCAGGAATTTAAACAGAGCAGCAGCTCCCCGAGCTGGGGGTGGGCGGCTTGTTCTGCACCTGCAGGCCCTGTGCTGTAGATGCCAGGGACAGTCATTGATTGGCCAATCTAGTGGCAGAAATTCCCCAGTCCCTCTCCAAACAGCCCTGAGCGGCCCCCTCCCCTACCAAGCTGGCAGGAGCATTTAGGTGCAAACCAACCCCCCCAAACAGAACTAAAGACAAATCTTTGCATCTGCTCAGACCCCCACGTGCAGGCTCGGTGACGCGGGAGGCAGGCGGAGGGGTTCCTCATTGCCTGGCCAGCGGAGCCAGTAGGATGCCGCATGATACCCGCCTCCCTGGTCGCCCAGGTTCCCCCACCTGGGCACAGCAGCAGCAGACACCAAACATTAAAAACCCTACAACAAACGCACGTTTAACAGAGAAACCAAACGGGGGGGGGGGGAGGGGGCAAAGGCAGCCGCTCAGCACCTCGCCCTGTAAAACCAGCTTACAGCACATCTGGCCCCCGCCCCGGGACCAGCCACAGGAGCCAAAGGCAGCACCCCTCCCCGCCCCGAGGGGCAGCGCATGGCTCTGTCGAGGCCTCCAGCCTACACCGCCAGGCACCCTGTCAGGGAAGGAAGAGCGAGTTAGAACCAGAAGCACTACAGCGGAGTAGGGAAGAGTCAGAGAAAGCCCCCCCCGCCCCCAGCCTTTCCTGCAGCCCTCAGCTCCTTCAGCCTCAGCTCACACCCATCCCCTCCAGCCACCTTCCTCCAGCCCAGGCTGCCAGCACAGGCAGCATTTTACTCCCCTTCAGCAGGAGACCTTCCTTCTTCCCCTCCCCCAGGCCCAAAGGGGACAGGTGACGCTGGCGTCCCTCAATATGGGAGCAGCGAACCCTCAGGGGGGAGGTTCCCCAGATGAAACCTTGAAATCGTGTTGGTTTCATCTTCCTCCCCGCCAGCCTCTCACTTCTGTCCTGAGGGCCCCCACAGCTTGGAGGATGCTGCCAGACAGACCAGGCAGGGTCAGCCCCATCTCTAACAGCGGCAGGGGCTCGTCCCCCAGGACTAAGCTGCCCTGGCTAGCCTGCAGGAGACTGTCTCCCACCCCTCAGGTTCACCACAAACCGACCCCTCCCCATGGCTCTGTGGTTCCCTCCGAAACGCTGCCGGGCTGAGTCCGGTCCAACAGCATCTCTCCACCAGGGGGTGTTAACATCCCGGCGGCCGAGACCCGGCGCTCTCAGCCCTCCCACCCCTGCAGAGCTGCCCAAGGACTCACCCAGCGTCCGGAGAAGCTGCAGCGCGATAGCATTCTTGGCCTCGGCGTGTCCATCCATGCCCGACTTATCCACTTTGAGCCACAGGAACCCGCTGAAGGGGGAGGGGTAACCGGGAATCACCACCTGATACCAGAACCGCAGCCAGCCAGCCGGGGTGGCTTGGACACATTTGGTCAGGAACACGGGGGAGCCCAGCTGCTGCTTCTTGCACAGGGTGTTCAGACGGTCCAACACGCCGTGGGCCAGCGGCAAGGGGCATGTCCCGGCCTCACCTGGCACCTGGCTGGGACCACTGCCCTCGAAGACACCGGGCTGCAACCTTGTCGGGACAGCGCTCGCCGAGCTGGCCCGGAGCCGCTGCTTCACGTCCAGCTTCAGCCAATCCACTTCAATCTCCTGTCCGCACAGGCCCAAGTGACCTGTGCGCAAGAGGAAGCGGGTCTCCGGTTCAGGGTGCCGTCCTGGGGCGGAGAACCCGGAGGATGCAGGCAAGAGGTGGTAAAAACACACCCAGATTCCTTCCTCCCTCCCCAGGTGTGAGCTCCCGCTAGCAAGTCCCCGCACTGAAGGGCTGGGTTGCACCCAATGGCTATTGGCCTAACCAGAGAGAGGCCCACCCCCAGCTCGTTTCCCCTGAGAGCAGTGGCCATGCTGCTGTCCTGGCCAAGCTCCCCTTTCTGCCCCAGCGCTTTCTACCCCACGAGGCTGGGGCAATAGGAGAAGCAGCTCAACAGCCCCAGGAGCGTCACCCTCACAGGACAAGAGCCCTGCGCCCGCTGCTCCCGGTCTAGTGCTCTGAGAAGCCACAGAGCACTAGGGGGGATCCACAGGACCCCTTCCCCTCCTGCCCCAGCCCGGGCCCCCCCCCCCCCGAGGCCCAGTACCTTCCACCAGCGTTTTCTTGGCCATGGCTGCGGCTCGGTGTGAGTTGTATTTCAGCACAGCGAGCTGCCCCCCTTTCCGGGAGGGGCTGGGATACAGTGAGATGCTCAGGACGCCTGCGGTCATCTCCTGCAGCAGCGTCCGCAGCTGGCCCTGCTCCGCGGCGGCAGACAGGCCGTCTATGCACAGCTCGCACTTCTCCGTGCTCCGGCAGACCGTGATGGGGCAGCCCTTCTGCACTTCGAAGCTGTTGAGGGCGGCGATGGCGATTTGCGCGCCGCGCCGATTGCCGTACTTGGCGTAGGCAAAGCCGCGGTTCAGCCCGCTGAAGGTCATCATGAGGCGGAACTCGTACAGCTTGCCCACGCTTTGGAAGAGCGGAATCAGCTTGTTTTCATAGATGTCCTGAGGAAGCTTGCCAATGAACACTTCCGAGCCGGGGGGTGGGGGGTCCCCGATCCAGCCTGCAGAGGCCCAAGAGAAGCCAAGCAGTGAGACCGAGACGACCGTGCTCCCCAGGAGCTCAGTGTGACAAGAGGTGTGACATCGGGGTGCAGAGCAAACCAGGCCTCGCCAATCAAAGAGGTGAAAGTGAGGGCGGCCTGCTCGGGGCCCCTCCGCCAGGGGAGAAATGGGTTTCAAAACGGGGTTTATTGCTGGTTATTTAAAGTAGAGCAAGGGTCGCTTATAGGACAAACGAAATCCGATCATTAGACTACACAGCTCAAATATTTCCAGTACAAACGCTGAATCCACGCGCTTCTCTCCAACTTGCAGTTCAATGCTGCCTTACAATGGGGGTGCTGGCACATACCTGAGTGAACAATTAACCAAGAAGCCTGGGCCCACGGGTTGATTCCATCGAATTCACCCCCCCGCCCTGCCCCTCTCTCTGCAGCTTTGCTGGGAGGGCCCCGAGCCGCCGCCCCAGGGGCTGAGCAGGCAGGCGCCCCTCTGTGGGCTCTGCACCATGCAGCCCTGTGCTCAGAGCTGGCAGCGCGTCTGCGAGGGATTTTGCGCTTACACAGCTGCTGTGTCACATGACGTAACATCCCACGTCTGCGCAAGGCGCCAGCTGCACCGGCTTCCCTTCTGCACGACCTGCCCTGGCAAGCCCCCGACTGTGGGCGTGGCTTCCGCGCCCCAGTGCCCTTCCCCTGGAGTAAGCTGTCCCCCAGTCCTACTCTCCTCCCCCCCCCCCCCACCTTTGTCCTGGTCTGGCCAAGCCAGGACAGGTGGACCCCACCAGCAGACGCTCTTTCATACCAGCTCGACCCTGCCAGCCAGCATCCTCACTTGTCCAGAGGCTCCTCGGTCAGCCGCCGTCCCCCCGCCCAGGGAGCAGCTCTAGGGCGCCATTCCCTGCTACTTGCCGCAGAGTGGCGAGCGGGCTCCGCATCAGGAGCCAGTCGACTGACAGCCCTCCTAGGCCAAAAGCACCTGGAAAAGCTGCCTACGTACCTGGGGGAGGGCCTCCGTACTTCCTCTGGCCATTCACCTGCACCAGCTGGACGCCAGTCTCCTTCACCCAGGCCAACAGGGCTTGTTTATTGGCCTGATTGACAGCATCACTCCACATCTGCCAAGGAGCCAGACAGACACTTTTTCCAACGGCCGCCCGGTTGTTACTTCTGACCTCACGGGGGAGGCGTTCAAAGAACCCGTGTTGGCAGGGACCCATCCCACCAGGAGACAGGTGCCCATTTGCCACTTGCCAGCAGAAGAGACTGAGATGGAGTTTTCCTGCTCACCAAGGTCAGAGGACACGTGGCATGACGACGGTTAAGCAGAACCACGGCAGATCCTGTGTCACATGGTGACCAGGACCAATGTAGCCCCCCGGAGCCCAGCAAAGGCTCCAGGACAAGGTGTCAAGTTGCAAAAGGTTTCAGGAGAAACCATCTCAGCATTAGACACACACAGATACCCAAGACCTATTAAGCTATTGGGGCACCTTTGGTAAGGGCAGACAGCCACCAGCTCAGACTAAGGGCAGGCCAGGCTACGGAAGGGGTGCCAGAGAGACTCTCATGCCGATGTGGTGGTCTCCACTTTGCTCATGCCAGGCAGAAGCTGCCTTTTCGAAGTCTCAAGTTACACGGCAGCTGGAGAGAGCAGACTGCCCCTGCTGGCCAAGCGGCAGCCCCTGTACCCCCCCCCCCAAAGATCTGGAGATGCGGAAACTGAAGCAAGGAGCTTTTCAAGCCTTTCCCACTTTTGCAGAGCCAGGGCCAGCCCAGGTCCCTTTCACCCTGCTAGCTAGTCACCCCAGTACAGCCACATTCAGCTCACAAGCCAACCCCACCTCCCGCCCCCCAGGAGAGGAGTTGCTTCTTATCTGGGTTCTGCTAAGCCAGCCATTCCCTTCTCTCTGGTGGCTTAAGGTCCCAAGCCTGCCTGAGCCCCACCACTCTCTAAGACAACCCCGAGGGGATGTAAGGGGGAGGGCGAGAGTAACCACTTCTACAGCTGGAAGCCAGGAACCCAAGGAGGCAGGGAACCAGCACAGGAGGCAGGGAGAGGCTGAAAGAGGGAGGGAGAATTAGGTGGAAAGCAGAGGAGGCTGGAACATGCTGAGAAGCTACATCCCTCGACCATTCCACCGCCCTGGGAAACCCAGGGCCCAGTACTACTCTGCTATCCCTGTAAGGACCCGGGGGGAGGTGGGGGGGGGGGTGAAACGTGGCCACTGACAGAGGCACCAACAAGATTCTGCTCCCTGGCGTTGCAATCTGGAGGCTCAAGCCTGGAGGGCAGAGAGGGGGAGAACTTGCTGGGGGCCCCCGGCCCCACAGCGCACCCCGGGGAAAGCAGCCGGGCAAAGGCAGGAACAGATGAGACCCCGAGACGAACGAGAAGGGCCCCTCGCCCGTGGCCAGGAGGCCGAGCCTGGCCAAGCCCAGACGAGCTGAGGCGCGGGGAAGGCCAAGGCAGCGCTGAGCCTCAGCGCCCTGGGCAGAGCCAGGACCCGGCCTGCGGGGAGCCCCTCGCCCCGCACCCACGCCTCGACACCCGACGCCGCCTCCGCGCGCCCGCCGGGGAAGGGGGGAGCTCGGCCCCGGGCCAGCTCCGCAGCGAGCCCTCGCAACCAGCCACAAGGCTCCGGCCGACGCCCCCAGCCCCGCGGGGCGCACCCGAGCAGCGACGGCAGCAACCCCGCGCCCGCGGAGCCCCCTGGCGGAGGCGCCGCTCCCAGCGAGGGAAGGCGCAGCCACCGCCGGAGGCTCCCGGCGCCCTCGCACCTGCGGGCCACGCCGGGCGTCGGGCGCTCACCTGCGCCTCCAGCGCGCCCTCCATGCTGCGCAGCCAAGCCCTTCGCGGCCGCGCCTCCGCCCGCCGCCCCTTTATACCCGCCCAGGCCCTGGAAGCTTCCAGCGCCCCGGCCGGGGCTCGCTCATTGGGCGCTGGCCCGGCTACCCCGCCCCAGGCAGCAGGGTGGAGCCGGCCGCCTGGACGCGCCGGCGGGGAAGTTGCCGTCTCGGCGCATCCAGTTCGCTGCAAAGCTGCCGCCGCGCGGCTGCCCCGAACCCGTCTGCCCGCAGGGCCAAGCACGCGGCAGGGGCCGGTCTCCCCAGGGCGGGGCGGGACGGGAGCCCCCGCCGACCCCGGGCTGCAGCAACCGGCAGTAAGACCTGCCGCTGCCAAAGCGCTGGCACAGCGGCCCCGTCGCTCCCTTACTGCGCGAACAGCCGCCCTAGCGGGAAAGCGGCAATGGCTGCGCCCCCCCCGGCTGCTGGCTCAGCTCCCGTCGAGCGGGGGGCTTGGGTCTGGCCACACGCCTCATAGCCTGGCAAGGAACAGGCGCATTCGCCGGCAGAGGCAGGCACCTTTACTTTGGGGCAGGTTGTGTTCTGCCTGGTGTGTGGTAACAGGGGCGGCCCCTTCCCCCATCCTGGCCTTTCAGATGCCCCTGCAGTGCCAGTCAGCACGTAGTTGGAAGAAACTCACAACTACCATGCGCTCCATAACCGGCCTCCCAGACATGAAAGCAGGCCCGAGAGCAGGGGTGGGCAACACTTTTTGCTGGGGGGGGGGCAATCCAAGGGCTGCACTCTTCTAGGGTAGGAATGGAGAGGGTGCAGGGTCGGGGATGGAGGTTGGGTGCAGAAGGGAGCTCAGGGTAAAGGACTGAGGCTTAGGGTCTGGGAAGGAGTTTGGGTAAAGGAGGGGGTTGTGACCTGGTGCAGTTTAGTTTGTGAGCTGGGACAGGCAGTTGGGGTACAAGAGGGGGTGGGGTGCCAGGTGCAGGCTCTGGCCGGAATATGCTTACCTTTGGCAGCTCCCAGCCAGCAGCCCAGCAGGACTGTCTGCCATACCCCCCCAGCATGCTGCTCAAAGCAGCCAGCTGCAGGGGCCATGTGTGTCTGCACACCACACCCCCCTTGGGGGGCCCTCTGCACATTGCATGTTCTGCAGGCATGGCCCAGGTGGCTCATGGGAGCGGCGAGTGGCACTCAGGGGCACATGGCCCCCACCAGGGGCAGATGAAGGTTTTGTGGGACCCTGGGCAGCCCAATTTCACGGCCCCCCCCCCTTTTGACACGGCACATGCGCCATGGCACTACGGCACATGCGCAGGGCCCGGGGCGGCCACCCTGCTCAGCCTGCCCTATATCCACCACTGGCCCCCAGAGCCACCTGCTTTGGGCAGCGTGCAGGGGCATGGCCAGCAGGAAGCCATATTTTGCCACCCCTGTCCTAGAGGCAGCGAAACCCACCCACTGACGTAGCTCATGGAGAGAACGAGATTCATTTCTTTTCTCTCAGAATTAACATTACAGAGCTCCTTCCCACTGGGCCCTCCCCAACCAGCACAGCTTTGGCTGGTTCAGAAGCAGTTGTAGCACCTTGAAGTTCAGTACAACTAATCAGGGGCACCCTTAGAAGTCAATGGAAGTTTTGTGACAAAAATGACAGAATTAGATTCTATTCTATTTGCTTAGGGACCTCAGTCCTTGGTCTACCCTCTCTCGTAGTACCACTAGTTATCTTCATGAAACTCCCCTATGCTGATAGCTAATAAGAACTAAGGGCTTGCTGCCAGTATGACTTGAATAATTCAGGACCCATTCAAATGTGCGCAAAAGTAGCAGCTCTGTAATTTTCTTACTTGCTAGGTGGAAAACAGTTGCCAGTTCCTACCCTTACAAAAACGTGCAAAGTGACTGTAACCACTCTTACCTTGAAGAATAAAAAGGAGCTGGGTTCTCATTAATTTAAACAATATCTGGGCTCTTGAGCTCTACTTTTAAATACACAATCATGACAGTCTGCTGAAGATGCAACATTTGTTTTAAAGTGACTTGTCGCATTTCAATGTATGCAACTTTGATCAGTTTGGGATAGTTCCAAAAAGCCCAGCTCATTAAGCATTCAGCTTCCACTACATTTTGATGGGATTTGGACAAATCTAAAAACATGAGCCTTTACTAAAAGCCTGCAGCTAGCATTGGGGTTTGTACACAGAAGAGATTACAACTCACCAATGTAGCTGTTTTACAGAATAATCTTGAGAGGGGACATGGAACAGAGATTAGGTGAATGTCTCAAGAAAACAAATTCACATTCTACAAGCTTGAAGGGATGCAGGGAGGCAGAAACATCTAAGTTACACAAACTCTGGTACACTGACAGCATGGAAATATTGCAGTAAGAGGAGCTGATAAACCCCACTTACTGTCAAACTGAGCCCAATGGGCAGCAGCCAAAGCAAAGGTGGCTAAGATGTTTATGAAGGGGACGGAGTGCACAGAGATCAGCAAGTGATACACAAACTACTGGGTACAGACAGCCCAGAGCAACTACACTAAAGCAGGAGAAAACTGGAATTCTTTAGTTCTGAGAAAAGGAATCGGAGAGGGAACTGAGTGCAGCACAGCAGCTAGCTAAGGGTTAGCCTCCAATTCAACTGAATGTGTCTGAGGTCACTGGGTAAAGCAGAACTAGGGAGCACAAGCTTAAAGGGTCCCACATAAAACATTTCATTAGAGATTATTTTACAGACTGGTGAGGAGCAAACAGCAAAGGTGACGCCGTGACATTCTAATGCATTTATATCACACTAGGGAGACTAGAGTTTTATACATTAAAGGGGGATTAGGAGCAGGACACTGTTGATTATGACAACTAGTTTTACAGGAGATTATGGATGATTGGCACAAAGTGAAATACTTCCACGATATTTCAGGAATTAGGTAAGAGCAGAGATGGCCGGGACAACCAGCCGGGACAACTACCTCCTGCTACGTACAGCACCAAACTCAGGTCTTTACTGTGCTTTTTCTGTGATGTTTCCAACAGGGTTGGCTAGAGAAGTCTTTTCACTGCACACTGCTGTCCCCCCAGCTCTTTGTGAAAGGTCCCTGGAACTCAAGGAACAGCTCAGCCGCAGCAATGACATTTAACAATGGGCTCTAGTCCTGGGGCCGTGCGGGGGATAGGGGGAACAGAGGCCCTGACATGCCCAGAAGCCAGGGAGAGGAGACAGTCCCACACCTGTCAGGAGGTTTATTGAGCTTACTTAGCATGTTGTACACTTGGAGACGAGGTCTCTTCCCTGCCAGGCAGGAAAGTGACCCTGTGCAGAACATTTATTCAACCAGAAAGGAACATGCAGCCGTGGCCACGACCCTCCGTGTCTGCAAATGGCCCAGGGGGCCACAGCTCTGGCCAGGAACAGTAACGATTGCAGACACACGGCTGGCATTCTCCAGAAACGTCCTTCCTAGCATGCTTCATTGGCTAAGCCCAGGAGCCCAGCGGCTCCAGAAGGCAAAGCAGCACCTCTGCTCCCTCTGGGAAAAGGAATTTCATGATGAAAGAATAAATACAGCGTCCAAGACTCCTATGCCCACTAATGCGCCATGAGCAGAGTAGTCAAGAACTTGGACATTTAGAGAGGAAATCTCTGCAAGTCTTGCCCTTCCCCAGAAGCTGATGAATGAGCGGGTGTGGCTGGCGGGAAGGGTGCTAGGGCTGGCATGTTCGCCTCCTGATTTCCTCCACAAGGGTTTCCCTACGAATGTCAACCTGAAAAACAAATTAAAAAAGGGAATTAATAGAACCGCTCCCTTCCCATAACCCAGCCTCCTCCTGGAACCATCTTCCCCGTCCATCCACGTGCTGCCCGCCTGACAAAAGAGCACCACGCTGCCCTCCCAGGGACCAAGGCAAAGCACTTCACAACTGCTCAGTTGGAATCAGTGTTCACGCACACGTCTGCAGATCAACGCTCTAGGTAAGAGGCTCAGCTGCCTGACTCATCTCTAGCACAAGGCCCAATCTGCACAGTGTTGATCGCTCCTTTCCTGAAGCTGCTCCCTTGTTTCTGAACTGGCCCTCCGTAGGCTTGCTCCAGCCCATATGTACTAACTACTGTCACCAATGCAAGACCTCCCCTCCCCTCGCCGTCTGCATCTTGCATCTGTGGCCCCCTCAGTTCACCCACTGGTGGGCGAGCTTTCTTCTCTGCCTGCTGCATCAGAGGGCCTTCCTGTATCTCACTGTCTAAGTCAGATGACTGTGCTAAGCTCCTTTGGTTTCTTCTGCTTGTGACTTTAAGGCCCCCTCAGATGTGGTATGTGGGAAGGCCCCGCACTAATACAGCTGCATTGTATCCACTGCTGGCAGGACAAAGGACACCCAAAGCGTGGCTCACGGACACCCCGATCTCCCTTCTGGCCTCCACCCCCCCAGTCTGGGGCGGCTTTGGACCATTCCATCTTTGGTCAGACAGAACCAGTTCATTTCTTTCTTCGTCCCTTCCCTCTGCCGCCAGGGCAGCCTCACCTCTTCCCGGGTAGCTACGACTCGCAGCTTGACGACTCCGTCCTTCAGCTCCTGCTCTCCCACGATGGCAACGAGAGGGATTCCCGCCTCCTCGCAGTACTGCAGCTGGCTCAGCAGCTTGGGGTTCCTCTTGTACAGCATCTCTGCCTGGAGGGGACCCACAGCACAGCCAGACATTCCACACCTGCCGCTTTCCCCAGGCACCCACGTGCCAGTCCTGGTCTTGCATTTCCCCAGCTGGTTTGCATTTGAGGCAGCAAATGTGCAGGGTGCCCTAGTTCTGTGCTCCTGAAAGGGGTGGGGCCAGGGCAGCCAGCCCTCAGTGCTGCCCAGATCACGGCGTGTCCCCCCAGCCCGAGGTGCACTGGTGGCAATTCAAAGGGCCGGGGATTCCCTGGGGAAGTTGTTCCTTTTGTTCTGCCCACTGCCCGGGAGGGCCTGGCTGAATCTGGAGAGCCTCTCCTACCAGTGCCAATGGTGGGCCTGGCAGCTGAAGCCAGTCAGCAAAGGAGACAATATTCCCCAGCTAGACAAGGCAGCAGGAGAGTGGCACAAGGCACAGGATTCTGTCTTAATTCCACCGGTGTCAGAGGCAGCTGATGCCTGCCGTGCTGGAGGTCAGTGATGGTTTCCACGTGTGGGACTAAGCTGGAGCCAAGCGAGAAGGATCCTTGCGAAAAGGATTCCTAGTGCTGCACGGCCTAGGGAAAGCAGGAAGTCTGGAAACCACCTGCTGCCAGCGTATAGCGTCAGCTGTACTGCTCTCCTGAATGGGTGTCCACCCCCCCACCTGCGGCTTTAGTCCATGCCCAGCACCAGGAATGGAAGGGCTTGGAGCCAACCAGTTTCTCCTCCACTCAGACTCTGCCCGCTGCCCAGCCATACCTTGATCCCAGAGTCCCACAGCTCGGAGATGAGCTTCAGTCTCTCTTCCAGGAGTTTCTTCTGAGCAGCTGCTACAAGCACCTGTGTCTCTGTGGTCCGGATCTTCTCCTCGGAGGCCTGGAGGCAGGGGCAGAGTGTTGTGAGCGTGGTCACCGCCGCACGGAAACACTCGGCCACTCAGGCTACGACCTCAGCCAGCCGGACCCTTTCTATTGAGAACCACCCCCTGCTCACAGCGCACTTTGCAAGCACGGACTGAAAGGGACGGGGAAGCCAGGGAGGAGTGCTTGGGAGACAACGAGCAGAACCCCCACAGCCCTTGGCTCCACGGGTGTTCACAACGCAGTTTCTAGTATCCCTGCTCCAGCGCAGGGGTGGAGCTTTCACCGGAGATGAGCCGCGTCCAGCAGCTTCCCCGTGCACTGGGTGCACTCTCCCTGGCCCCGCTGCACAGAAAACCATTCCCTGCGCCGCTGCAGGAGGCCCAGTGGGAGCCAGCCAGAGCCTGGTACCCTAAGCAAAGGATGCCAAGCTCCAGAGAGCGCCCTCTCTCCTGCCCCACCTTGCAGTAACGGGTGAGAGGGAAGGGGGCGTTTCCTGGCTTGGAAGCTTTGAGTCCAGATCTGAAGCTGGGTGTCTCACTGCCAGTTGGAGCTACCAGGCCTGCCTGGCCATGACAGTGCTGAGCTCAGAGCGCTGCAGCAGTCTGATCTAGGGAACTAAGCGGGTGACCAACACAGGCTGTGGGGCTGCGCACTGCCTGGCCCCGCAGCTTTCCAGCAGCCTTGTGTGCACAGTGAGGGCAGGTGCCCGGACCAGAAGAGCCGGAGGAGCCAGGTGGCACTCACCTCCACTTTCTGCTCCATGATGGAGAAGATCCGCTCGATCCCGATGCTGACTCCCACACAGGGCACCTTCCGCCCCTTGGGGTCGAACATCCCCACCAGCCCGTCGTAGCGGCCGCCTCCAGCCACGCTGCCCACACTGACCGGCTCCTCCTTGTGGGCGTTCTGAGGCTGGAGCAGGACGGCCTCATAGATCACCCCAGTGTAATAGTCCAGCCCCCGCGCCAGGCTCAGGTCGAAGGAGATCTGCAGGACAGGAGGGGAATCCCGTTACCAGGCACAACAACGGGGCCGTGGGCTGCCCAGCCAGGCCTGGGTGAGCACCCCTCCCCCACTCACCTTCTCTGCAATGCCAAACAGGGTCAGGTACTCAAACAGCAGCTTCATGTCTCCCAGCCCCTCCCGGGCCAGCTTGTTCTGGGACAGCTGAGGGTCCTGGAGCAGCTGCTCAATCAGACCCAGCCCACCTGCAGAAATGAGACACCTGAAATATACCAGGCAGGGAGGGCCAAGCTTCCATGCACTCGTTCCACTCAGCCTGGCTCTCAGCTGCCCCCGCTGTCCTTCAGCCTCATGCATCTGCATCTCCCCCCGGGCCACATGGGGCGCGCAGACTGCAAGTCAGGCTGGCACGGGAGGGAGCAGCCAAATACCTAGGGAACCCTGACTCTCCCCATGCAGGGACTGAGCGAGCTGGATTGGCTCGCGGGAAGGCGAGGTGACCCACACGGTCTCTCAGCTGGCCTGGATGTGGCTGGACCGGGAACCGGATCTCACAGCTCCACAGAACTCACCATGCAGCCGAACGTATTGCCCGATGCGATCCGCAGCCTCTGGCGAGAGCCCCTTCTCCCCAATCATCTCGCTCCTCACGTCCTCCCATGTTGCCTGGGGAGGGGGAGATGTGGTTAACGTTTTCAGCTTCCCTCGCTGAACCCCTCACCCAGATTCCCTCTCCCACAGCACACCACCCCAAGGGTTCAAAACACCTCCTGGCAGAAAACTGCAGGAAAGGGGAGAGCATTGCCTGGCGGCTGATTCAGTTAGAAAACTCCCATTTCTAACCTTCCCAGAGTCCCACTTCACCATCATTCAGTGCCTTCAGCCTATGCTCAATGCTTGTATTAATGAGTTAGGCAGGGAGGAACTGGGAAATCAGCCTCTAAAGCCCTTTGATGCCTCGGAGTTCCAGGATCCAGTCAATTTCTCTTACGTGAAGCAGAATGGGATGGGGGGGGGGGAGTAAAAGGAGAAACAAAGGATGGTTAGGAGAGAAATTGCGCACACAGCTAGAAAAGGCCGAGAACAGGAGAGGGAAAAGCCCTGCCGAGGAGGAGATAACAG
Source organism: Pelochelys cantorii (assembly GCA_032595735.1). Classification (NCBI taxonomy): domain Eukaryota; kingdom Metazoa; phylum Chordata; order Testudines; family Trionychidae; genus Pelochelys; species Pelochelys cantorii. The sequence goes on from CM064340.1 coordinate 41,333,694, forward strand.
GGAACACTTTGCAGACAAGCCCCCTCCACAGCACCAAGCTCAGTAAGTATTTATCGTCCCTCACTTAACAGAAGGGAAACTGAGGCACATAGTGGTTACGTGGCTTTTCCAAAGTCACAGCACAAGTGAGGCTCAGAGCTGGGATTAGCAGGCTCCTGGGCCTGGGATCACACTGCTGCTAAGAGGCAGTGATGAAGAGGGACAGACTGGGTCACTAAGAAAGTAGCCAGCTGGCTCTGGAATGAGGCAGGGTCCCACATTTACAAGTAGCCCACTCACCCAGGCCACTCGCTGCCCTCCTAAGGGCTGTATCTCTAGGGAGCACTGCTCTAAAGAGCGTATTCAGGGAGCATACTGGTCACCTAACTGTGCGGCCCCTCGGGCCAATGTTACTCTGACAAGTTACCCCTTGGCCTGCTCGAAAACCCTCAGGACAGCAGCTCCTCGAACTCATCAAACAAGAACATGGGGCAAAGCTCCAAGCTCCAGCCCGGCCCAGGGCTGTGCTTATGGCAGAAGGGGACAGCGAGTGCAGTCCATCCGCCCAGGCAACCACACCGCAGCTCCCGGGTCAAGTCTGCTGCAGAGCTGGGCTCCGGCTGGTGCTCCGGGGGAGGAGAGGGGGCCACAGAGATCTCACTAGAGAGGCAGTGGGGGGCCAACCCACCTTTGATCTCATTCATTTTCACCAGCTGAGAGGAGGTGACAACGGTTGCTATTGCTGCCCTGGAGCCAACGTTGTTGACCAGCGTGGAGTGCTGGGCTGTTATCTTCAACTTGTCTGGCTACAATAGAGCTGCACCCTCACAGCTTGCCCCCACAAGCCAGTGGGGCTGGCAGAAGCCTGTCAATCATGAGAAATGGGCGGATCCCAGGAAGTGTGGCTACCAATCCCAGTGCTCCCAGCTGTTTCAGGCTGGTCTCTTTGCTTCCTCTGGACTGTGAAGACAACTTCCTGTGACACCTCACTGCCCTGAGCACCCAGACTGCAGCTCCTTCCTCCCTGAGACACACTTGCTGGGGAGGGGGTGCTCTGAAGTGCCAAGTCTGCATATGACCCCAGCCCCCCACAGACAGGGGAGCCAGCAATGCCCAGCCTCCACAGACAGCCTGGCTCCTGCTTTGATGCTGGATGGAGACCTGTTGAGCTGTGCAGCACTTCTCCCCGGGGTTATATTTACAGAGCCATTGACAAGACAATGCTTCTACATCCTAGTCGTTTGCAAATGTATCTGCCAAACTGAGCAGGCTGCCTGCAGGAGCCTGGCTTCTAACCCTGCCATTATGCCAGATCCCAAGGGTTATAAGGGTGCTGGAGAACAGCTGAGCTGCAAGAAGGCCCCAGCACAGCAGTGACCACCCATGGCCCCAAAACCACTGAACTAGAAAAAAGCTTTTGAACATTCTGATGCAGCGTGTTTGCCAGGTGGCCACCAGGCGAGGGGTGATGGGATCCCTGCTCAGACACCGCAGAGCGTCACCGCTCCAGGTCAGTAAGAACCGGCAGCTTGTCCTTTTGACCCTGTCACGGTGAATTAAGAGACCTGCAGCATCCCATGGGTTAGGGTGACTTGTGCTGCACAGCTCTTCGCTATGGAGCCACTGGCAACGTTGAGGGAAATAGGGTGTTTTGTGGAGACCTAGTTGTACCATCTAGGTACTGGACACCCAACGCACAGGGAGAGGAAGAGAATTTACAAGCATCCTCCAAACAGACTCCACTGCCCTTCATCTGTCTGAACAGCCTGTGCTGACTGCAAGGGTTATGAAACCAGCAAAGCAACAGTATCGGGAAACTTCAGCCCTTACCTTGTCTAGTTTGTCCACAGTGGAGCAAATTGTTCGGAACTTGCTGTCTGGTACCCCACAGACTGCAAACATCCCATCAAGGATCCGCCGGTCATTGACCTGGAAGGAAGCAGAGTTGAGGAACCCTATGGAAATATCCCAATTACAACGGAATTTTAAGCTTTGCTCCTCTAGGACACAGGAGATAGAGAAGAGGTGCTGCCCCCACGCCCCAACAGCTCCCAGAAGTCCCAGGGCTAAGTTGTTCCTGCTGCAGAACAGTGGACAAGTGGGAACTGGATGACAATTTAGCTGGACTTTCAAAAGGCCTCCTAAGATACTACTCAGCAATCGAGAGTCATGGATGAGAAGTCAAGTTCCATCATGGAACAGAAACTGGCCAGGACAGAGAACAAAGAGAAGGAGGAAATGTTTGGTTTTCAGCATGGCAAAAATTAAAGCACATACCCCAAACTTCTGTCTGAGGAGAAGCATTTAGGGTACATCTAGACTACAAGCCTCTTTCGAAAGAAGTTTTTTTGAGAGAGACTTTTGAAAAAGCCTCTTTCGAAAAAGAGCATCTAGATTACAAGCAGATTTTTCGAAAAAGTGAGCCGCTTTTTCAAAGGGGAGTCTAGACGCTCTCTTTCAAAAAAGCAGTTTGCATTCAATAGCGCCTTTTTTCGAAAGTGTACGTTTGAAAAGCGCTATTCCTCGTAGAAAGAGGTTTACCGCGATCGAAAAAACTGCTGCATTCTTTCAATTTCCTACAGTCTAGACGCAGGGTGAAGTTTTTTCGAAAAAAGGTTACTTTTTTGAAAACACATCCTTAGCGAACACATCACGCAGCAAAGTGTGAGGGTGACAAGTATCACAGTCAGCCAAGTCTGAGGAACTTCTGAGAGATCTCGTTAAAGTCGGTGTGTGGCCAGCGCATCAGATGACAAATGCTGGACAATGCACAGCAGTGCAAATCATCTACACTACTCAGACCCACTGCTGGGTTCCAGACTGACTACCAACGCTCAGGGGGAGAAAATCCTGAGCAACCATGAAAACCCGTATACAGCCGTGACCAACAATGAAAAGAGATGCCAAAGGAACAGGACAGGGAATATCCATTAAAGGCCTCACTTGGAATACCAATGAGGGTTCTGGACACCTTCTCTCAGTGGAGAAAAAGCACAAAGAAGGGGGGTGCAGAAAGAGGGGAGAGCAGAGATTGAAAGTCTTCCAGACGGGAAGAGACTCAAACAACTGAAATTAATTCACTGACAAAACGTTTCATTAACACTGAATTAAAATTGCTGGGTGGTATCGTGTGGCCTTGCAAAATGCCAACTCCAGCAAAACTCAAGACTTCTGAAATGAAGCAGGGATTAGAGAGAAGGTACAGGCCCAGGTCTCCTTCACTCTGCCCCCTGCAGCTCGCAGGAGCCCCTCGGAATTAGCCGCATGCACTCCAGCTGCTTTCACTGTTGACAGACATCAGCCGCATTGAATGGTGGAGGATAAGCTAGAGCAGACTGAAGAGCCAGGATTGAGATATGAAGCTCTCTCAGGGCTCCAGGGTGTGTGCGCCTCTCCCCTTGACCCAAACATGGGAGATGGACCTCATTTCAGTCTTACATTGCGTGGGCAGCAGCGATTCGCAACAGTCAGGCGGAAGATGACTGTTGTCTGTGGGTTTCATGTGCCCATGGGTGAAGGGGGGGTGTAACATTTAGACAGCTGTGGTTTTCTTTCCATGGAGCTGAGCGTGGGGCGAGCATAGCAGCTCCTTCTCCATACAATGCCAGTGTGAGTTCTGGGCCCAGGAGGGTACTGCTTCAGGCGGCAGAGATCTGGCTGTGTGGGCGTGTACCTAACATTCCATTACGGGGTCTTCGCTGAACCCGAGCTGCTGTCTGACTCCGCCAACACCCCCCCGCAGCACAGCGCGCTAGACACAGCAGATGTGAGGCACGACACCCTTCCCCGCAAGAGGCAGAGCAGCTGGGTGAGCCTGTCCACCCCAGACCTCCCTTCCGAAGAGCAGCTTGAGATGGTGGCTGTGGGCGACAGCCTGGTCGTTTCCCTAGCACAGAGAGTGCCAACGGAGGAGATGGGGTTCTGAATCAGGCTGCACTGAGCATTACAGAGGGAGCAGGTGCTGCAGGGCTCAGACCCTGGGCAAGCAGGAATCAAGAAATACTTCACCTCACATCACCATCCACAGAAATCAGCCCTGGTGCCTGGCTTTGGTTTTACCTTAACGAGGAAGTCTCCAATCTGCAGCCCGCTCAGGATCTCATGAACGATCTTCAGACACTCGGCGTCGGGAATCATGGGGTCAAACTGGCCGGCAATGTCAAAATCCTGGGGGTACAAGCAAAGACAGTGAGACTCCAGGCAGCGTCTCCCAGCTGGGGGAGCCTAGCTGCAGCCAGGGACCCCAGACATACAGCTCCTATGTGGCCCCCCCCCAGCCCCAGACACACACAACGTTCTCTTCCTCCTTGGCCATTTCCTAAGTCCCGCAGTCTGGCCACACCGCAGCCGTGTGGTCCAGCTGCTTGGCTCACCGGGGCTGGCACGGCTCCTGTCCTGCCGTTGGCTCCAGCCTCGGCACAGCTGCCTCAGAGTTAACTGGCAAGGGCCGGTTAACCAGTAAGCTTCATTCTTACCCGTTAACATCCCCACTTTAAGGGTCACCAGCACGGCAGCCACACATACAGCTTCATCGGAACCCCGGGCCCGCACACAGCTCCCTGTGCCGGTACTCACACACTGGTAGAACTCCCTGTAGCGGCCCCTCGTCATGGCTGGGTTATCCCGTCTGTAAACTTTGGCGATGTGATAGCGCTTAATGTTGGTGATTTTGTTCATTGCCAAATAACGCGCAAAGGGCACCTGAGCACAAAGGGTTAAGGGTGAACATAAAACTCACGCGTGGCTTGGAGGGCCCTTCCAAAAGGGCTTGCTGTGGACAGGTCACCCATCTTCCCTGCACATTGGAGCAAAGGGTGTTCTGCCTCATTCCCATGTGTTCAAGCAGACCACTTATCATTCTGCAGGCAGCTGCTGGGGCACAGCATGGTCTGGTTAACCCCTCCCCTGCTATCCAGGCTCAGGACGGTGCACACCCTTCCCCAGCAGTAACAACTAAGAGGCACTCAGTGAAGGAGACAGCCCTGCAGCAACTACCACTATTGGACATTCTGCTCCGTGAAGGCTTCCCAGTTTCATTACCCTCCATAAGGACGACCAGACTGGGTCAGACCAATGGTCCATTAGCCCAGCAGCCTGGTTTCCAACAGTGGCCACCAGCAGATGTGTCAGAGGGAACGAACAGAGCAGAGCAATTTACCAAGTGATCCATCCCGTCAGCCAGTCCTGGCTTCAGAGCAGAGCTGTGTCCCCCTGACCATCCTGGCTAATAGGCACCGGTGGATCTATTCTCCGTGAACTTTCCTAGCTCTTTCTGAACCCAGGTATAATTTTGACGTTAACACAATGCCCAGTAACAAGTTCCACAGGTGGCCTGCCCACTGTGTGAAGCAGCACTGCCCTAGGTTTGTTTCCAATGTGCGGCCTTTTTATTTCATTGGGTAACTCCCAAGTCGTGTGTTGCGTGAAGTGGTGAACAATAGCTAAGTGCAATGACCTGCAGCAAGTCCGGCAAAACCAGGAACAGAATCCAGGTCTCTACCCCCAGACCTGTGCTCTGCTGCATGACTCTCCCACCACTAGGTAGGGACTGCCTTTCCCATTTCCCTCTCGTGGCCGCTGCATGGCAGTGCCATCAATGAGAGCACTAGGTAGGATGAAATGGCTGAGACTGGCACAACAGGGACAGTGGCAGGATACAGTCAGGTCGTAGCGAAGAGACAGCAGCTCTCCCCCCTGGTCTTTCAGGTCATAGATGAGCTTCGAGTCCTCCCCGTACTTGCCCGTCAGGGTTTCCTAGGAGGAACAGAGAGACACACCTCAGGTGAGAAGGGACAAAGCCGCAACAAGAGGCTTAGCAAGGAAGCAAGGAGATGCTACATGTCCCTATGAGGAGCCAAGGGTGGTCTATCCCTTCCCCCTCCATAGCTTCACTTCCCACTGAGGTCTTACTCAGAGCGCCTGCCCATCACGTTAGACTAATGCAGCTCCGACACTTTAAAATGCAGCCCAGGACTCTAAGGAGCAAACACCTAGAGACCTGGGGACCAAGTCCCACTCGAGGAGCAGGACTTCAGCACAGCCACCCCCTCCCAGATGGTACCTCGCAGCCCCTCACCTTCAGCTCAAACACAGGGGTGTCGATGACCTCAGCTCCATGGCGCTTGAAACAGCTGATAATGATGTCGAAGACTTTCTCGCGAATGGCCATCTGCTTGGGGTTGTAGTCCCGGGTGCCCTAAGAGCCCAAGTCAATGGAATTGGGTGAGAAGGGCAGAGAACCATGATCTGAGCTAGGGCTGCAAAACCCCATTTAACAGGTTAACCAGTTAAAAGGGGCTGGCTGGAGCAGCCCCACCGATCCACTGCCGCTGGGCCGGAGTGCTCCCCCTGCCTTCTGTGGACAGGAGCTGCCCTGGGCAGTCAGAGCAGCCCCTGCTGGCGATGCTTCCACGCCTGCCTGTGGGGCTGGAGCATCCCCTTCCCACGGAGAGCTGCTCAATGGGCACTGTTGCCCAGGCTACCAGTGATGGAGCCTGGATGGCCACAAGTGCCCATCGAGACACGTGCCGTCAGCTGTCAACGCCTCTGCTGGGCAGCTGGCACGATCCCTGGTCAGGAAGGAGCAGGTCAATGGAGAGAGGCAGCCTGGTCTAGAACAGGGACCCCAGGCTGGGTTGAAAGGGCCACGTGGCAGCTCCTCTCCCATGGGGCTGGCTGGGTTCTCTCCCTGCTCCAGGCACTGCAGCCTCCGGGGTCCCAGTGCTGCTCCGGCATGACCCAGGCAGCACGACGACAGGCGTCCGATAGGCCAAACGTGAGCGAGGCGCTGGGCCCGAGGGCACAGCCCTACTCATGCACGTTTGATCCAGTCGGGGGAGGGACCAAACCCGAGTGGTGCTGCAGCCCCCCAGAGTAGAGCGCCACGCCCAGCCAGCCCCACAGCACACTAGCTGCAAGCACCACCATTGTGAGGAGAGTGCCAGGCAGGATCCTGCCCACCTGGGATCCATCCAGGGCCTCACCCCCAGACTATTTACTGGGTTGTGACAGCTCAAACATTTACAACTGGCCCTCAGCAGAGATTTGGGGGACTTTACAACCTTCCTGCAGTGCAAGATGGCAGCATCACATGCCACAGCAGGGCTGTACAACCTCAGCCAGATGTGGCTGGCAGCAGGGATGGGGGATGCACAGCTGTCCAGCTGGGAGGAGCTACTGGCATGGGGCACTGGCTAATGGGTAGCAGTGGCACGACACTCCTCTCCGTTAGCCACAGCATCTCCTGAGAGTAGAGCCCTGTGGACCAATGGATACTGATTTCTATCCACAGCTATCCACACACCTGGGTAGAATTTGTATCCCTGCAGAGTCCTACACAAAGCCGCACTGGTTTAAACCAATAACAGGTTTCTGAACTGATGCAAGCTCTGTGCTCTGACAAGCTTTCAGTTTTTGTTCTCTTTAAGGATGGGAGTGGCTGGTTGCCAGCTGTTTCACAGACTTGGCTGAGAACACTAAGGGCAGCTTTAAAGACACAGCCTGGGAGGGGCACTTCAGACATGTCTAGACTGCCAGCGTCTTTCGAAAGAGCGTCTACGCAGCAAAAGCACAATGAAAAAGCGATCTGCTTTTTTGAAAGATAGCGTCCAATCAATGTGGATGCTATCTTGCATTTACATTTTGATTGCTGTGGACAGAGTGGCCACCAGGGCACCTGTGCTTTTTCCTGGAGGCCTCTTCTTTTGAAAAAACCCCTCTTCCTCATCCATACATGCCTTTCTCCAAAAGCGCTCTTTCGGGAAAAGGCTTCTTCCTCGTAGAAAGAGGTTTACCGTGGTTGGAAAACCCCCTGCATTTTTTCGACAAAGTCAAAAGAACGCAACTGCAGTGTGGACATAAGTGTAGTTTTTCCAGAAAAACTCTGCAGTGTAGACATACCCCCAGGCTGCTTAGTGAAGACTGGTTGCTTTTACTTGGGACACTCCATGAAAACACACTGCCATACAATGTACATCAGAGAAACTGTCCCTTGCAGATCTTCTGTCTGGGAGAGCAGTTATTTGAATTGTGCCAGTAAAACCAAAACCAAAACCAAAACAAAGAAAGAACAGGACGGCGCCCCAACCAGTTCACAAAGGATTACAGGTGTTAACACACCCAGATCAGGCCAGGAACCGGTGCTTCACAAGATGAAAGACACCCCCAAAATGGACAACGATGGGATGGAATAACTCAACGATGGGCAACCTAGGCTAGTGAAGGGCACGAGCGGCCCTTCATTTCAGTGGGCTGCAAGACTGGCATAACCAAGATGTTCTCTTGGGATAAGTTAGTTTTGAAAACTGTGAAGATAAGAACGGACAGACTGGGTCAGACCAACAGTCCATCAAGCCCAGGGTCCTGTCTGCCGACAGTGGCCAATACGAGATGCCCCAGAGGAGGGAACACAACAGGGAATCCTCACATGATCCCTCTCCTGTCACCCATTTCCAAACTAACAGAGGCTAGGGACCCATTCCTACCCAGCCTGGCTAACAGCCATTGATGGACCGCACCTTCATGAATCTAGCTAGCTCTTTTTTGAACCCTGTTAAACTCCTGGCCTTCACCACGTCCTCTGGCAAGGAGTTCCAGAGGCTGAATGTGCACCGAGTGAAGAAAAACTTCCTTTTGTTTGTTTTAAATCTGCTGCCTATTCATTTCATTTGGTGACTCCTAGTTCTTACATTGCAGGAATAAGTAAATAACTTTTCCTTATTCATTGTTTCCATACCAGTCATGATTTTATAGACCTCTATCATATCCCCCTAGTCTCCTCTTTTCTAAGCTAACGTCCCAGTCTTTTTAAATCTCTCTTCATATGGGACCCATTCCAATCATTTTTGTTGCCCTTTTCTGAACCTTTTCCATTGCCAATATATCTTTTTGAGATGAGGCGACCACATCCTTACACAATATTCAAGATGTGGGCGTAACATAGTTTTAAATAGAAGCAACAAGATATTTTCTGTTTTATTCTCTATCCCTTTTTAAATGATTCCTAACATTCTATTTGCTTTTTTGACTGCCGCTGCACACGGAGTGGATGCTTTCAGAGAACTATCCACAATGACTCCAAGATCTCTCCCTTGAGTAGTTGCACCCAAATTCATCCCCATCATATTGTATATATAGTTGGGATTATTTTTTCCAATGTGCATTACTTTACATTTATCATCATAGAATTGCAAATGAAATTTAGTTGCCCAATCACTTAGTTTGGTGAAATCTCAGGTGAATGCTGTCTGGTCCTGGTGACTTGTTACTATTAAGTTTATCAATTTGTTCCAAAACCTCCTCTAATAACACCTCAATCTGGGACAATTCCCCAGATTTGTCACCTAAGAATGGCGGCTCAGGTTTGGGAATCTCCCCAATATCCTCAGCTGTGAAGACTGAAGCAAAGAATTCATTCAGCTTCTCCACAATGACTATCATCTTTGAGTGCTCCTTTAGCATCTCGATCGTTCAAGGGCCCCAATGGTTGTTTAGCCGGCTTCCTGCTTCTGATGTATTTAAAAAACATTTTGCTATTACTTTTTGAGTTTTTGGCTAGCTGTTCTTCAAACTCCCTTTTGGCTTTTCTTATTATATTTTTACACTTAATTTGACAAAGTTTATGCTCCTTTCTGTTTTCCTCACTAGGATTTGACTTCCACTTCTTAAAAGATGCCTTTTTATCTGTGTCTGCTTCTTTTACTTGATTGTTAAGCCACGGTAGCACTTTTTTGGTTCTCTTACTGTGTTTTTTAATTGGGGGTATACATTTAAGTTGGGCATCTATTATGGGGTCTTTGAAAAGTTTCCATGCCATGCAGCTTGCAGAGATTTTACTTTGTCACTGTACCTTTTAATTTCTATTTAACTAACTTCCTCATTTTTGTGTAGTTCCCCTTTCTGAAATTCAATGCCACAGTGTTGGGCTGCTGAGGTATTTTTCCCACCACAGGAACATTACATTTGATTACAGTATGGTCACTATTTTCAAGAGGTCCAGTTTACGAGATGTGCCAGTTGAACCGTAGTGCTTTGATTAGATGCAGAGGGAGTGCACAGTTTTTATAGTCAATATTGTGTGCAATCAGCAGGCACCTCACTACAGGTGCTCTTGCTTTGTGTGTCACTTTAATAGTACTGGTAGCAAAAAAATAAGCAAATGGAAGCCAGTGGAATCTGGCAACTCTGTGCATGGGCAACAGTAAACAAAAGGTGTTGCAGGCTACTCGCAGAACCCTTATGGGCCACGGGTTGCCCACCACTGGAATACTTGTCCACTGGAGAAATTCTTCCTAATCCTGAGCTTTCGTGGGTACAGCTCACTTCTTCAGTCATCTGAAGAAGTCGGCTGTGCCCACAAAAGCTCATGATCCCATCTACAAGTTTCGTTAGTCTATAAAGTGCTACCAGACCATTTGTTGTTTTTTTTCTGTAACAGACAAACTTGGCTACCTCCTGAAGTTCCTAATCCTAGTCAGTTTGTGGTTCTGGTTGGTTTATGCCCCAAATCTTGAGGATTTAAATCTAAGTTCTTTCGGGAGGGGGGGCGGGGGGAGAGAAGAGAAGAAGGTAATTACTATTGGTTTTGGGTACAAAATGTGGATCTTCTCATTACCAACAATGGCAGCACTTTTTTGAATCCTAATCATTAAGGGAATGGGAGACAAAGCAGAGCAGAGTGGTGGAACAAGGAAGATAAGCTTATGGATGATTTTCAAAAATTATTTTAATGCACTGAGTCTATGATCTTTTGGCCCTTCATTCATTAATCTCATGACATAGTACTGTCTAGGTTTATAGTCCTACTGACTCCCAGATGAGGTAAATGGAAGGACAATACACAGGACCTTATCTACAGTGAGATTTCTCCTAAAGTTCTTGTATCATCACTCTCAGCAGAGTTTTACCAGGCATCAGGTGCCAAAGATTTCAAGTGATTTCACTACTGTGTCACATTCACAAAGTAGTTAGACAACATGGTTTTTACACTGCTGGCAACCAGTTGGAACCCTGTCTACACTAACACACTAGTGCTGCCACCACCTGTGGAAATGTTTAAGATCTTGCACATAAACACCGTTAGAGGAAGAAAGTAGCTTTGCACTGTCAGTGGGGTGGGGAGGGTACAAACAGCTGGGTTTGAGGCAAAGAGATCAAGATGAATTTATTTAACTGCAGGTTCTCAGAAGGGCAGATACTCCACTGGCAGAGCCTGCAGTGGCCGTGGGAAATGGAGTGGCAGCATGTTTTCCCGGGCCACCCTGAGTCTCACTGCTCCAGTCCTGGTTGTTCACAAGCCAGAGTCTCAGATATCTGGTACTTCTGTAAGCGCACATGGAGCTTTGGCTGGACAACGGTGACTGGAGCCTTTGAGCTGCCCTGCTTTCAAGCCCTGCATCCTGGTACAATACTGGCCCTGAGCCAGACAATGCTGCAACTCACTCCTTCAGGCAGATGCATCTGAGCCATGCATTGTGGGGGCCAAGCCAGGCTGTCGACTCCCAGAGGACGATGGGAAGGGAAAGAGGCAGACTGTCACAGCCTCAGAGCCCAGGGCTGAGGACTCACCTTTGGGGTCTTGAGGACAAACTTGTGCTTCCCCTCATCTGTGCCCAGCTGTGCCTTCAGCTCCAGCAGCTTCGCCACCTGCTCAGCCACCTGGGGACAGAGACCAGACCACAGATGAAACGCACAAGGAGAGGGAGCTGGACATCCCGCCCCCTCCCCAGCATCCTCCCCCTCTGCCCCCACCCCGGCGTCCCGCCCCCTCCCGAGCATCCTCCCCCTCCCCCTCTGTCCCCGTCCCGCCCCCTCCCCAGCATCCTCCCCCTCCGCCTCTGCCCCCGTCCCGCCCCCTCCCCAGCATCCTCCCCCTCCGCCTCTGCCCCCGTCCCGCCCCCTCCCCAGCATCCTCCCCCTCCCCCTCTGTCCCCACCCCAGCATCCCGCCCCCTCCCCAGCATCCTCCCCCTCCCCCTCTGTCCCCAACCCAGCATCCCGCCCCCTCCCCAGCATCCTTCCCCTCCGCCTCTGCCCCCGTCCCGCCCCCTCCCCAGCATCCTCCCCCTCCGCCTCTGTCCCCACCCCGGCGTCCCGCCCCCTCCCCAGCATCCTCCCCCTCTGTCCCCACCCCGGCGTCCCGCCCCCTCCTCAGCATCCTCCCCCTCCCCCTCCGCCTCTGCCCCCGTCCCGCCCCCTCCCCAGCATCCTCCCCCTCCCCCTCTGCCCCCGTCCCGCCCCCTCCCCAGCATCCTCCCCCTCCCCCTCCGCCTCTGCCCCCGTCCCGCCCCCTCCCCAGCATCCTCCCCCTCCCCCTCCGCCTCTGCCCCCGTCCCGCCCCCTCCCCAGCATCTTCCCCCTCCCCCTCCCCCTCCCCCCTCCGCCTCTGCCCCCACCCCGGCGTCCCGCCCCCTCCGCAGCATCACCCGCCCCTGCCCCCACCATCACCCCCGCGCCAACCCCCGAGACGCGCAGGGCGGGGCTCACCTCCTCCGGACTGGCCTTCTCCTGCTTCAGCCGCCGCACCATGTCCGCCTGGCGCCGCAGCGCCTCGTCCAGCTCCGCCACCTCGTCAGCCATGGTCACCTCGGCGCCCAGCCCGGCACCGGCCTGCAATGAGCATGCGCAGCAGCTGCTTCCGATGCCGCCGCCCAAACGTTGTCCTCCCCACTCTCCGAGCACGCTTCCGGCGGAGGCAGAGCACTTCCGGTCCCCCCGGCTGGAGGGGAGCAGGAGGACTTCCGTTTAGCGAGCCCGACCGAAAGGAAGTACGTCACCTACCGGGCCTGGAGGACTTCCTGGTACCGTGCGTCACCACCGGAAGAGGAGCCGAAGTGTCGGCGTAGGGAGGCGGGGCCTGACGGGTTGTGCGCAGGGGGCGGGAGAACGGGAAGGGGCTAGCTTCCGGCACACAGGCTCCGCGTGAGCCTCGGCCCCCCCGCCGCTCCCATGGCAACCCGGCCAAAGAGCCCCCCCGCCCGCTCGGTGTGCTGGAGCTGCCGCCGGTGACCGGCCTCTGGCATAGCAGAGGGTGCAGAGGCGTCGGGCTGCGTCGCTCCCTGCCGGGAGGGGGAGCCCAGCCCCCATCAAGGCTGAGCTTGGAGCGGGGTGGCCAGATGGTTTCAACTCGACATGACATCACAATCGACATTCCCTCCGCGTTCCAGAAGCCCCCCCACTTCTCTTTTCTCCAAGCTCAAATCCTGGACACCTGGGAACCCCAGTTTGAATTTCCTACGAGTAAGGGGACCCCCCCCCACACACACACACACACGGGGAGGAAGCACAAACCCCCTAGACTTGGGAAACTGTGTCCTCAAAGATGGGAGGTGGAACAGCCTCAGGGAGCCAGGAGCCAGAAAGGGGCTTGTCTACAAAATAACTGGCTGTGCCTAGACTGGAATGATGTTGCAGAAATACTTTTAACGGAAAAGTTTTTCCGTTAAAAGTATTTCCGCAAGAGCGTCTAGATTGGCACGGATGCTTTTGCGCAAAAGCATCCGTGGCCAGTATAGACGCGATTTTGCATAAGAAAGCTCCGGCGGCCATTTTCGCCATCGGGGCTTTCTGATGCAAAAAATTCCTTCCCCTGTCTACACTGGCCCTCTTGCGCAAGAACACTTTTTTTCCCCGAGGGGGAGCATCAGACTTCTTGCGCAAGAACACTGACAATCTTACATTAGATCGTCAGTGCTCTTGCGCAAATTCAAGCAGCCAGTGTAGACAGCTGGCAAGTTTTTGCGCAGAATCTTGCCAGTCTAGACGCAGCCACTTTGTTTCTATGACCTAACGCTGTGAACTTTACTCACAGTTATACCTGTATAACACCAATCTGGACACTTCCAAGCAGAATGCCCTTGTGGTTTCTGGGACGGGGTTTAAGATAAAGTCTTACAGTGGAATAAAAACATCCAGAAGGAGCGGGTGAGATGGAAAATATACTTGTGTGACTGCTAAGACTTTCCTAGTAGACCAGCTCCTCAGTGAATGTGCTAAATGGGCTTTTCTCTCCACCCCTGCTAGAAGCTGGGACTGCACAACAGGAGTTAAAAATTGTCCTGTTAACTCCAAAAGCATCTGGCACCAGCCTCTGTCACAAGCAGGGATACTAGGCTAGATGGCCCATTGGTTTGACCATTCTTGGGTAAGCACTGTACAAACCCAGAACTTGGAACAGCCCGCTATTCCAGTGCCTGCTGCTCATTGTTTCACACATTTGAAAATCATCTTATCTTTTTAAAAAAGCTGTTCTGCTCCAGCACGCTAGGGAAGCATCCCTTTATAAAGTGACAAAAGAAAATCCCCAGTTGGGAACTCACAAAAGTAGATATAATGCTGATGTAACACATTACTGCCTTCAGCTAGAGTTGTAAACAGCCATCAGCCATCCTCAGAAATCCACAATTTATTTACATCATTTTTCCATGTTTGCATGGAAACCAGTCTTAGCAATAGCATGGCTTACCCGCAGCCTCATTCACCTTAGACCAAACCACTGGAGAAGATACTAGATCATTAAAACCTGGATAGATGGGTTCATTCTCTGGGAGCAGGGATGTAATCGCTATACAGCACTTATCCTGTCTGTCCTGGCTAGCCATGGCACTCCCATCCTGCTGAGCTGGGAAATAAATTTGCCAGTTCAGCCCCATGACTGGGGGGGTAACAGGAGTTATGTAGATGGAGACTGACCTTTCAGCCATTAATAGCTGTCCTGCACAGGCGAAGGGCAGACAGATTCCAAGGACTAGTTTTCATGGAGGTGTTGGATATGTGGGGAGTCTAAACATAAATATTGTTGAGTCAATTTGCAAAGGCATCTGGACATTGTGCAGGACCCAGCAGGTGTGAATTCCTTCCAACTAGCAAATGAACGCTGCACCAACTCCTAGGTCACTGGGAAGGGAATCTGCCTTACTGCAAATCTAGGTGCTCTGGTTTGAACCGAGCTTGCTACCATAATATGTTAAAACAGACCCACTCCTCATGCTATGTAACCTGAAAGGGTTAACACGTTATCTGCCCTATGCCTCTGAACCGTGTCTGCTCCCTACACACAGAGATGCTGTACTAAGTCATAAGACTGATGGAGTACAGTTGATCTCAGGGCAGCAGGAGGTGGCCAGCCTTTGGCCCAATCAGCACAGCCCAAATCCTCCCAGAATCATGGCTTGGCAGTGTTGAGTTACTCCCCTGGTGCATCCTATGGCTGGAAACAGGTCCCGAGTCAAGCCTCTGTGCCTAGAAAGGTTCTAGAGCACTCCAACCTTCTCCTGATTTCCTCAGCAAGCTTCTCCCGAGGGATGTTGACCTGCAAAGCAAGGAGGAAAGAACTGGTCACAGCAATACTACGGTCTCCTGGGAAGTGCCCTGAGTTCCCAATAATATCAGGACGCCCAGTTACCCCTTGCAGCCACCCAGGCCTGTCCTCTGCTCTCCCTCAAACCCTCCACTCCGAGAACTCCTTCCCCCTGAAAATGCATCCGCTAACCACCACGGAAGGACTTGTGGAAGGAGTGGTGATTAGGGACTTTCTGTTCCACACCGGGAGGGACAGGATTAGACTGCTCCCAGACAGCTTTAGTGAGCTGTAACTTGGAGGAAGGTTCGCTGTGGACTTCATAAGAACATAAGAATGGTCTGACCAGTACGGCCAAAGGTCCATCTAGCCCAGTATCCTGTCTGCCGACAGTGGCCAGCACCAGGTGCCCCAGAGAGGGTGGACTGAAGACAATGATCAAGCGATTTGTCTCCTGCCATCCTCTCCAGCCTCTGACAAACAGAGGCCAAGGGCACCATTTTATCCCCTGGCTAATAGCCTTTTATGGACCTAACCTCCATGAAATTATCTAGCTTCTCTTTAAACTCTATTATAGTCCTAGCCTTCACAGCCTCCTCTGGCAAGGAGTTCCACAGGCTGACTACACGCTGTGTGAAGAAGAACTTTCTTTTATTAGTTTTAAACCTGCTACCCATTAACTTGATTTGGTGTCCTCTAGTTCTTCTATTTAGGGAACTAATAAATAACTTCTCTTTATTGGCCCTCTCCACACCACTCATGATTTTATATACCTCTGTCATATCCCCCCTCAGTCTCCTCTTTTCTAAACTGAAAAGTCCCAGTCGCTTTAACCTCTCCTCATATGGGACCCGTTCCAAACCCCTAATCATTTTAGTTGCCCTTTTCTGAACCCTTTCCAAGGCCAAAATATCTTTTTTGAGGTGAGGAGACCACATCTGTACACAGTATTCAAGATGTGGGCGTACCATAGTTTTATACAGGGGCAGTAAGATATTCTGGGTCTTATTTTCTATCCCTTTCTTAATAATTCCTAGCATCCTATTTGCCTTTTTGACCGCCGCTGCACACTGTGTGGAAGTTTTCAGAGAACTGTCCACGATAACTCCAAGATCTCTTTCCTGATTTGTCGTAGCCAAATTAGCCCCCATCATACTGTACGTATAGTTGGGGTTATTTTTCCCGATGTGCATTACTTTACACTTATCCACATTAAATTTCATTTGCCATTTTGTTGCCCAATCACTCAGTTTGGCGAGATCTTCTTGGAGTCCCTCACAGTCTGCTTCTGTCTTGACTATCCTAAACAGTTTGTAAAGAGGATTCAATCCACACTGGAGCCTGGTTAATGCTAGCGATCTGGGATGCTAGCGAAAGTTCCCAAAGAGGCCCTAGAAGTCAGGGAGAACGTTATCTAGAACTTTTCAGTGGGTTTTGGAGGCAGCCTTTGGATCCTTTAGCCCAGTGGTTCCCAACCTTTTTTATACCACAGACCGGCAAACCCATTCACAAACTTTAACATTTTATTTGCATATTCATTATACAATGAATATGAAAATAAAATGTTACCTGTCCACCTAGCTCCAACCCAGCCCCTTTCTCCCCATGCCTAACACCCTCTGACCCCCACCCCTGCACCTCATGCCCTTTGTCCCTTTAGATCTGACCCCTATAGCCCATGCCAACCCCCTCTTGCCCTGTGACCCCACCACACCTTCACCCAACACCTCTCTGCCCGCACCCACCCCACACTCCCTAGAGTGAGGCTGCCCCCCAAGGAGTGTGGTCGTTACTGCCACGCAGGCAGGAGGAGTGGCCATTGGTTGTGCGTGTGCCCCCTCCTTCCCCAAGTGTGTCTTACAACCCAATGGGTGGGGGGGGGGGGGTTAAGCACATGCAGAGCCCTGGCTGAGCTGCCATTACCAAGGAGGGAGGAAGGTCTCCTGCTTTGGCTCCTCCTGGTGCCACCTCTGTTCCAGCGCTGCTGGCGGGCAAAATCAGCTACCACGGCTGCCGGAGCTGAGCTGCCGCAATCAGCCAGCTCTGGCAGCCAGCGGTTTGCGGACCGGTGCTGGCGGTTGGGAACCGCTGCCTTAGCCCATCCCCAGCATCCAAGGGCATCCTCACCTCTTCCCGGGTAGCTACAACTCGCAGCTTGACGACTCCGTCCTTCAGCTCCTGCTCTCCCACAATGGCAGCGAGAGGGATTCCCATGTTCTCGCAGTACTGAAGCTGGTTCAGCAGCTTGGGGTTCTTCTTGTACAGCATCTCTGCCTGGAGGGGCAGGCAGTGGGGTTATGCTCAAGAGCTTACAGTGACCATGAGGTGACCAGCTCCCTAACTTATTCCTAGGGCTGGCTGGAAATGCTCCCACGGTCTTCTCGGGGAGAATGCAAATTAGTTGAAATCTAAACATTTTGTGGAAGTTGGTTTGAATTAAGCTGCAGTGGACCCCAGGCTAGTTTTGAAGCCCACCTGCTAGGCAGGTTTTCCTGTCAGCTTGCCTGCCTTGTGGGCTACTAGGGAGCGCATGCTTCCAGACACCCAGTTCCTCTACAGCCTATCTAGCAAGTGACAGGGCCAAGGCCCTGAGAGAACCAGCCACAAGCCCTGAGGCTCCTGGCTCAGCTGCAGCTCCCAGTCCCCCCCTTAACGTGGCAGGTGGAATTTCATGTGGGAATTAGGAAAGCGATTTTTTGGATTCTGTTTTCAGGGGGTTCTGGCACTTTTGGGTTTTGTTCCAAATTGGAACTAAACCAAAGTTTGAAATTCCAAATGCCTCCATCAAACAATTATCATTCTCCTCACTGCTCTAGCCACGAGCACCGAAGCCCCAGGGGCAGATGGGTCCAACAGGCTCAGTACCAGCAGCTGCCGTTCTCCATCAGAGCCAAGCAAAGAGGTTGGCACGTCTGGTCTTGCGGTGCCACCTCTCCCCGGAAATGCTCTCTGCCCTCGTCCCCTCACCCGCTGGTTTCTAAGGATTGGCTTTGAGAAGCACAACTAGGCCAGTCCAATTGCCCAGTCTTACCTTGATCCCAGAGTCCCACAGCTCAGAGATGAGCTTCAGTCTTGCATCAAGGAAGTTCTTCTGGGGGGTTGCCACCAGCACCTGTGTCTTAGTCGTCCGGATCTTCTCCTTAGAAGCCTGGGAGCAGAGACAAGTTGAAAATGAAACATATGGAAACATCCTGCTGCTCATAAACACACCATTTTCCAAGGCACCTGACAATTGCCTCATCCACCCTTTGTACCTATTAATGGAGAGAATGCTCCCATTTTCCTAACACAGGCAACAGACACAACCACCAGCTGTGTTTGAAGAGTATCATTTTGCAAAGTGAAACGTGTGCAAACTTAATTTCTCTCCCCATGGCACATGCATCACAACACAGGAGTGGCTTAGTTCTGGTTTTAACTCATTCTGAGCGCCCACTAGACCTGCTCTGGGAAGGAGGCAGTTGTTCAATAATTTTTTTGGGCCTCACCTTAGTGAAAATTCTAATTCAAGTGACTTGCCCAGGAAATCTCTAGCAGACAACTCAGATCTCCTGCAGGCCGTTCAACCACAATAGCCCATTCTTTCTTTCACTGCAGTCTCCTGCCTCATCTGTTACCAAACTTCTGATTTCTGCAACAAATGGAGCAGGTATTCTAAGAAAATAGCCTACTTAGCTGCACCCCCAGCTGGTTCCCACAGCCCTGGCCTTTCTGTGTACTTCCGAGTGGCACGTACCTCCAACGCCTGCTCCATAATGGAGAAGATCCGCTCGATCCCGATGCTGACTCCCACACAGGGCACCTTCCGCCCCTTGGGGTCGAACATCCCCACAAGCCCGTCGTAGCGGCCGCCTCCAGCCACGCTGCCCACACTGACCGGCTCCTCCTTGTGGGCGTTCTGAGGCTGGAGCAGGACGGCCTCATAGATCACCCCAGTGTAATAGTCCAGCCCCCGCGCCAGGCTCAGGTCGAAGGAGATCTGCAGGACAGGAGGGGAATCCCGTTACCAGGCACAACAACGGGGCCGTGGGCTGCCCAGCCAGGCCTGGGTGAGCACCCCTCCCCCACTCACCTTCTCTGCAATGCCAAACAGGGTCAGGTACTCAAACAGCAGCTTCATGTCTCCCAGCCCCTCCCGGGCCAGCTTGTTCTGGGACAGCTGAGGGTCCTGGAGCAGCTGCTCAATCAGACCCAGCCCACCTGCAGAAATGAGACACCTGAAATATACCAGGCAGGGAGGGCCAAGCTTCCATGCACTCGTTCCACTCAGCCTGGCTCTCAGCTGCCCCCGCTGTCCTTCAGCCTCATGCATCTGCATCTCCCCCCGGGCCACATGGAGCGCGCAGACTGCAAGTCAGGCTGGCACGGGAGGGAGCAGCCAAATACCTAGGGAACCCTGACTCTCCCCATGCAGGGACTGAGCGAGCTGGATTGGCTCGCGGGAAGGCGAGGTGACCCACACGGTCTCTCAGCTGGCCTGGATGTGGCTGGACCGGGAACCGGATCTCACAGCTCCACAGAACTCACCATGCAGCCGAACGTATTGCCCGATGCGATCCGCAGCCTCTGGCGAGAGCCCCTTCTCCCCAATCATCTCGCTCCTCACGTCCTCCCATGTTGCCTGGGGAGGGGGAGATGTGGTTAACGTTTTCAGCTTCCCTCGCTGAACCCCTCACCCAGATTCCCTCTCCCACAGCACGCCACCCCAAGGGTTCAAAACACCTCCTGGCAGAAAACTGCAGGAAAGGGGAGAGCATTGCCTGGCGGCTGATCCAGTTAGAGAACTCCCATTTCTAACCTTCCCAGAGTCCCACTTCACCATCATTCAGTGCTTTCAGCCTACGCTCTTTTATGAGTTAGGCCCAGACCCTCAAAGATATTTCAGCATTAGGCACCTATTTATTTCTCTAGAACTTGGCAGACCTTTTAAGATCCAATTCCATGCAGAGGCAACCTGTCTTATGACCATTTTACAGACGGAAAAGCTCAGGCACAGAGAGCAGACCTGACTTGCCCATTGATAGAATCCAGGCTTCTCTGCACTTGGGACTGGCACAGAGATGGCCAGCTCTGGAAATCCCTGCTTCACATGACCATTTCTAGCCTATGCATTTGAGGTAGGACCACAGCTCTCCCAGCCACGTGTGCACAGCTGAGAACTGGGGCAGTGCAAGTCAGCTGTCAGTGCCTGCCAGCCAGGGCTGGGAAATCCACAGAGCATTACCTTGTTCAGTTTGTCCAGAGTAGAGCACGTACTATGGAACAGGCTGTCTGGGATGCCACATTCCGCAAACACTCCATTCAAAATGCGCCGGTCATTGACCTGGGGACAGGAAGCAGAGTCACTCTGAATCAACCCAGTGGAGACTCCCCATAAGATGGACTCATTTCAGCTGGACTTCTGTATAGCTGTGGCGGTCCATCAAGAAGTTAAACTCAGAATCGCTCCATCCCTTCCTTCAATGGCTCTCTTATACATAGGGCACAGTAGGGTAGGGTATGGGTGGGAACGTTCTGGCCTGGGCGGACGCGTGACTTTATGAAACCAGGGGGCTCTAGTTTTACCTTAATGAGGAAGCCTCCGAGCTGCAATGTGCTCAGGATCTCATGCACGATCTTTAGACACTCAGCATCAGGAATCATGGGGTCAAACTGTCCGGCAATGTCAAAATCCTAGGATACATGGAGAGGCAGTGAGAATCCTGGCAGTGTTACCCTTCTGGTAACAAACGGGTCCCAAGACACACAGCTCCTTGTGCTGCACCAGGTTCCCTGCACCCCAAGGGGAGCCAGGCCTGGTGTGCAGAGGCCTGCACTCTGAGCTGGCCAAGGGAACAGGCGTCCAACCCAGCCAGTTACACAGAATTGTTTATGAAAGTTAGCACAAGTTGTAGGCAACAGGGCTAGGATAAACCAGACAGTGGTTTAACTTCAACAGTGCTAAGGGGACAGCTCAGCTCCTGGTAAAGGTGGGTGGCACGGGACACGTGGACTGGAAGATGGAAGCTTTACCATCATGGCTGCCACCTCCACCATCTCCTAGGACTAGGGATGTAAAAGCCCATTTAATTGGTTAACTGGTTAAACATTATGCTCCAGCCCACACCAGTTAACAGTGACTAACCAGTTAACCTCTCACATCGCTGCCTGGGACCCACCAGGACAGCACTGGGCTTTCATAGGCCAGAAGCAGATCAGACTGGGCCAGAGAGGGGGAACGGATGACATTGCTGCCTCCACCCCAAATGTGAGATTTGCATTCATGCTGTCACCCTCTCAGGTGTCAATTTCCTTCCTTCTCCTCTCCCTTTCCTTTGTTTTCCTCGTCTAAAGCATCTGGCCTAGCTGGCCAAGACAACACTCTCTTTTGCAACACTGTTTTGCGCTTGTGACCAAAGAAGCCAGCTAAAAGCAATGCCTCCAACAACCCAGAGCCAGTACACGTTTGCCAGGACTCGGAGCATGCTGGGTCTGATGTTTGCCAGCAGTGAGGTTGGAATGAGAGTCAAACGAGGGACAGATGCAGCATTTTCTAGCTTTACAATTCTGTTTTTTCAACCCTTTTCTTTTCTCTTAAAGAAACAGGATTGGACTTCAATAATAACTCTAGCCCATCTTATTTTTTCCCCTCTTTTCCCCCAAAAGGACACTTAGTAACTTATTTCATTTAACCTAAAAGTGTTACATGGGGGAGGGGTTCCCCTGTTTAGACACCACACGTAAAAGGAATCAGGGACATTTTGAATTTCAAATGCTTTAACTCTTTTCCTTCTTTTCCTCTATTTTTAATAAAATGTTGACAAGAATGTTAATGGTGGTGGTTACAGTGGGAGTCTCCAATGGTAACTTGACATAAAACCTTGGCCCACACTTAACTGATGTAACAGTAATAAGTGTTTCATTAATATTATATCTGTGAGACACCTCCCTTTGCACAACAGGCCCCTGACACACACACAGCCCTCCTCCTCTCTGTCCACTTCCCCTGTGCTTTGTGGAGAGCCAGAACCCTGACAGACCTTTCTCAAGAGTTCATGGGGAACCCTGGGCCTGCACGCACAGCTCCCCACCGCTTGGAACACGCTCAGGCTGCCGGTACTCACGCACTGGTAGAACTCCCTGTAGCGGCCCCTCGTCATGGCTGGGTTATCCCGTCTGTAAACTCTGGCGATGTGGTAGCGCTTGATGTTGGTGATTTTGTTCATCGCCAAATAACGCGCAAAGGGCACCTGAACGCAAAGGGTTAAGGATGGAACCTAGAGGCGACCCGGAGAGCCCATGGACAGTCATTCAGCCCCATTATTACTACAGACAGCTGCTAAGCCAGTACAACACAACACCATGGCAAAGCCCGCGCTAAAGGTCACCCACAAACTGTGGCCACCTGTCCTAAAGGACAGCAAAGTCCCTAGAAGAGCACCTTAGTCATCTCATCAAGTTAGCAGCCAGAACAAACAGCCTCTTTGGTGGGTCATTTGAACAGATGCTGCATTCTTTAGCTGCTAGGATACAAACTGGAATTATGTACATAATACAGTGAGGATAAGGGAGCCAAGATGCTTTCAGGTGAAATGTGAACAGAGCTGCAGTCAGTGAAGCACAGAGGCCCAGGATGGATGACCCATTAGGCAGCAGTAACAAAGGCAATGGCTCTTTCACTGAGAGTAGGGAGGCCATATGAAGAGTCAGAAAGGAGGCTGGCCAAGATAAGCGCAGATCAATGTCCAGGGAGAACGCTGGAGCAAGCCCATGGACGGCTTCAACGTACAGATCGGAAGTCAGCAGGGAGCTAGTTTTGAGGACGGGATGATGTAGTCACCACTCTGCGTGTCTAGCGGTGAACAGTAATTCTCAGAGTGCTGGAGTTGGAAAGGTTGGGACTTAGCTGCTGCTCCTAGAGACGGGAGTTGCAGCAAGCCGTTGCAGGCGGGAGTGATGAAAGTCTGGCTAAGGAGGAGTCAAGAGAGAGGTGTCCGTGGGCAATGCCATGGATGCAGTTATGAGGGAAACGCAGGGGAGGAACAGGAGGAACGTATACAAGGTGGAGTTGGCAGACACGTTCCTCCCCAGCTAGGTGGAGGTGACAGATACTCCAGCATGTCCTCACGTCCACCCCACACACCTGCCTAAGAAACACCAGCAATCCTGGGATGAGATGGTGCTTCCCAGGAGCAGGGACTCTGGCAGGATACAGTCAGGTCGTAGCGAAGAGACAGCAGCTCTCCCCCCTGGTCTTTCAGGTCATAGATGAGCTTCGAGTCCTCCCCGTACTTCCCTGTCAGGGTTTCCTATAGAAAAGCAAGACAGCTGTGTCAGGTGAGAGGGGACAAGCACCAGAAACAGAAAATAAGAGCAAGAAGCTCCCAGAGAGAAAGCAGGGAGAATCCTTGTGCCTGATTTTAGGGGTGATCAGTTGATTGAATCCCAGGTAGATGACTAGCAGCTACTGCCCCTTAGAATTCACCGGGACATAAAGCTATGGAGCACATCTGAGTCAGGGCTCAGCACCTCCAGCAGCACAGCTGCCCCCTCCCAGATGTCATGTTGCAGCCCTGCCCTCACCTTCAGCTCAAACACAGGGGTGTCGATGACCTCAGCCCCATGGCGCTTGAAGCAGCTGATGATGGTGTTGAAGATTTTCTCCCGGATGGCCATCTGCTTGGGGCTATAGTCCCTGGTGCCCTGAGAGCAAACCAAAGGCAAGTGGGTGAGAAGAAAAATGTTAGCAGTGAAGAGCCACCTGAAGGGCCAAAATCCCAACAATACGTATGTAAGATCTTGACCACAGTCTCTGTTAAGAATCTTTCACATATGCCCAAACTCCGTGGGCCTGGTCTGAGGCATGAGGCCTAGTTAACAACGGACAATACATGGCTAAAGAAAGGTTGAGATAAGCAAGAAACAGACATGTTTGTTTAACCAGCCATAAACAAGCTAAGACAGCACAACCCCAGGTGGGGAGCAGTAACTGGGGACTTATCATGAGTTACGGGCACATAATTCACAGAGAAGAGCCTCGGAGACTCTGTGGTTCAGAAAGAGATAACAAGTACATACTCCCAGAATGCCAACCAGAGTTCAGGGAGAGGGCTAGCATGTCAGCCTGAGTTATAGCATCCTCCTTCATAGATGCCAACCTGAGCCAAAGAGGATGCAGTGATAACTACACACAATTGTCATTGGTGTGCACTGTTTACTGTTCTTTTTGCTTTAAGACCCTCTAGGAATGTACCTGTGGCCAACCCGTCTGGGAAGTGCCATCGTCATTTCTATGGACCTGAAATCAGGATTTAACTTACACCTTGCAAGAGGAGAAGTGTGAGGGATAACACCAGTGTAATAGCAAACATGTTAACCTGAGCTATGTGCGGATCAATGATGTAATCTTTTAGATTATTGGCTTATTGTGCTAATTTTGTCTTGCTGAGAGAACGTATTCAGGGGCTCATTGGCACCCTATGTAATCTATTGTAATCAATTGTTTGGCAGTGTCTTACTGAGCCTAATAAGTGAAGTGACACTCTGCTGGCGCTGTGCATAATAAACCCTCATGCTTGGATCTATACAGTGTTGAACTTCTGTTCCTTCACCACCAACCCGCAACAGTAAATCCATCCAATATCTAATATATTCTCAGCTCCTTCAGCTGCTCAAAGCTCATGTGCTCAAAAGTTTGGTGCTATAATAGGTAGTTGGACCAAGAATACAAGATGATGATTCACTGGACCTGCTGCTAGTTGAGAGATTAGGGAACTTTTAGTTCACAGAGTCCACACGGAGAGTTGGTGTATGGTAAATGTATGCCCGTTTGCCATGCACTAATTTCTCATTTACTTGTGCTCTTAGCAGAAAAGTCATTTGGAAAGAAGGAATGGAATGGGAAAAAAAGAAAGAACTTTAGGCTTGAGAATCTGAAGTTGAGGGAAAACTGTGCATCCCACTGTACCACAGAATGCAGGATAACAAGCAAGAAAGGGGTAGTTTGTTTCAGGGATGGGAGCACTTACACCATATGCTAGTAGAGGAGATAGGGTGGGGGAACCCAGGAGAGACCCATATCCCTGAAGGAGAAGGGGAGTTACCTTGGGGGTTTTGAGAACAAAATTATTTTTCCTTTCCTCAGGTCCCACCTGTGTCTTTGGCTGCAGGAGCTTTACCATGCCCTCTGCCACCTAGGAATGGAGAAAAGACTTTTGATAAACAGCATATGACACTGACTGCTGAGAGTGTGCAGACCTTTCTCCATACTCTCGCAGTACAAAGTCAGCCCCGATTGGGGGACGCTACAAAGCCTACAGGAAGTTTCCTTCGTTACTAACAGCTCCACTTTAAGGAGGTGGGGAGTTACCTTTGGGGGTTTGGGAATGAAATTCTTTTCCTCTTAATCAGTTCCCAACATATTTCCTTTCTGAGACTACAACTGTGTAACTCAAAAGCTTGTACCTTCCACCAACTGTGGCTGGTTCAGTGCAAGGCATCTCCTCACCCACCTTGTCTCTTTATTATTTCAGGACTGACACAGCTACAAGCAATATACATAACAGCTCCACTGTAATATGAGTCCTTGCTTCTACTAGTTTTTCTTGCATTTGTCATTTTAAACGTTAGCAGGACATCCAATGGATTCCTAGCAGCTCATTAGAGAGCACAGGAATCTGGGAGCCATTGACGCCTAGTGACTACAGACTGGAAAGTATAGTTAGTTAGTTAGTTAGGGCTTTTCAGATAAATTAGAAGACTCCCAAATCTGTATCATCACTTTCTACCCAGCCAGAATAATCTCTACCAGACCCTGCCGGACAACGTGCAGGGAGACGCCACAGATCTGCTGCCTCTGCCTACCCCAGTCCTTCAGTCGGGATCAGGATAGAGCACTCCGCTGGCTGCCCGTTTGCACTCAGGGCACATCCTGGTACCAATGCTCGGTGCGCACAGAGCTGGAAAGTTAGCCAGACGCTGCCTCCCTCCTTGACTCCCACAGCAATTCCAGGAGCGGTTTTCACCATCAATGAGGACAGGAGTGACCCGGCGTCACACAGCCCAGGATCCCGGTGCCAGCCCCAAGCTGCTCCCTGCTTCCCTCCTGGCGGGACCACAGCGCGCCTGGGAGCCAAAGCCCTGTGCGCCGGAAGCGGGCGGACCCCCGGGCTGGGGGAGGGCCCCGCCACCGGGCCGGACTCACCTGGTTTTGGGGGTGAGCAGCAAAGGCGCGTAGGGCGCAGGGCGGCGCCAGGCGCGGGCCCCGGCAGAGCCCCGCGGCGAGGGGGCGCAGCCAGCTCATGGCTCAGGCGGCAGCCGGATCCCGAAGGCTCCCGGCGGGGAGGCCCGAGGCAGACGCGGGCGGAGCCGGAGCCGGCACCCTCTGCCCTGACACCCGCCCCGGAGCACGCAGGCTCGGTGCAACCATAGAGTAGCGGACTCTAACCATAGAGTCTCAGGACCTCCTGTGCGTTTCCTCAGAGCTAGAGCGTCCCGGGCCGAGCTGTTCCGGGTCGGCACGGGGACGACCCTCTGACTTCAACCAGCAGGCTCAGGGGCCTTTCCGGAGAGGCACAAGAAGAAGCTCAAAAGCACCCGGGCCACAGAGCCCTGAACATCCACTTCCGGTCGCCACTCGCCGCCGGTACGCTCTAGCTACGCGGCCGCCACTCGATGGTGCTGGGGAGGACCGGCTCACTTTACGGCTCTGGCTGCTGGACTACGGCACCGACTGGTTCCTTATTCGCTTCCCATCCAACATGGCGTCGGGCAGCGGGGTAGGTGCCGAGAGCGGGGAGCGAGGGGGGGCCCGGTGCGGGCGGCGGGCCGGTCCCCGGCCGGGGGTCGCGGGGCCGCACGTGGGCGCGAGCCGCTGGTCCCCAGGCCCTGGAATTCAGGGACCCTCCCGCGGGCCCGCGCCCGTCCGGGGCCCGGTTCCTGCCCCCGCGTCTCCTCCCGCCGGCAGGCCCCTGGCCCGCGAGAACCCTCCCCCCGCGGCTGTGGCACCGGCCCCGCCTCTCGGGAGCCGCGCGGGCCGGTCACTGGGCGAGTGTTTAGTTTGCGCGGATCGGGCGAGTGCTCGTGCATGAGAGGGGCCAGACCACCGGTCCGTCCAGCCCGCTGCCCCAGAGGGAACACAACAGGGAGTCCCCGCGTGATCCCTCCCTGTCACCCAGTTACAGACAAACTAGGAAAATACTAGATGAGTTGATGTCCCCCTAGAAGACCTCCGTGTGACCTGGTTGAGAACCCCTGCCTTAATTCGTGCTCTGGGGGTTGATGTAACATCCTGATGGTTGTTGATTTCAGTTATTCTGGGAGACAGTTCCTTCCTTCATTGGTTGGCGGTTAATATTAGAGATGTTAAAAAATGGGTAATTTGGTAACCGTGTAACCACTGGAAATGTCAGCGGTTACATGCACCTGCGGCATGGGGTGGTAGCCAGCTCCCTGGGAGCCAGTGCACACAGGCTTCTAGCTGCTGCCCCACACTCCTGCCGCAGAGCTGGCTCCTGCTTTGCATTCTGTGCCCTAATACAGAGCTAGTAGTGCAGGGTGGCAGCTGGTTCCCCAGGAGTGGAGCAGGAACCTGCATGTAACCATTCATGGTAACCAATAAACTCATGCTTATCGGTTAACCATGTAAACGGTTATCCTGTTACATCCCTAGTTAATGTTGATGAGATCTGGGACTGGTGTTAATCCATTCTAAATACTTACTCAGGTTTAGATTTTGCTCCATTCCTTTGCAGTAGCATCATTGCTGCTTTAGTTGAGATGGAACCAGAAGTGCAGAGGCTGTTTTTTAGGTATGCTAACAAGGGTGGAGTTCATCTTACTTTTGTTCTGTGACTCCTTCTGTGCATGTGGAATTTTGTTTGTAGGACTGTAGGTGTAAGATTTCTATTTAAACTGTTTGAACACTACAGACCTGAGAGGCAGCCATGTAGTTGCTGTATGCCAACAGGAGACAGTTCTCCCATCCTCTTAATTAAACCACCCTTCGCAAGTGGCAGGGGAGGGCATCTCCTGCCAACGTGGAACTGTCTCTACCAGTTCTTTTGTTGCTGAAACTTAGTTGGTTGATTTGGTGTGTTTTTTTTTTTTTTACACTTCTGCCCCAAAAAAGTTTTACCTACCACAGTGCAAGTGTAACCAAGCTATGGGAGCCAAGTGTTACGTATGCTTTTCTGACAAAGTTGGGCCGCAGATTTGCTCCCTTAATCAGCTACAACCACATCCCATTTTACTACTATCTAGTGGCTTCTTTGTGATGCAGTGGATCCTGCAGGGGTGTCTCTAATTCTTTTATAACTACTTTGAAATCCCCTCAGCCACTTATTATGTAGCTTAAGGATTTGTAATTTAAGCTGTTATAAAACTAAAATTAACTATAAAAACACTGTTTGATTTGTGACTTCTCCTGAATGACTAACACGGCTACCC
The DNA here is from genome assembly GCA_032595735.1 of Pelochelys cantorii. Lineage (NCBI taxonomy): Eukaryota > Metazoa > Chordata > Testudines > Trionychidae > Pelochelys > Pelochelys cantorii. The sequence goes on from CM064340.1 coordinate 41,362,392, forward strand.
CTCTGATACCTGAATGATTGTAACTCTTATTTTATCTATGTTGGCATTTACATTGATATGTTTAGATATGTTTCTAGTAGGTGTAAATACTTTGACAGATCTATGTGGATGACAGCATGCTTAGATCATGTGCATGAGTGTAGGTTTGATCAGTTATTTCGTGTAAGTCTGGGTTGTAAGAATTGCTATAGTATACATTCGGCAGTAGGGATGTGAACAACTAGTCCACAAGCAAATACTTATCGAATACTTGACAGGATAGTCGACTAGTTGCTTCTTATCAGAAAGAGGCAGCAAGGGGTGGGGGAAAAGGTGGGGGTGCTTCAAAACAGCAGCGCCGCGTGCAGTCCGGGGCCTGCTGGGGAGTCCCCCGCTGACCCTGAGCTCCAAGTGGTGCTGGTGCTTTGAAATGCTGCAGGGAGCATGGGACCAGTGGGGGACTGCTTGAATCCCCCACTGACCCCGGCCTTCCGCAGTGCTTTCACCTTTGAAGTGTGGCAACAGCCCTGGGGCTGTTGCCACACTTCAAAGGGGAAGGCGCCCTTATTGTTTAATCAACCAGTCGATGCTAATTGCATCAACTATTCAATTAGCCCATTAATCTAAATTTAACATCCCTATTCGGCAGGTTATAGTCTGTGTTGAAAGTGTGTGTGTTTGTTGGTAAAGGGGCAGATTTGTGGTCACTACTTCTTTCTTCCAACACTACAAAAAGATACCTAGGAGAATTCACCATGATCTTTCCCCTCCCCATAAAAACAAAATGGACCTAAGCAGAGGAGAGACACCATTCTCTACCCCAATCAAAGCTCAGAGAAACCCTGATCTTCTGAGCCACAAATTGAAGGAGGTGGAGCGCCCCCCTCCAATGTGCTTGGACAAATATTGTTTTTCTCCCCAGTGGAAGAGACTTTATTTACAGCTAAACTTCAAACAGAGAAGTTCAGAGATTTGACAATCTTATCCCAAGCCCAGAAGGAGAGAGAGACTTATGCCTCTGAAAGCCCCTCAGAGGTGGGGAAGCTTTCCTTGCAAATTCAGGAAGATCTGTTAGATTCTGAGCTGGATGAGGGGCTTTTGGGAGGGCATGAGTCTCTATCTCTGTTTTGAAAATCTTATCCGTCAAACACAATGATGTAGCGCGCCTGTCTTCTCTTGTTCCTGTCTGTTGTCTCTGGCCTTTTTTCCCCCTTTTTTCACACATCAGAGGACAGAGGGGCTAAAGGTGACAGCTTCCAGATTGGCTGTTGTATTACTGTTATCCTGTACAAAGAACTTTGTTGTTCATTGGTCTAAGGATGTTAATTTACGGCTAATTGATTAGTCCAGTAGTTGATGGAATTTTGATAGGCGCTTCAGCATTCCTCCTTTGAAATGTAGAAGAGCCCTGCTGGGGCTCTTGTACATTTCAAAGGAGGAATGGGAACTTTGTGTGCAGCCCAGGGCTAGCCAGAAGTCCAGCTGACTCTGGGCTGCCCACAGGTCCCTGCTTTGAAATGTACAAGAGTCCTCAGCGGGGGCTCTTGTGCATTTCAAAGCCATGGATCCCGAGATCAGCAGGAGACTGAGTCCACTGCTGACCCCGGCCTCCATGGTGTGCTGCATGCCGCGCGGAGCCCAGAAACTGACCCCAGGTTCCCCCGCAGCATTTCCCCACAGCATTTCTGGGGAAATGCCGCTCAGAACCCAGGGTTAGCTGGGGAGCGCCTAGCTGACCCCGGGCTCGACGGCGCTTTGGTGTTTTAAAGGGGCAGCCCCGCACAGCTGCTTTGAAGTACCCCTTCTTCTCTATCTGATAGAGGTAGCAAGGGGGGGGAGGGAATCGAGTAATTGACTAGTAGACTAACTAGCCGATAAACATTTGCTTATCGGATAGTCGACTATTCCTTAACATCCTTACATTGGCTAGCACATTCTTGCATTGCTCAAACTGCTGCCAGTTCGCATATCCCGGCACTCCGTTTGAGTTGCGGAATCCATGCTTTGTGGTTTTGAGGAGGCCATTCTGACTGCTTAAAACCCGCATCAGGGCTTCATGTTGAAACTGAATGAAAGGAGGTTTTAGCAAACAAAGGAAATGCCAAAGAAGCACCACTGGGGCTTCTAAAGCTAGATATATTTTTTAAAGTGCATCTGTTTGTTCAAGAGCTCCTTCTAAGCTGTAAGAACTAGGACCATCAAATATGGAATGCAGCTTCCTCTTCTCTTAACTTAAAGCAAGGTTGGGGTTTGATTGTGCCAGGAAAACAGGAAGTGCCTGGAACAGGACTGGTTTCCAAAATGTGGAAAGGGAGGGGGCTGATGGGAGGAGAGCAATACAACAGAGTGACCACTGGGGGCAGTTGCACCAGTAGGAGAGTGGTCAGCTGGGGATGGGCTCCACATGGCTGGCCATTAGAGCAGGTAAGTGACCCCTCCCCCCCGACCCAAACAATGCAGCCTCACTGCCCACCAGCCCTGCCCTTGTAGCCCCCTGGGATCACCCCTGGGGCTTGGCAGCACAGCCCTGCCTCCATCCAGGAGAGGCCCCCGCCCAAGAGGGCTGGGAATTGTGCCCCTCCCCTGAAGAAATGTCCCTGTCCCTCCAAAAGGGAGTCCAGGGCTCAGAACTGTGCCCTTCCCCGGAGGAGATGTCTCCATCCCCCCATGGGAGGCCAGGGCTGGGAACTGTAGTCCAGCTCCAGAACAGTTAGAACAGCTGTAGACTGGAGGAGGAGGAGCTGGAGATTGGGGCCCAAGCAACCCCAGATACATCTGCTAGTGGGTCTGTGTATGTGTGTGTATATACATATTGTGATGGGGTGTGGTAATAGATGACCCCTTGGGGGTGCCTCCCAGGGTGCTGACACGGCCACTGCCACTTGCCTTCCTGCTCTCTGGGGCTCCTCACTGCCCGGTCCTGCTCTGCTGGTCTCCCCCAGCCAAGACCCCGAGCTGAGGTCTCTGCCCCCACCGAGAAGCAGCACAGATACTGAACTACTTCAGGTCTGAGGAGAGTGCAGTTTAGGGCCCAGCCTCCTGAGAGAGCACTCCCCAGATGGGATCAAACCCCAAAGAATTAGGTAAGCCCCCTTTAGCAATGAAAGGGGGAATGTGCACACTGGTTGCCCCTCAGATAACAATCACTTACACTGGGTTTGATGGAAAATAAAAATGGTTTTATGAAGTGGAAGCCGTAGGATTGAAGTGGTAATAAGTGAGACCAGGCAGAGCAAAGTAGGTTACAAATCAAAAGAAACAAAACCGCTTGGCTAATTCTCCACTGAAACCTCAGTGCAAACTTCAACTCCCCCTAAAACCTCTTTTCCAGCTTCCCCCTCCCAACCAGGGCTCTCTTCCACACCCTGGGGTCCCTGGCTCCTTCCTTCAGGTGCAGCCCAGCCAAAAGACCCAGGCCTCTGCTTTCCTATTGCTTTTGTTAAGGAGCTGAGGCCCCTCCCTACCAACCACTGCTCAGACTTAAGGACAAACGATTGTTTTACAGTGGCTCATCTAGAAGTTGCAAGAAACACCCTCCATGTCTCCCATTCACACATTGGAAACTCACAAATTATTCCCCACTCCCTGTGTCTAATTTTACACACACACGATACATACAACAGAGCAAGATAAACAGAACTAGCAAATCATGCATGAAGATTGATGGGTTACATGAAATAATTTGCTCAAACCACCTTTGAGTTATGTATATTCATGTCCATGAGCCCAGTTCATAAAGCATGGGGGGGGGGGTCCGTCGCACATATATATAAACTTTTCTGGTTTCTTGGCAAACCTTTCCATTGTTATGAGTCACATCACGAAAAGCGAGCAAAACAAATGGAATATTCAAGGAACAGAATTGTCTAATGGTTAGTGCGGGGGACAGGCCCTGAATTCTATTTCTGGGTTTAGGAGGCTGTGATGTCCATTAGTTAGAGCAGAGAACTAGAATCAGGACTTGGATTTTATTCTCAGCTTTGTCTGTCTCTGTCTTGCTTATCACATTCAGCAAGCCATTCAACTGCTCTGTGCCTTACAGTGAAGACAGGGCCTCGGGTACTTTTTAGTCCTTAATGGATGTCATCTTCAGGGGAAATATCTGTAACTTCTAAACCATTCTTAAGTTAAAGATTTAGGGGTTAGAAACAACCTCCGTTCCCTGTTTTGATCAGTCTGAAAAAGCTCCTTTAGAATCACGACGTAAGACCTTGTTAGAGAGAGATCAGAAGTTGGATCTGATTCATTTCACTGTGTCTGGCCTGGGGATACTAGTAACATATCTTCAAAAGACTACATTCCTTTTATTATAAAAAGAGTGAAGCAGCAATGAAATTGCCTTTTCTTCGTGGTCCAATCAACTTTGATTCGTGATAATGCTTTTATGTGGGAGAATCTGGAGTCTGGAAAATACCCCAAAACATCATAATTTGCACTTCGTGAATTTCCCTTTTTCTTACACGGGAAGACTAATAATATTCTTAGTAGTGACATGTTTTAAATGCTTAAAAAGCTCTGCGAATAAATGAGAAGTTTTCTACCATCTCCAAGACATTTTTATTCCTATCACTAGTTGTTGATTCCATTTTAAGGGTTGCTCGGGGAGGGGAGAGGGGGACTTTTGAATGACTGTATTGTTCTATTATTTCAAATGTTGATTATTTTTAATTTTTAAATCATTGGGGGTAGATAACATGTTTCTTTTTGTTCCCTAGCTGTGAGCAGAGAAACCATAATTCACTGAATATTTTCTTTTTATCAATATGAAACTAAAAGCATGTATGCAAAATAAAATTAGAGAGCAATATATATTTGATCCTAATCATCTATTGAAGGTGTGGGTGTATATTTTTTTTCTACAAAAATGAAGTGTCTAAGTCTTTACAAACCTCCTCCTTAGCCAGTGTTGCTAGCTGATAATTCTTCTAGTTGAGGAAGGACCAGGGATACAACTGTAAATGCAAAATGTTTACACATGGAAGATCTATTTTAGCATATTCTCAAGGGGCCATTGCTCACCAGAGTTCTGTTCAGTCAATGCCATGGTATCGCTGGTATTTGGCCTTTACAGGTGAAAGGGATACAAAAAATTCAGTGCCTGATTAAATGTTTTTAAAGTGCTCAGTTCTTCTACAACTTCTATTCTGTGTATGCCACGCTTAGTTGGAAGATTCAGCAAAAACAATGAGGTGTCCTGTGGCACCTTAGAGACTAGCAGATTTATTAGGACAGAAAGCTTATGCGGTAATAAATCTGTTAAGCTCGAAGGTGCCACAGGACTCCTTGTTGTTTTTGCAGATACAGACCAACACGACGACCCCTCTGAAACTTTTGAAATAGTCTGTATGACTCACTTTGGCTTTATTTCTTGTGACTAGGGCATTCATCTCATAATCACGATTAAACCTCTATCCCCTAGCATCCCATACTCTGTAGACATGTGCGCACACCCATCTTTGTGTGCATTTATTTCTCAGGAGAATCTCAGTCTTTAGTTTATCAGCATGATCTTTTGTGGATTCAGATTTTATTTACTTTGGTGAGAGAAATTTCATTTTTTCAGTATTACTGGGCCGGTGTTTGAAACACTCACTCATTTACAATATTAAAAAAACCACCTTATTTGTCTGTTTTCATAAATAGAAAATGGGGATGATTCTCTCAAGAGCTCCCAAAGCTTTGATTGTGCAGAGCCATTAAATCCTCTGCTAAAAGGTGCTGTACAGCTGCAAAATGTTATTTTCCTGCACCAGACCTCCTGCTCCTGGCTGTGGGTGCAGAGGAGTCACTGGAGTATACGTTAGTGCTCTTGCTTTTCTCCATGGCCCAACAAACCACATCATTCCAGCCCTGTCCAGGGTCAGTCTTTGCTTGGTGCTACTGGAGTTGTGCAGTGAAGCCTCTTCTTTTGTTGCCCTTTCAGACTAAAAACCTGGACTTCCGTCGGAAGTGGGATAAAGATGAATATGAGAAACTTGCAGAGAAACGGCTCACGGAAGAGAGAGAGAAGAAAGATGGTGAGTAGTGAGCTGGCTCCAGACAGACTTTCTTATTGTGACTGCCCATGCCCCTCGAGAGGGAGAGCAGCTGGAAGCAAAATACTAAAAGGAAATAATCTGAATTCAGGGCCCGTTTATTCTCCGTTCCTTTTCCTTTGCTTGCCATAGAATATAATCCAGTGTTTTGTGGTTTTGTTTTTAAAAGGCTGGGAACCTTGTTCCTTCCCTGCTCTACTCCATGGAGTTGGAAGAATGTTCAACATTGGGAAATGGGAGCTCAAAGTGTAGCCCAGTTGGGGATACTTCAGCAATCTTATTAATGAATGTTTTAAATTGTCAGATTTACTTTACCATTCCCTAACATTCAGGAAAATACTCCTTAAAATGGAATCCCAGCCTGAATGGGATGGGTCATTGGTTCTCATTCATCTTCTCTGTGTGGGCAAATTGTGATCCATTGATTTTGGTTATGTTTTTAGGCAAACCAGTTCAGCCTGTCAAAAGGGAGCTTCTGCGGCACCGAGACTATAAGGTGGATCTGGAATCTAAGCTGGGGAAAACCATTGTCATCACCAAAACTACCCCTCAGTCAGAGATGGGAGGGTAAGGCACCTTTTACTTTTTTTCCCCAGCTCTCGTGTAGCTGTTAACAGAGAGGGTGTCTCGGGGCAGTGTGACATGCAACTGGGGTCGTGGCAAAGCGAGGAACCCCTACAGCATGCAAGTCTCTGTACAGCACAGTGGGAATGCTTTATAGTTACAGCAGCTTCTGTATCCTGTTACATCTGGAAATTAAGTTTCTCGAATTGCGGCCAGAAGCACAACAGTGCAGGCTTCCTCCTCCTCCTCCATTGCCACCCCACGTGAATATTTCTCAGCCACGCTCTGGAAACATCCTCTGAGTTTAGGCAGCCGATAGCTCCCCCTGCCTTGTACACCCTTGCAGGCTGCATCTGCACACCCTGGGTTTCCCATCCCTGCCCTATGCTGTAGATAACTTCCCTTTCCCAGAATCAGGCTTACTGTTCTGGTGGTCACTTACCGGAGTGCAGACAATCCACTTACATGCTCCTGTGTAATGCTGGGCTCATACTTACCGCGTTTCTGAATGCTCAGCGTTCTAGCTTTCTCGCCGTGCTGTGTTTGAGTCTAGGGCTGTTGTCTTGAATTGAACTAGTGGGTCCAGGCAAACTTCTCCGTTTAGCATGAAAGGAAAATTCTTGCAGGGTGAATTTTGTCTTGTGCTTTGGAGCTGATCCCTTCTCTCTTTCTCCCCAGATATTACTGCAATGTATGTGACTGTGTGGTGAAAGACTCCATCAACTTCTTGGACCATATCAATGGCAAAAAGCGTAAGGATAACTTATTTTCTCTGTGCCACACTGCACGGTCGCTAAAGTACTACCACAAGTACCACTACCCTTACCAAAGATACTTCCTTCTCTGTGGCCAGGGCCTCCAGGGCCAGGTATTGGCACATACGGAAATGAATGCTTCTGATACTAGGGTTTATGAAACATTTGCTGGGGAGGGCCATGGAAAATGCTGCCTGGTTCTTTCCTAGCAACTCCTCTACTGTGCTGGAGGCCACTGGTGTGAATGGAGCTCAGGAGAAATTGTACCAGTTGGGCCCTTTGTTGGGCTGGGTGTGAGAAAATGCCTCAGATTTTCTGTTGCCAGAGAACCCCATTGCCAGCAAGCTGCACAGTTCCTCAGGGCACTTTGAGTGGGTGATAAATATCATTGGCGCGTCCATGTCGGAAGGAAATCCCTGAGGCGGTACTAGGGATATATCGCCTCGTGCCCGGCTCTTGTTCTTAGAGGAATTCCTGAGCTCTGATAACACCTCTGATGTGGTCTCCCTCCGTGGCTCTGCCTCGTCTCTAAAACGTGGATCGAAAGCACAGGGTATTGAGGGGATTAACTACCTTACGTTGATAAAGAATTGTTGAATTGCCTCGTAGAGCCGTACTGTGCAAGCCACGTGCTGGCTGCTGTTGATAGCAACACGGCCATTCAGGAGGTGCTTGTGCCTAGGCGGGATCGAAAGGTTTCCAGGCTTGAAGTATAAAAAGCTGCCCCTCCTCCTCTGCACCAACTGTCTCTCCTTTTTCTACCTGTGTGACCATTCATGGACATAGTGTCTCCTGTTCTCACAACTTCATCTTATGGTTAGTTTGAATTGAACATCTGCTTAGCTCTTCTGTTGTATAACTGGGTATAGCCGGAGTATTTCATTGTTAAAATAAATCTGTGACGATCGAGCAGTTCTGTTGATCTTGGCTCCATTGGAATTGTTGTGGAGCCATGAATGTGAGGCTGGATTCACAAAGCAGGTGTCTTGCTGAGTCAGGTCAGCATGTTGGTGAGGAGAGAAATACTGTCCCAGCAGGTGTTCATCCTGTGTGGTTTGTCCCCCAGTAAGTGTGCTGAGAGTGGGGAAGGAGGCCTTCCTGATGGAGAAGGATTTGATCCATGCCCTTGATCTTCAAAGCTGATGAATTTATCAGTGTCTCTCAGTCCTCAGGTGAGAGCCTGAGTTCTCTGCCTTTGAGGTCAGCAGTGTGCAGACATTTTCAGAGACCATCATCATCAAAGCTGCCACAGATACTGTTTTATCCCCGGAAGCCAGGGACGGGGTTGGGATCCATCATCTCAGATCGAAAGTGAAGAAGGAGGGCAAGAGAGTATGCAGAATCTTCAATTTCTCCATTTGTTGCTGTGGGAAAGGAAATCTCAACATCTTAGTCCAAAGTGATCGGGCAAAGAGTTCACAATCTCTAAGTAGTCTTCAGAATCTGTCTGTTCTGAGGAAGTTACCAACGGTGGTTTCAAAATCCTGTTTAGTCAGTTAACCAGTTAAACGTTAGGTTTAACCGATTAAGCAGAATCCCAGACTGGAACAGCCCCCAGAAGATTCCAAGGCATTTTTCGATAACATAATCTAGATGCCCATAGCTCTGGACTTCCCCTCTTTCTAGCCCCTAAATGAAAAGTCTCAGAGTGTTTTATACGGTTGGGGTGTGCAGGGAGCAAAATGGTTGCTGACCTAGTAATAAAGGCCATTTGGACATAGGTAGGAAGTTGTGGGCTCACCTGGCCACAGTACCCGCACTAATAAAGGAAATGAATTGGTCAAATTCAGTTGTGTGTGGAGTGCTTAGATGATACAGTGCTCGGGGCCATCCAAGTGTGTTGATAGATCTTCAGCCTTCATGTTCTAAAGACTCAAATAGCAATTGTTCGTGTTTTTTCCCTTGGGTGGGGTCTCATGCATTTGAAAAGGAAGAGACTTGTAGTGTAAATCCCTTATGGCCCACTTTCATAGAGACCCACTTTCTACCTCCCAGCCATTGTTCCTCAGTCAAAGCGCAGGTTTCCTGACCTCTCTAAAGGCCCCACGTAGTTTCTTTTCTCATCTGTTCTGCTTATAATACTTTGTTGGGGATAGGCTGCTTCACGTTTCCTTTTCCATGTCAGTCAGACGAATGGGTGCTAGAAATGGTGATGGGAAATGGCAGTTGTTTTGTATTTTCTCTCTCTCTTTTTAGGGGCCTTTCTCACAAGGAGGTGCTGTGGGGGAAATTATTTCCCTTTGAAGATTGGTACTATGGAAACAGTGTCTGAGTTCAAAGGCTGCTATTCCCTTTATTAATATTTTTCTTAAGTCCTTAAAAGAAAGTGTGAGGACTTTGTCTTATCTATAGCATTAAAAACTGAACTAATTCATTAAGAATTAAGTCTTGCGTAGTTTCCTTATCAAATATTCCTTTCATTGCTTCTCAGCACAGGCTAATGTGCTCCACCTCAGACATTTATTCTCATAGTTCTACCAGAAGACGACCCAGGAAACTTCCAAGGTTCTAGTTTAGCAACAAGCATTTCCAATGCAAGGTATTGCCATTTTCTGAAGCCCGGGGGTGTTTATCTATGGTGGCTCTTCACTTCAGAAAACAAAGTCTTTGGGTCTGGCTGCACTTTTGATAAGTTTGGCTTACTCAGCCACTTGGCAGTGTGGCTCGAGATCTCTTGCAATCTGCCTGAGTTTCAAAGGCTGAGCAAATGTGGAAAGTGCAGTTGGAGCCAAGTCAACGTCTGACTTTCACAAAGCAGCTCTGGGCCCCTCAAGGGGCCTGGCATTGCTGCTGCTTGACACATTCGAAGAGGTTTTAGAGGCAGTGCAGCTAGTGCGTGAGCCAGATTCTCTCCTGGTGCTGAGTGTCATGGTGCCATGGATGCTCTTAACTCCTTGAGCAAGATTGTAAGTGACATCTCTTCGGAGGGGGTTGTGTTCTGGACACAGTCCAAACTTACACAGTTGGAACAAGATTCTCTGTTTAATTAGAGGCTCGTTGAGCCACTCCTCTTTCACGCTGATGCTACTTTCTAGTCTTCTGCAATGGACAGTTTCAGAGACCATCTTTGAAGGAGAAATGGGCATTATTCACCCAATGGCTTGAATGTGCCGCCTCACAGATGCCTGTTAATCCTGCCTCCTTCTTTGTTCCTTGGTGTTCCGAGTCAGTGGAGCAGAGCACAGGTTCTGGGTGCAGTCTTTTTATACACTTGGGGTCTGGAACCTTTTTGTCCTATCTAGGCACTGGCATCCTGGATGAATTGCAGTTCGAGAACCTCTAAATTCACAAACCACTGCGGAGTCATCAAAGTGTTTGAGTTGTGTATGGATCCGCTTCTGTGCTGTTGGTGGAGGACGTGGGGGGAAATGAGGCAATCCCACTGTCCTAGAAATTTTCCGTTGTGCTTGCATTAGCCGTGAATGTTTTCACCACATGAGTTTGACAGCAGCTATATATAGTTAAGACTCTTCCTTGTGTTGTGTAATAACACATCTGAGGTTTGTGACTTTTTCTGTTGTACACAAAAGATAAACTAAAGGAGTGGGACTGTAGACTGGGACAATCTTTGGACCAGTTGCCCCATTCTGGGGAATTAAAGAGGCATGAGAGAAAATCTTACGGGAATCCCGGCTGGAGCGGGAAGGGAGGAGACAAACCTAGGAACTCAAAGGGAAGAGGACGGTTGGAAATGTGAGTGTGGAAAAAGGAAGAGAATGCAAAAAATGTGTCAAAATAAACCTGTTGGGGTGGGAGACAAGAAAAACCAGAAAGAAAAATGGGCTGTCTGCAGCATCTGGCCCTGGCTCTCGACCCGACTGTGGCTCCAGGAAGGGGAGGGGGGCAGGGCTTGGAGACAGAATGCGTTAGATTGTGGGGATATTCCTTTAAAACCCATCCCTTGTCAGACACTGCAAGCGGCACAAACATGGAAACCAGGGGCTGAGATGGAGACCGGAGCGCTCGTATCTGCGAGCACGGAGCTCCATTAGCAGCTCCCTGCTGGGGCCCTCTTTCCTTTACTTGATCTTTCTCCGGTTGCACTTGCGCTCACTGTCAGCGCTCCAGGTTGCAGGCCGGCTTAACCGTTGCCTTGCCCTTGTGGTGCAAAATGGGCCTGAAGTGCCAGCGGTCAGAGAGGCGGCCCCAGCTGCTTTGCAGGTGAGTAAATGAGCACACAGCACAGGCTCTCCGGCAGCGCTGGAAGTGGGCTGACGAGCGTTGGTTTCAGGGGATGTAGAGGGGGGCCGAGTGTAGGAGGTTACAATGACACCGAGTGCTGAGATGTCTCATTTTGGGTCATGGAATAGGCTACCTGCGGGTGTTTAACGAGCACTGCAATAGAAGTAACGTGGCTGCGGCTGTACTAGGCCTCTCCATTCCTGTCCCCTCAGATCAGAGGAACCTGGGCATGTCCATGCGGGTGGAGCGCTCCACGCTGGACCAGGTGAAGAAACGCTTTGAAGTGAACAAGAAGAAGATGGAGGAGAAGCAAAAGGACTATGACTTTGAGGAGAGGATGAAGGAGCTCCGCGAGGAGGTGAGGCTGCATTGCAGCAATTCAGTGTGACCCCTTCATTGGAGGAAGCCATCATGGGCATGTCTAGACTACGTTTTATTTACAAAAGAGGATATGCAAATTCCGATCGCTTTTTCGAAAGCAGGTCTTTCGAAAGTGAAAGTAGTCTGGATGCGGGGTTTTTTGGAAAAAACACCCCTTTTTCGAAAAACTGCATAAACCTCCTTTTTAAAGGAAGAGCGGTTTTTCAGAAAAGGGGTTTTTTCCTGAAAAACCCCCACGTCCAGACTACTTTCTGGACCTGCTTTCGAAAAAGCGATCGGAAGAAGATATGCAAATTTATCCTCTTTTGAAAATAAAATGTAGTCTAGACATCCCCCATGTGTCTACCAGTTAAACAACAGGTTTAACCTGTTAGCCAATTTAAACAGGATTTTACATCTCTACTTCCAATTCACCAGAATCTCTACTGGGCAGGGTTAGAAGGGCTCCTCTGCCCCCCGCCAAAGTCCTTTCTCTCTCTGAATTGCCAGAGCAGTTGTTTTCAGACAGAACTGTCTTCAGCTGGTGTTCCCAGGCATAGTGAGACTGATTAGAACATGTTACATTCAATAGATTGCACTCCCACAACCTGTGTGTGATCTCAGGGCCCAGAAACTGGTCATTAAAGCCAATTCTTCATATAGTTCCTTGTAGTGCTGCCTTGGCTTCTGGTGCTGAGGTGGGACAGGAACTTCTGCGTTGGCTCCTGCATGGGTGCTAGAGCTTTAGGCAGCTGCTTCTGGTGCTTGATATGTGCACACAGGAACTTGGTTACATTCAAATGCCCCATGTCTCCTCACTCCCTCTTGCACATGCTTTTAAATTGCAAAAGCAAAACCCTGTAATGAAGATTTGAGGACAAATTCACTTTAAAATAACCAGGAAAGTTCTTGTGGGAGTTAAAAAGCGTCTTGTACTGAGCTCTTTGATGCTTTCATTTCCTATGAACGGTTATTACCGAAAAAGATTCTCCTGGTACACAAGGATCAGCAGTCACCTTGGTATCCAGAGTCTCTGTGCTTTATCTTCCAGCAGGAGTTATCCGCAGGGCCACCCATGGAACCCTAAAGCAGGGCCCCAGCTGTACTTGGCTGGGACAAAGCTGGTCAACAGCAGGTTTTGTTGCTGATAAACCAGAGGAATTTTTATTCATCTGTTTAGGGGAACACAAATGCAGACACACAGTAGGGGTGCAGGCAGCTCCTTGGGATTAAACATTGATGGAAATCTACATAGTTTAAAAAATGTGCAGCAGTGTGTAGGTGCGTCATGCTATAGGGTGTGGCTGTCAGAGACTAAATCCGTCTGTTGGAGCTGCAGAGCCATCGAGGCAGGTGTTGATGGAAACACTGAAAGACCGTGAGCTCCAGCAGTAACAGGGACTGCTGCGGAGTTGGGAGCGGAAGTCACACTTGTGCATCCCCCCCCCAGCACAGGTCTGGCGCCGTTCCAGGGCCTGCCATGTTTGTAGAATGAAACATTGTGATTAGAGCAATGCAAACCCTTTGAAGCCCAGCCCGCCCCAGGCCACTGCGAACTCGGCTTATGTTCCACCCAGCAGCTGTGACTCTGCTGCCTCAGAAACCGTCAGACCGTGACATTGTCTGTAGCCCTCATTCAGCACCACAGCTATTGGAGCAGGGCGTCAGTGCGGGAGAGATGTCGCCTGTTCTAAACAGCGCTCCTTTGCCTGGTTGATTTCTGATTAAGTCTTTGGCATTTGTTGAACAGGGGAAGCTTAGAATTCCATAATGCTGTTCCAGTATAATATACCTGTTATAATATACCTGTTAGGATCACTGGACCACGGTCTCTCCCTGGGGGAGGCCACTGTCTTCAAGTCCACCATTTTCCTTCCATCCATTTCCTGTTCCTCAGTCTGAAAAGAATCCCATCTCCCAGTGCTGGTGATAGACATTTGACTGGCTGACTTGTGTGCTTTCTATCTGGAAAGCTTGGGGTGTAAGAAGGTTACAGTCACGTGGCATTTCTTTCCTTGCGCTGCAGGAGGAAAAGGCCAAAGCCTACAAGAAGGAAAAACAGAGAGAGAAGAAGAGGAGGGCGGAGGAAGACTTGACATTTGAAGAGGACGATGAAATGGCAGCTGTGATGGGTTTCTCTGGCTTCGGCTCAACCAAGAAGACTCACTGATCAGCTCTGGACTTTCCGCTTTCTTGGTGAAGATTGTTTATGCCCCCAGGACTCTAGAAAACTCTTTAAAGACTTGACTGAGAATTGGTATGTCATTCTCCCAGCAGACGTGGGCTGGCAGTGTTGGGAGGCGATCCCACGTGCAACCTGTGCTGCAGAACAAGCTCTGTCCCCAGTCATTCGCGCTCCACTGCCTGCAGAGATAGCATCACCTTAACCTAGCTGGCAACCTTCTAAATTCAAAGAGAGACCTTTCGATGAGCCTCCTGTCCCCCCCGCAGGAAATCCTGCGGCCTTCTCCCATTTCTGGCTTTGATCCATTTCGTCTTTTGTGAGGAGTCTGCACGCTGAATATTTCTTTGGGAAACCCCATTGGCCTTTCTCAACCTCATTCTTTGAACTAGTCCAGGCTGCTTGTCACGCTATGTTCTGTGGCCTTGTGTGTGCAGGGAAACATTTGGTTGGGTCCTCTCTCGTGTTAACTAACTAGTACAGTTCTGTACAGATGGTTTGGGTCACGAGTTCTTCCTCCATCTGAGAAGTGGGTATACTTTTTATTTGCTTAAAATACAGATAATTCTTTTAAATTTTTTTAGAATGTGTAACCAAAGGAATGACACTGTAACGAGTATTAAATATGGTTTGTATAGGCTGAATTTTTATTTCTTTCGTTGAGAAGAGCGTGAGGCTTTTGGGACCCTGGGTTTGCGGAAACTTTTTTGTATTTTGTCTGTAATGGACTCTCTCTTTTTTTATTTTTACTGGTTTTCTTTCTGTTCAGTGGTGTCATCGGAGTTTCTTTAGCTTGGGTAAGGAATATCTTTCTGGGACTTACCTAGGATAAAACTAAAGAGGAAACAGCAGAGAAACGTGTGGAATTTGTCTAAAATAAATACTTTGGCTGGAAACGACCAGATTGTTTTGTAGGGAATCTTGTTTTATTCTTTTGAAGTGAGGACTTGAGAACAGATAAGGGCTCTTGAGGAGTGTGTGCGTGTGCATGTGTTGGGGGGGAGTTTGGTTTTTGGATTGGGTCGGTCTGTGCATGTTGGTAGGAAGTCCCAGACTGGCGTTTCGTGCCTCGGCTGTAATAAATGAACTCTGATAGTTAGTGGCTGTTGTAGTATGTCCCTAACTTTTCTGATGTTGCTTGGGTGTTTTTTTCCCCCATTTTGCATTTGGTTGGGGGGGGGGGGGGGCTGCTTTGAGCCACATCAACCCTTCTCTTCCCCCAAGTCCTTTTCATTGCTCCTTTTATTTACTTCAGTCCAGCCCTCTGTGACTCATCTGCTTTTTCCACGTAGGAGGATCTACATCTCATGTCGCAGATTTTCATAGCGCCATCCTTTTTATACTGATGGGGTTATTGTTCTTGCTTCTCTCTCTACCTCTGTGAAGTCTCAGACTCAAGAAAGGGCTGCAGTGAATTTAGCTTCTCTTTCTAGTGCACGCAGAATACGCTGGGTAATGCTTTTCTGCTGGTTTTAATTCCTTAATTTTAGATTGCTGACAGCTTCATTGCCTCGGCTGTTTCCACTTCAATTCAGATTATAATCCCCATTGAAGAGGCTATTGAAATGATATACAGCCAGTAGCTCTGCCGACTGAGATACAACCGTCCTTGGTGATTTGACCCTTGAAACTCAACAATCCTTTTGCTCTGGCTCATAACCGTCCTCAGTGCACAAAGTGGAAACATGAATTTCATTCCAGCCACGTCCCTGTCCCTGTTCAAACCAAAGCATAAAACTACATGTAAATGAGTGAGAGAAAAAACCTGCGACTATACCCTGAGTGTCGGGGGAGAAGGGGGGATTAGGCTGCCATGTGGCTGTTTCATGCACATTAAAAGTTTAGGAGGTTTTTAGATGAGATTTTTACCCTGGGTAATAGCTTTGCAGCCAGCAAAAGCCCTTCCATCTTGGCTCAGACGTGCTTGCAAGCAGCTCAGGGCTGCAGGCTGAACTCATTGAGTTTGGTTAGGACTGATGAAAAGCAGCATGGTCCAGTGGGCCCTGGCTAGCTCTGGGCGCCAGGGCAGACCGCCTGTGTCCCTGATGCTGACTCTAGTCGCGATTTCCTGCACGACCTGGGGAAAAGTAACTTCCCAGGTAGGTGCCTCCGTGTGCCTGGGTGTAGAAGGAGCATGCGCTTCCGCGGGGCTTAGCAAGTGAATGTCCGTGCAGTGGCTGAGTTGTGCTCACTGCCCCGGAGCTGCGCCACTCTTGCTCCCTGGAGCAGGCAAGGGGGCATCCTCTCTGCGGGAATAGCTGGCGAGGGAGTGGAGCAGGTTGTCGCCACGCTCCGCGTCGCCCAGTTAGATGTGGCCCCGCCCAGCTTGTGTCTCAGGTTAGCCCAGGACAGCGGAGGCCTGGGGGAGTTCTTGACTCAGTTTGGGCCAGGCCTGGATGTTACTTCAGTAGCCAGTGGGAGAACTGATCCCCCTCGTCACCAGACCGGGCTGTCTTTAGGGGTGTGCGTCCTGCTGCACTACAGGGCTGGGTCCGACTGTCCCCCGGAAATCCCTTGACAGAATCATGGGGGGGGGGGGAGGGAGAGACTGGTTTTTATTTGTGTGATTTCTTCCCCCTTCTGCATTAAAAGCCTTTCACCTAAACCCAAGCCTGGGGCTATCTCCCTCTGCTGAGCCTAAGCTTCCGCCTACGCGTGCCAGGATCTCTGCCTGCTTCCTCAGTCCCTGTGCTGGGCTGCGCTCCCAGGGGGGAAGGCTCTTTGTCTTGGTTACTCGCTGGGAGCAGTGGAGTGTGCAGTGGCAGAGATACAGGCGTGTGCTGGATTCCCAGCAGCAGGAGCTGCCTCCAGCCAAGGATGAAAAGCCAGTTTCATGGGAGGAAATAATATTTAGCCAGAAAGAGAGAGAATATTCTCCTGCACTGAGCATTAACTCTCTGCTGCCCTCCTTGCCTGGCACTGAGCATTAGGCTGCGCCTCTCCTCCTGTCCCCCAGCACTGAGCATTAACCCTCTGCTCTGCTCTCTGCCTCCCTCTGATGAGTATTAAACCCTGCCCTGCCAGACGTGCGTTCCCCTTGCAGCGATATTCGGGGGGGCAGCCTTGCCTAGGAGACAGGAAATGCTGTCTCGGGCAGGTTTAGATCTAGCACAGAGCTGGACATGGTCCCTCCCCATGCCTGCTGGCCTCCTGCAATACCAGAGGTGGCAGCTGCTCCCGCCACTTCCCCAAACCTTTGTGTAACACTCACCACCCCTAAGGAGGCTGGAACAGGGGGGCTGGGCGGCCCTCTGCCATCACTGCCCACCCTGCTCCTCCCAGAGCTCGGCTGTCGTCCAGGAGAACTCTCCCACCAGCTTGGACTTGGACATGGGGTGGGGCTGGCAGCAGCATGCACAGCCCCACCTCCCCCATAGTTGCATGGAGTTTTCCTGCCACAGCCTGGGCACCTCTCTTCCCTGGCTCCTGTCATGCCCCTGGCACTTTCCGCTTCCTGCCTGGCTCTGGCTCTAGCCCAGCGATTGTGGGAGATGTCTCGCCACCAGCAGTGGGGCCAAGAAAGGCTGTTCCCTCCCCCGGCACAGCTCTAGCAACATGTAACCAGCCGGGCCAGAGGTACCGTCGTGGCTGTGTCAGGCAGAGTGACGAGCAGCTACCCCTCCGTGGGGTGTGATTGGTGCAGCTCAGGCAGAGCTGCCGCAGGCTTTGCCCAAGCAAGGACGCCGGGCGTCAGGCTGTGGCAGCTGCAGGGATTCTCGTTCTGCGCGGTGCAATGAAATATTGATAGGAGCACTCGGAAAAGCACAGCGGCTTTCATGTCACTGCATGAAAAACACTTGGCCTCCGCTACATCTGAGCCCTCCAGCCCAGTACTTACTCTGGCCTCAGCCCCGAGCGCTGCATACCCTGCAGAGCCACATCGATCTGCCCTGGGCTCTGTCGCTGCTGGTGTTCTCCACGCACCTCTCCCCCGAGAGGGCAGAGCGGGTGTTAATATTGCTGCTGGGGGCCAGCCCAGGTGCCAGGGAGCCCCACAAAGCACCAGCCCAGGCTCCGACAGCTGCTGTGCCACACGGGCTCGAAAGGGCCTTGCTGTTACGGGTGCATTTGCATCTGTTTTGTGGGTGTCTGTTCTAGCAGCCTATAATCTCTTGGGGGCAGGGACTTGCTTTGTGTTGGGGGAGGGGGGGAGGATGTAGAGCCTTGATTAGATGCCTAGGTTCTACCCCAGAATAGACAGTGATAGCATTAAGTGTTTTCCCTGCAGGCATTGGGCTCAGTGTGACTCCTTGGGCAAAGGAATTCCATACACCTGAACCATGGCCCAGCATGGCAAAGGGATTTAGGAGCCAAAGGTGGTGCTAGCCCGTTGCGGCTCCCAGGCAGGAATATTTTCCCCATCCCCACAACAACCAAACTAAAAAACCAAACGGGGGCTACCTTGAGCTGCTCTAAGCAAGTTCTTCATCTGCATTTCATTGACTGTGATAGGCGCATAGCTCCTATGGGGCTTAGGCACCTGAATACCTTTGTGGGTCTAGATCTTGTCACTTCATGCCTCCAAACCTCTTCTGTCCTTGATCCAAATCACCAAAACCCTGCTGCCCTGGTGTGAGGCTGCAGAAGAGCCGGCAAATACACCTCAAGCTTTACTTGGCAGCCTGGCTATTAAAAGAGGAGGTTTGAGTATTTCACACCCGTTTAACTCCCACTGACTCAATGTCGCACTACTTGGCCCAAGCTGCTTCCCATTAGACAGAACATATGCTAATCCCGCCCCAATTAAGCACCAGCTATTGCCATTCACTATCAGGCTGAATTGCTTTCAGGGGAGACAGCCCCATAAAACAGCCATCCTGATTTATTCTGTCCCACTAATGTCGCAGCTAGAGTGTCTCTGCCACCCGCCAGCGCTTTGGAAGTTCCATATATTCAGCGATACGGAAACGTGGCGGCTGGGGTGGGGGCTGGAAAGGGTAGCAGAGAACAAGCTGCTGTGACACTGCCCCGGTAGCACAGGGACCGATGGGTAGTTTCTTAGGCTTGCTACCTATATCGTAGACTGTCTGCATGCAGCCCACGGGAGGGGTGTTTGCACTGCACTGTACGCAGGTTTCAGTCCAGTCCCCCGTTCTGTCTACACACAAGTCTCTCTGCCTTGAGCCCAGGCCCCCCGGGAATGGAGGGCGCGAGCCCAGGGATGCGCGTCAGTAGCATCGTTTTGCAGTGTGAATGCAGCTCAAGCCTGACCACCCCTGCGAATCCACTCAAGCTTCCCCATGGTGGGGGGGAGGCTGCTCCAGCCCTGGCCGGTTAACCGTAGCTGGTAAGGATGATGTTACCAGTTAACTTACCCGGCTAACCATTCACATCCCTGTTATGTATTCATGTGCTCCCCGAGGAAGGCAAAGGAGCCCAAGTCCTGCCAGTGGCCCTGCCCAGTGAGGAAGCCCCATTCTCTCAATGCCAACATTTACTTAGGGCTGTTGGTTTTGCCCACTGCCTTTGGATAAATCACACACCTGCTAACCTCTTGTGACGTAGTGGGGGTACCTTGCTGGTTGCTGTGCTGGGCAGTGGGTTGTCAGTGACCTCCACTGGCTGCTGTCTGCAGCATGGCCCAGCAGAGCAGGGGATGAGTCATTATGCAAGGGGGCTTCGAAACTCGTCAGACAGGTATCTCCCATGGAGCGGAACAATGGGAAGGAAGGGTGCGAGGCCAGACCTGGCTGGGGGCAGGGCTGGAAGTGAGGGGGTTAGTTTTCTGTCTGGGATCATGGAGGAGACAGCCTAGGGCCCAGAGGGGCTGGAATTTAGGGGCCCAGCATCCCCCATCTCAAGGGGGGCTGAGGCATCCTAGGCCCGGTTCCTGTAACCAGATGACATCTGTGCTGGGCTGTATCCTGGAGAAGCAATAAACTCCCTCTATTCTACTGGCTGGTGGAGTCTGTCTGTGCCATTACGGGGGTGCAGGAGGCGGGGGACCCCGATGCGCCGCCACACCTCTGGGCCCACTTCACCCAAGGCTGACCCAGCACTGACCTGCTTAGCAATTAACCTGTAGCCGTCTGGGCTGCCGGGTTCCAGAGTCTGAGCAACTTTGCAGCTGGCGCAGCTGCCCTCACACGTGCATCTTGACACTGGAGGCATGAGGAAAGCCGTTCGCAAAGCTCCAGGCATTCAGCTCTTCATGTGGCGCCGCGGCTGGTCATCCCAGCTGGGGATGTAATAGTGTAGTCGGTTAACCGATTAACTGATCAGCAAAAGCTTATAGGTTAATGCTATCGACTACCTGCATTTCCCTCCTACTCTCCTGCCAGTACATTTGTTAGCAGGCGGCCTGGCTTAGTCCAGTCTCCCACCAGGTCCAGGACCTACCCCCCGCTGTGGCTCTGCATTTAAAGTGTAGTAGGAGCCAGGTGGGCAGGCAGCCTGGTTCAGTCCTGGCTTGGGCCGGGTCCAGGTGCAGGCCCTTTGAGTCTGCAGTGTCCGAATTATTCTCCTCCTCCAGCCGTCGGTAGGTCAGGAAACGTTATGGGACCGTCTCCTGGATGTCCTGCCCGTTGGTTGAAGGAGTGAAAGTGCCAGCAGGAGAAATTCTTCGATGGAGACGTCTCCATGTCGCTGGGTCTGGCTGCCGGGAGTGTGCAGACCCAGCGGCCACATGCTGGATGCGGTGGGAACTTGGCAGGATGTAGTATGCTGGTGAAGGGTTTTCCTACACTGAGCCAGGAGTGAGTGTGAGAGTGACCTGCATGTGCTTGTGTAGATGCTGGCCCCCTGGCTTTGGTGTGCTGGCCCTACCATGGTAAACACTGGGACACCGATGCGCGTGGATGCTCTAGCACTGGGCTTGCAACACCAGATCCATGGACCCGAGGCCCTCCAACCCTGGCCTGGTGGTGCTGTGTAGCTGTTGCAGACAAACTGATTGTCTTGTCTGAAAAATCCACCCCCCTGACCCATGTAGGGTGCAGCGCCTCTGCCCAGAGCATGAAGAGCTGCGCCAGCCTGGCCTGGATCGAAACGGGGGGCTCCATAGAAATGGGGTAATTGGGAGAACAACATCCCTGCTGAAATATTTATCAGTTGTTTGCATTAGCATAGCACCTAGGAGCCCGAATGCTGGTCCGCTGCTGCTCCCTCCCTTCTCTTCAAAATCAGCCTCCCTCTGTGCAGAAAACGCTTCCCTCTGCCGCGGCTATTTGCATACAGTCCTCGCTGGCCGGGGCCCCCTCCCTGCGGAAGACTTTAGCTGCAGAAAAATGAAGGGATTTGGTTCTCCTTGTGCGGGGCTGCTCTCTGCTGCTCCCAGCTGCAGGGGGGCTCTAATCACCGTAGTTCTACAAGGCTCTGTGCTCACAGAGCTGTACAAATATTAACTAATTAATCCTCACTGTCCCTCCGTGCGGGTGGTAAATCAGCTTTGCAGACGCTGTAATTGCTGCTGCCTGCTCCTCTCGGTAACAGCCTCCTGGGCAGAGGCCTGCAGCTCCAGGGCCTGATTCACCGGCAAATCCCTCTCCTTTTACGTCAGCGCTGTTCCACTGAGCTAGGGCCACTGCACCTGGAGTAACGCCCGACGCCGTGGAGGCTGACTGCAGTGGAGACGCTTGCGGAGGCTCTCGAAGCGCTTTGCAAGGCTGGGGAAACAGCAGGCCAGTGTCACAGGCAGGGAAACAAAGGCGCGATGTGTTTGGAGCATATGGCAAGCTGCCAGCTGTGTGTCTAGCTGGGTTCCACGGCCTGTCCAGCGTGTCTCCATTACACCTTAATCTCCATGGTAGGGATGTGAGCGACTAGTCCCTCCCGTGGAGACTAGCAAAAGCTTATTGGATAGTCGACCATTCCCTCGACTAGTCACTCCCCCTCTTGCTGCCTCTATCAGAGAGAGGCAGCAAGGGGGGGGAGCAGGAGCCGCCTGAAAAGCTGGTTCCCGCTAGCACCGTCTCCGCGGGAGGCAGAGGGGGAGCGGGGACCAGGCGCTGCCTCCCTGCTTTTTGAATGTATTAAGAGCCTACCTGCTCTTAATCAGAAGCACAGCAGAGGGCACCGGTTTGCGCCAGTTCCCCCCTGCTGCACTTCAGCCTTTTAAACGTATTAAGAGCTAGCAGGCTTCAAAGGCAGAGCTGCAGCGGGGTTAGCTCCCGGGGCCAGGTGCTAACGCTGCTGCAGCTCTCCCGCTTATTGACCTATCGACTAGTTGATGGAAAATCCATCGACTAGTCGATTAGTTGATGAAAAGAAGTGTAACATCCCTCCTCCATGGCTCCATTAGCCTGGCCCCATTCTGGAGAGCCAGGTGCCAGCCAGAAGTGGGACCTGCAAACCCTGGGGGAGGCACCTGGGCATCCTACCCCAGGCCCGGGAAGAGAGACACGCCTGAGGATGGGACCCACAATAGCCAGCACTCGGGGGGGGGGGAGGGGGAACTGCCTAAACTAGCCACCTGCAGATGAGGGGAGCCTCCAAAGTCCCATCCCTCTCAGGGACTTAGGCACCTCAGGCTGAGGAAGGCCCTTGTCTCTGCTTGGGATCGGCAGCCGGGAGGGATTCCCTTTGGCAGTCGAGTGCTAGCAGGTTTCATTGGGGCGAGAGCACCCCCGGCCACCTGCCAGCCCTTTCCCCAGGCCATTTTGTATCTGCTCCCTCAGGAGAGGGAACTTCCCCAGGATGTGGGCGGCTCCAGCTCAACTGCCCCCTTGTCTGATGAGAAGGGAGTTGGACATGGGTCTCCCCCTGCCCAGTGAGGGCCCTAACCACTGGGCTGCACAGTCATCTCGCCCTTCCTGGCCCAGTGCATGTTTAGTTACCCAGAGTGGAATGGCTTCACGAGGGGAGACTGAGCGAGCCCCATCTCAGAACACCCCATATCCTCTGGCTCAGGCTCTCAGCTGAGAGGGGAACAACCAGGGCCTGTCACGCTCTGGTGAACACAAGAGCGGCCACACGGGGTCAGACCAAAGGCCCATCCAGCCCCGTGTCCTGTCTGCCCACAGTGGCCAAGGCCAGGTGCCCAGAGGGAGTGACCAGAACAGGGACTCCTCATGTTATCCCGCCCCTGTCGCCCATTTCCAGCCCCTGACAAACAGAGGCCGGGGGCACCCTCCCTGCCCAGCCTGGCTAACAGCCATTGATGGATCCGACCTCCACAATAAGCCAATGTCTTTGTGGATGACCTTCCTCAGCTCTCATCCCCAAGCACCTTTACTCTACTAATGCTACATCAATGACACCTTCTTCATATGGACCCCCAGGGAGACCCCTGAAGAGTTCCACCAGGATTTCAACAACTTACCCCCCCCCCCATCAACCTCAGCCTGGACCAGTCCACATACAAGAGCCACTTCCTCGACACTACCGTACAGTTACATGACAGCCACGTCTCCACCACCTTACCGACCGTTACTCTCACCTGCATGCCTCCAGCTTCCATCCCAGAACATTTCACAATCAGTTCTTTACAGCCAGGCCCTAAGATACAATCCGATTTGCTCCACTCCCACGGACTGAGACAAACACCAACAGGATTTCTGTCAGGCATTCTTAAAACTGAAATACCCACCCAGGGAAGTGGAAAAAAAGATCGACAGAGCCAGACGAGTACCCAGAGATCAGCTTCTTCAAGACAGGCCCAACAAAGAAAACAACAGAACACCACTGGTCATCACCTACAGCCCCTGACTTAAACACGCCCCCCCACCCCCCCGTGCATTATCAACAATCTAAACAATCTACAGCGTCTCCTGGAAAATGACCCCTCACTCTCACAGGCCTTGGGGGACAGGCCAATCCTCGCCTACAAGCAACCCCCCAACCTCAAACAAATTCTGCCCAGCAACCACGCAGCACGTCTCCATCACACCCACCCAGGAACCCACCCTGCAATCAGCCCCAGTGCCAACTCTGCCCACACAGCTACAGGACCTAACCACATCAGCCACCACATCAAAGGCTCATACAACAGCATGTCCACCAAAGCCCCTCTGCCATGGATATTGGCCAAACTGGAGAGTCTCTCCGACAAAGGACAAATGGACACAACTCAGATATTCAAAAAGGTAACACACACAAACCTGTTGGGGAACATTTCAACTTGCCCAGGTACTCACTCGTGGATCTAACAGTGTCTATAATATTTCAAAGCAATTTCAAAAGCCAGCTTGAAAGGGAAGCTGCAGGTAACTTGGTTTCATTTACAAGTCTGACACCTTGAACAGAGGTTTAAACAAAGACCTGATCTGGATGAGATGCTACATCCCACGTCCTAATGACATATAAAGCCAAGCACCAGGTCCTTAGAATACTTAGAGCCCACTCTATTAGCCTCGTTAGCACGGACACTCTAGTTGACAATATTTTTCCCCATTTTTTCTCTTCTCTTTCTCTCCCCATCCCCTCTCTTTCTCTGCTATTTGTTTGGACCCTGGACCCTTTAACTCCATTCATCTGAAGAAGTGGATTGTGCCCACAAAACCTCATGATACTATCTACATTTTTGTTAGTCTCTAGGTGCTGCAGGACTATTTGCTGCTTTTAAAGCTTTTTCTGTCCTCCATGAATTTATCTAGCTTTTTTTTTTTTGAACCTTGTTACAGTCCTGGTTTTCACAACATCCTCTGGCAAGGAGTTCCACAGGTTGACTGTGCGCTGCATGCAGAAAAACTTCCTTTTGTTTGTTTTAAACCTGCTACCCCTTAATTTCATTTGGTGACCCCCTAGTTCTTCTATTACGGGAAGGAGTGAACAACTCTTGTTTATTCATTTTCTCCACACCAGTCATGATTTTATAGGCCTCTATTATATCCTGCCCACCCCCCGCAGGCATTTCTTTCTGAAGATGAAAAATCCCAGTTTTATTCATCTCTCCTCATATGACAGCTGTTCCATACCCCTAATAATATTTTTTGCCCTTTTCTGAACTTTTTCCAATTCCAAGATATATTTTTTGCACTGAGGTGACCACATTTGCACCCAGTACTCAGATGTGGGCATACCATGGATTTATATAGAGGCAATAAAATATTCTCTGATTTAGTCTCTTAATCTCTGGCATAATCCCTTTCTTACGGATTCCCAACATTCTGTTTGCTTTTTTGACTGCCGCTGCACACGGAGAGGCTGTTTTCAGAGAACTGCCACAGTGACTCTGGGGTCTCTCTCTTGAGAGTGGTAACAGCTAATGAAGTCCCCATCATAGTGTACATATAGTTGGGATTATGTTTTCCAACCTGCATTACTTTGCATTTATCTGTTGTTTTGTCGCCCAGTCCCCTAGTTTTGCGAGACCCTCTGGAAGCTCTTTGCAGCCTGCTGAGGATGTAATTATCTTGAGCAGTTTTGTAGCATCTGCAAATTCTGCCACCTCGCTGGTTACCGTTCCTCCTGATCCCTCAGCGCTCATGTAAAGGGAGGTCCTCCTTTGCTTGCCCTCCATTTGATGTGGAGTTGGGCAAGCTCTGATCAGGCCTCCCAGGGCGGATGGGCCAGGCAATACCACTCTTCGCCTGCTTTGAGGGCCACACTGGGGCTTAGGGACAAGGTAGGCATCCAGGTGCCTAGCTGGAAAAAATGAGGTGGGTGGCAGCAGAGCAGGGGTTTTGTGGATCACAAGAGTGCCCAGAACTGGGCTTTGGGCTCCTAAGTCCCTTTATGGGCCTGGACCTGGTGGGAGAATGGTATTTTCCTGCCTCACAGAAGTGGGCCAAGGCCTGTGGATATTACAAACATGTCTGTGAAATGGGAACGTGTAAGGCCACTCACTGATAGAAATGGAAAATCTCAGTTGCTTCTGACTTCCAGTCTGTTCATCCAGGGCCAGGGCCACTTGGGAGGCAGCAGCAGGACATATAGATACTAGAGATGAGCTCCTGGTTCTGGAAGTGCCAGTTGGTTCAGAGCAGCACAGGTCCTAAGCCTTTTTTACACAGCACACCCCTGTTCAACACTGTGGCTCAAAGGACAACGGGGTTTTCTATTGGGCATGTGCTGGGCCACGCAGTCCCATGGACTGAACAGTCTTTGCTCAAAATCATCGTTATTTCCCACTTTTACTTCACGGGACAAGGGTGAGTGTTTTCTGTCTGAAAGGTGATTGTTTCGAAAAGTTTAGAGCATCTGAAACGGGGTTGGGGGGGTGTCCAGGGAACTGGTGTGTAGCTTTAGCTACAGTTTCTGCTGCCAGATGTGCACTAAAATCGTTTTTCAAAACAGTGTGTATGTTCCCATTGTGTGTGTTTATTACTATTCTTTAAAATTGTACCTAGAGGTCCCATCTAGGATCTGGGTCCCATTGTGCTAGGAGCTGTACACACATATTACAAAGCTCTTATGACTGGACTATGAGACAGGAGACAACCAGGGGGATACAGCAAACAGACCAGATGTGGAGGTGTGGTGAGGAGTTCTGTTCTTTTTTTCCTGTCTTCCTTTCTCTCTCTCAGCTTCTTTCCTGCTCTTTGTCCATGTGTCTGCCTTGGTGCCCTTTGCCTAGATCTATGTGCCTAAATTACCTAGCTACAAAAATCAGCCTCCTCCCCTCCCCCCCAGCTGCATCCCTATTCCATCGTGTCCCATCAGCTTCCTTCCTTCTCCCACTCCTTTCCCTTGAATAGCTGCTTTCTATAAACATGCTCTCATTTCATTTTTCTATTGACTTCCCCTGTCTCTTCTCCCCTCCCCCCTCGCTCTCCCCAGCCCCTTGTTTTCTCCCATTTCATTCTCCCACGTCCTCTCTCTCTGACAGTTTGGGGAGCTGTCTGTGTAAACTTATGAATTCCATTTGATTTTATGAACTCTATTTATCCGCGGAGAGAAGCGAGATCTTACACTCATCTGTAATTGTCTGCAGATCAAAGAGCCGGCTGATGGCAGCCATTAACACCTTCCAGCATAACAACCCCCAGTCCCCCCTACTCAGCCTCCCAAAGGAGTTTAAACGGTTGAACTGAACAATTTATCTCCCAGAGGGAAAGAAGAGGAATAAATGGTGGGGGAGAAAAGCAGGGCACACAAACCCTCTGGCCTGGGGAGGAGGGAGAATGGGACTTTGGTGTACTGTAGAGAGAGGTGGTAGCAAGCATGCTGTGACTCAGGAACATGAGTACTGAATCATTTGCTGTTAGACAGGCCAGCCTGTTAGGAACCAGGGTGCAAACCCAGACTGGCTGAATTCTGAGCTTAGATTTCGCCAGCCAGTCATCAAATGGAAACTCCTTTGCACTAAGGCAGCCTGAACATGGAGTCCCACACAGTCTCCTTGGGTTCGTCAGTCTCCAGATTAGCAGATTGTTGTGATAGCTGGTCCCTTCCACCTTGCATCCCAGCGATAGCCAGGTTACCCCAGTCCCAATGGACCAGCCACTCGCCCCTGGCCAACTCCCCCTAAACCCTCGCCCCAGAGAATCTTGTAGCTAATCCCATAGTAAAGCTGCCTACAAATATATTACTAGGTAAAAGGAAGGGAGAGTCTCTATAAGGCTAAAGCAGGTGACCAGATGTACACGGCCATGGGTCCCAGTTTGCCCAGGTGTTGCTGAGAGCTCAGGGCCTCAGAATCCTGCTGGCTCCATCGCTGCTCCTGACCTTCAGA